>NW_010729099.1:3170508-3213607 GCF_000365185.1 Nelumbo nucifera
GCGAACTCTTTGGCAGATCGTCTAGCTAGACAAGGGGTGAATAGACATTCTATTTTTTGGGCTGTGTTGTAATTTTTGTTCTTTTGATGCTTAATGGTTGTTCTTGGGAGCTAAGATTGTTTAGCCCCCTTGCCCTGTAATTTTCTCATATTTTTAATATTAATTCAATCCACAGTTATTGATCAAAAAAAATGTAGAAGACACAAATCGCCTCTTCATCCACTGCCCTGTGACTTCCCGAGTCTAGTGGCACTTTATTTCTGCTTTCAGTTTGGGTTTGGGTCTTGCCAAAAACTGTTCTGGATCTCCTTTGGAGCTGAGAGGTTCATGGGCTCTCAAAGTTTGCCAAATGTGTTTGGAGCACTATTTGGGCTGAAAGAAATAGAAGAACTTTCCAACAGGTTTCTAGGGGGGCGGAGGAGTTGATCTCCATCTCTTTTGGAAAGCTGGTGTCTTGGATCTCAGCTGCTTATTGATAACGGTATTCAGCAGTATAGTATGGTGGCTCTTTTGGGGTCTAGAAGCATTTGGGAGATGTAATTTTGTAATTCTGCTCTTGTTTTTGCCCGGCCAGGGTAGTTTCCCTTGGGGGACTGTTGTATTTTGTTTTGTCTTTTCAATAAAAGTTATCTTACCTTTTTCGGAAAAAAAAAATGAGAAGACCAGGGCAGTAGAACATAAAATGCAACAATATCTGTAGCTTCGAACAAAATGAATATCCAAGCGAAAAGCTTTAAATACCAAGTTAACTTGGAATCTTTTGCACCCAGTTCTTAAGAAATTTTTAACCATATATCTGAAAAGTAAGTGGTATAATAGATGTTCAACCGGCAAAATAATCAAATGTTGGCTCAAACATCATAATGTCAACTTGCCAAGGTAAAGGAAATTGGTAATTCAGAACCAGTTAAAGAAATCAATTCTCTAATGCTGTTCAAACATAATTCGTAGTGGAAAAAAGGCGCAATATTAATCATATAGCTAGAAACGTTTACTTCTAACACAAAGAAAATCATTATTAGAATGGTTCATATGGTCAATGAACATTCAACATATGCAAAGCTCTGGCATCAAATCCATATCGATCAAAAATCAGAAATCAAGCTACTCAGAGTAGAAAAGGGAAAAATCAGAAATCAAGACATCTTACATCGTGAAGCTAAATCTTCTCTGGCATTAAACAGATTATAGTCTTCCTGATCGACCATTCCTCGATGGCATAGCCACGAAATTCCAGAGTATAAGATAAACAAAACCAGAAGTTCGGGGTGAACGACGGCAACCCATAAAATAGGTTCAAACCAAACGGAACAAAGCTCTGGCAGAAGCCACAAAGAAATCTTGAAAACCTCCGATTGGGAACTACGGCAAGAGGGCGAAACCAACCTCAGAAATCAAATCACAGACGGAGTTGGTGGGGAGATATAATTCACGTGAACCACGCCGGCGAATAGCAGAGTTTAGCGAGTCTCCATCTTCGCCTCCATCTGCGACTCAGCTCATCAGCCTCCGGAGTCGCCTCTGTCTTGTCCTTGAGAGGTACCAAACTTCTCAAGACGACTGGCGAGTTCGGTGCTTTAGAATCCACACTAGCCGTGAACTCCCCAAGTTTCAACTTTCCACGTAGATTGCACGCAGTCGTTAGATTCGGCCACATCAGCATACAGATCTCCATTTCCAGTTCTGTATCTGCTCCAGCTAAATATGTCCCAACAAGGTCCCAACCTTATCAGACACCGCCCATCTAGGATGGAACGAGTTAGGGCTATCAATGGATCGGATCTAAATCGGGTCTAGGTGGTCTCAGTCCCAGACTCTTAATCGGGGCAATCACATTCCCAAAACCGGATCTATTAATAGTTGGTTCCTCACCCGATAGATTCACTTATACTGAAAATTTTATTTATTTATTTAAATAATAAATTAAAGGGAAAATAACTGATCAGTCTAGGTCAGAATTTTGTAAACTCACCGTATAAGGGGATGAATCGTAACTGTGAATTGATGTCAAATTTACGGACAAGATGCAGTTTATATAGGCTGTCATTCAGAATTCTGCAGAATACTTAACCCTAATTTAAACCTTTATTTTGATAATATAAATTTAATAAAACTTATAATAAAATACTAAATTATTTATATATTAATAAATTAAACATTTTAACTAAATACCCCCTGCACAGGTTAAGACATTGTAGACCCAAAGGATGCGTGGCACGTCCTCACTATGTGTGAACAATGTGACATGTGCTTGCAGTGGCCAAAGCCGAATTCCCCCCACCCCACCCATCAATTCTTGGCTCTGTTCTTTTCGGAGACTGGACCTGTTCCTTACGTAAAGCGCCTAACATCGATTTCACACACACGTCCTACTATGCATTGAGAATATTTCCCGTACTTATAAGTTATCATTTAGGAAGATGTGCCCAAATACATGATGGATGTACTTGTGAAGCGCCCATGTCAGGAGCAGATCCCATCACCTCCTCTCGGGCTGTCGAGAAGAATCAAACCTTGACCGCCCTAGTACCTACAGGTTCATGGTGAGATGTCCATCGTTCATGTTGGAAACGTTTTGGGAATTCGGATGGACTTTGTTGGGAGTAGATCCCAACTCCCATATCCATCAAAAGAATTGGAGAGGACAGATTCAACCCTCACAAATTATGATTACATCGTTTCTCACGGTTCTTTTCAGCTGCACATTACGAACACCTTTATATTTGTATATTTATTTGTGAGGAACAAATCCTTGGAGGTATGCCTTGCGTGTTGACATATGTTGTATTTTGTATATGAACGAAGTAAGGTGGGACTGTGGTGTATGGTTTTAACTAAGATTCTAAACTGACGTCAGTAAGTTTCCGCACGGCCCCACTCCATAAAAGAAAAGAAGAAAACATATGGAATGGTTAGTATATGGCCACGTGTCGGTCTCCATACCATAAAGGTGGATCGTGATAGATTCACCTTCGGTTGATAGCGTCCTCTTTAAGCTAAAACCGTTTGATTGAGTTTTGCACAACTAGGGAATGATATTCTGTGTTGACAATATAGGTTCAAGATGTAGCTTGGGTATAAGATTCCCACTTAATGAGGTTTATAGATGGTCCTATTATCCTTTTTGTATACCCAGATACATGACACCGATCCCCCTAATTTGGAAGTTCCAATCAAACCTTGGATTCAACTTTCTTTTAGTTGAAGCTGATAGAATTGGAAGGCTGTCCAAAAGCAAAGTTAGAGGCGTAAATCCAGTCGTGCCACCTGTGGCCCAGTATGGCCTAGTACTATCGTGTAAGCCGTGTTAGGCCTGGGGTTTTATGTCCATGTGTTAGGCCAATATGACATGACCGAGCGAGTTGTTTTATTTACGGCATGGTCCATATATATTATTTATATTATATATATATATATATATAATATTTATATATTTTATATATTTATATATAATAATATATAGTATATAATGTATAATAAAATAAATAATTATTTTCAATTTTATTATATTAATTTATTTAATTATTGTATATGTAAGCAATTGTATACATCAAAATTCATATAAAATTAAAATTTTAAGTTTTTTCAATTTTTTTAAATAAATAGTTTTGGCCCGGCCTGGCCCAAGGCTTGACCCACGGACAACCCTCGCCCGTGGTAGGGCAAGGCATAGTACGGGTCCGCATAGACTTGGGCCGTGCTGGGCCAACCCCCCAAATTATCCCAATGAAGGGTGGCATGGCCTGCGGACTAGTACGACACAACCCGCACTTTGCAGATCTTGTTTTACACCTCTTGGCAAAGCTAAAAGTTGAAAAGTTGAATGCTGCACAATCCATAAGTAGGGGATATTGTTGGTTTATGGTTGCAGCATAGAAGCATCACAAGTAGCAATAGGGGTGAGCAAAAAAAATAGAAAAACCGAACCGAAAAATCGATTAACTGAACCAATTGGTTTGGTTTCGGTTCGATGTTTTTGAAAAACCGAAGGTATCAATTTGGTTTCGGTTAACCAATATAAAAACCGACGGTTAACCAAACCGACCGGTATACATATATTCTATATATTTTATACATATTTATGTATATTATATTTATATATATATTATATTATAAATTAATAAATATGCATTATATATATAAATATATATTTATAATTTTTTATTATATATTTATATATTTTTTGTAATATATATTATAAAAATTGAAAAACCAAAAAACCGACGGTTAACCGAATGGTTTCGGTTATCGATTTTCCAAAAACCGATAGTGTCGGTTCAGTCCTAAAAAAAGCCCCACGGTTTGGTGAACACCCCTAATAACGAGTCTTAGTCATTACAATCCTATTAATACCTATGAAAATTATGCTATTACAGCAAAAAAAGAATGAATTCTAACAGTCTATTAATTTATTTTATTTTAGTTTGATTGTGCAAAATGTATGGTGCATGAATTTCACGTGAAACTAAAAACTATAGGGATAAATAGACTGCACTCCATCTCAGAGTTTTGAATTCCACTATATATCTACAACAATTCAAAATTTCAAATACTTTCACCTAAACATCAATACTCACCCGTATATTGGCATCAATTCTAAGCTAACACCTACCCCAACTGTACCGTAGAACTAAGATTTATGGACGTTGACTAAACAATAAAAAACCCAAAACTTTAATCAATAATATGAGAGTTGAATATTTAATGTTATTAATATTTATATTAAATACATTTTATAAAACGAAACCAATAGAAGGTAAATAGACTTAAGATTTCAAATTTCGTCATCATATGTTGGATATGGAGCATATCATATCATATCATATCGGCACAGTATTAATATATGGTTTTTAAGGCTTTGAGTCAAAACCCTTTTTTTTTTTTGAAGCAGCCCTTTGGCTAAATTCATTGCACCAAATCCTCTTCCTGTACAGGAATAAAAAAGTCAAGAGGTAAGGACCAAGTAGTGATCCTACACACATGACAAGCAAATTTTGCAATTACATGGGCGGCCCTATTACCTGTACGAGGGACAAAGGAGATTAAAACATAATGAAATTCTTGCAAAAGATTCCTACAATCAGCAATAACTGTGTAAAGTCGCCAAGGGACACCTTGAGAGGCATCCAACAGGATATCTGTTATCTTTTGCGCATCTCCTTCAATGTGAATATGAGAGAAGTAGAGTTCCTTCGTCAATTGGAGTCCAACTCTGAAAACTCGCACTTTAGTAATGTTAGGATCTATCCTTTCCATGCAAATGGCTCTACTAAATACAAAACTTCCGGTGTGATCTCTCAAGGTAATGTCAATCCTAGAAAAAGAATCTGTATTTGCACCATCGGCATTAATCTTTAAGAATGGGTGCTGATAATTTGGTTGTTTTGAGAGGCAAGAATGCCCTCCCTCCTTTTAAGTGAAGTCAACTCCTCAATATGTGCATGAGCCGATGAAATAGTTTTAACTTAGTTGAAATCTTTATTCTCTATTACCATCTTGCATCTATTTTTCCAATAGTGCCAGAGGATTATAGCAAATTTGTTGAATAGACCAAAATCATCCGTTGGATTATCTCTACTCTGTCCCCACCAAAATGGCATCCAACCAATAAGGGACCAGTCTGGTTTTTCCTCCGTACACATGGCTGAAACCAAAATGTCTTTAATATGATCAGTTGAAGACTTGAAGTTTTGATCTAATGTGCAATAAAAATTCAAAACGCACCATGGTTGGACCGTTGAAATAATCATCAATATTGAAGTTTTTGAATTTACTTCTTTGAATTTATCAAATATTCTAAAGGATGTTTTAGTTAAAATACTTTAACTGTTAGATACAAATTTTCCTACTTAATTATAGTTTATATATTTTTTGATAATCAATTATAGTTTATATTAATGTTCTCAACTTGCAACTAAACCAATTAGTCAAATTTACCCTATTACCTCGACAAATTTCTAAGTTGTTTAAACCCAAATCACTATTTTGCAAGAAAATCATTGGTCATAAACAAGATGACATGATTAGTTGAACTATTGATTAGGACATCAATTCTTCTTTTCTTTTCTTTTCTTTTTGTATTTGTAGCCAATTTTAATCAATTTTACCAACACATTGCTTGCCCATTTGACTTGGCTAGTTGATAGTTCCTTTTTTACTTGATTTATAGTATTTTACTTTCATCATTACTAAAAAAATTACTTATGACACTTATTTTAATTTATAATATTATGGATGTGTCCATTTTTTTTACAATATTTATATATTTCTATACTTTTTATTGTTATCTATTTTAACATTTTATTTTTTTAATTATGACATATGGGTTGGCCCATTTGACTAGGAAAAGGCAATTAAAATGATAATCCACTAGTAGGGTGGAGAAATAGTTTTGTGTTCAATCCATATCTAAATTTTGTATATATTTCCATCATTAATAAAATAATTCTTTTTTTCTCACTTATTTGTATTTAATATGACAAATTTATATTAGAGATGTGGCCAAATATTTTCTATAAGTTCCATTTTTTTTTTCTTTTTTGTGTTTCGATCTTACTTTTTAAGATTTTTCTTATTCATTTGTAACATCATGTGTTGACCCATTTGATTCAAAATGTTGAACCATTGGCTTGCTACTCAGACCAAAAAAAAAAAAAACAATTTTGCTTATGGGTTGGTTTTAAGTTTTGTATTCCATTTCCATCATTAACAAAAAAATACCTTATTTAAAACACATTTTTATTTAACGTGATTAATATATAATAGTAAAGATGTTCTCTATTTTTATATTTTTTGTATTTATTTTATTTTGCAAAATTTTATTATCTATGACATCATGGATGGTTTGACCCATTTGACTTGAGTAATTGAATCACTAACCTACCACTCAAATTAGAAAAACACATGTGTTTTGGGCTGGTTTTAAATTTTATATTTCATTTCCGTCATCAAGTACTTCTTATTTGCCACACTTATTTATATCTAAAATGATGAATATATAATATTATAGATATGTCAATTTTTTATGAAATTATTTATTTTTTAACCATTTATATAATTTTTAAAAATTTATCATTTAATTTTGGCATCATGGGTTAACCTATTTGACTCAGGTGGTTGAATGGTTTACTTGCAACCCTGATTAGGAAAACTTCATTTTTTTTGATTATTTTAAAACTTAGGTTTTTATACCATTAAAAATATTAGGTGTATAATTAATGAAAATTTTCTTAAAATATACTAGTATAAGAGCATGTGTAATGCATGTGTGCATTAAGGTATTAACCATATATCATACATGGTATTTGGATTTAACTTTTATGACTTGCACATAGAGGCAAGTATTGACTTTATATATGGTATACATACGAGTAAATTGCATATTAGTACCCTATATTTCGGTGTAATCTCACTTTAGTAGCTGAACTTCAAAACATGTCATTGCAGTACCTAAACTCCAAATAACTTCCAATTTAGTTTAAACATTATACCCTTTGATTTTTGAATAGGCGAGAATTATGGTGGCAACATTGACCCTCTTGATTGCTACTCGCAAACCATCTAAGAGCACCACTTTGTAAACAAAACGATAGCTTCCCTTGTTTAGTTCATTGAATCCTTAAATTGGTTAGTAGCATACTTTAGTTCTAAGAGGTGAAACAATTGGGTTTCCCTATGCATGGAGCCATGCTCTGAGGGAGCTTATGGATCAATGTTGATATTAGCTTTCACCTTTAGCTATACAAGATGTACATTGGATTTCCCCTCATTTTTTCCTTAATTTCTAGTTGCAATTACACATTGAACAAGGAATCACCTAATCAAGAGAAAGGCGAAACCCAACACAATAGATCCAATTATGACACCCAATATCATGATTTGGTGTTGTCAGTACTTCAAGAAGAAGAAAACCCATAGACATCTTATTCTAGAAAAGAAACAAATCGTACAGACTTTGTCAATATTCTCGATTCATATACTAGATGGAAAGAAGCCTTTTGAACAATTCAACCCACAAGGTGAGCAAATCTTCAGCTCTTTTTGAATGCACAAGAATGAAAAATCTAGCACATTGAGCATGTTGGCATTGAAGGCAAACTTCCCCTCACCACATGGACCAATCATACAAAGTCCTGAACTGCACAACTACAATGGTGCACTATAACTGGTTGTGATGCCCTAAAGGGCTTGAACCCTCTAGTAGTCTAGAATGAGATCAACTTCCCAAACACCATAGGTAGTGAAATCAGATGAAGTGATCACCATAAACCCTGAACCTTTAGGAATCAATGACACATTGACACTACCCAAACGCTCAACCCCATGATCGTCTTTTTGAATTCCACAAAAATGGTGAGCATTGGAAGTTAAAGCCTTTTTATTCAAAAATGTTTTCTCTGTTTTGCAATTGCTCATTCAACCTTGAATGAAAATAAGGAAGAACTTTAAGTTTTAATGGATTTAAAGAAAAGGGAAAATGGTTTAAAATTTATGAGAAGTGTAGTTATGGCAATTTTTAAAAGTTTTAAGTCACACATGTTGTCATGCGATATAGATAATGGACAAAATGCTAACAAGTAACAACAAAGATGACTAAATTGGCAGTTCTTAAGAGTTCAGGTAATGCAATGTCATGTTTTGAAGTTCAGGTATTAAAATGAGACTATCCCCAAAGTGTAGGGCACTAATTTACAATTTACCTTATAGATATTTAATTAATAGAATTTAATGGTGAGAAACAAAAATACCTTAAAACATAGGATTCAATGTGAGAAAATGAGAGTTAATACATTGAACTTCAATTTATAGGTTATAAGTATAAATAATTTTTTCCTACACCTTAGATTGGTTTTATTCAACAACTCAAAACTAGTTTTTGAGTTGTTGCAATAGGTTTGATTTGGTAAGTATAAATAGTTTTTTGAACCATACTTCTGAAAAGTAAGACGTGGCTCGTGTATGGAACATTTTTGGTCTGATCTAGTAATAAGCCTGTGCCCTTCTTTTTTAATATTATAGGCTCTACAAAAGTAAAAAAAAAAAAAAAGCAAATTTGCCATTTTTAGATATCCGATCTGTAAAGAGCTTTTTTTCTTTTTCAGATGTCAAACTTCAATTTTGTTAAATGCCATCTGAGTAAGCAAAAAAAGGGCGTAAGATCCCATACATAAGAACCAATATTGGATGAAGCAATTTAGGCGACATGATGAGCAACCATGTTGCAAGATCTGGGAGTGAATTTGATTACTCAAGAGTTTGTGAGCTTTAGGGGTACACACATTTTTAAACTGAACCGGTCCCTTCAGTTTTTGCAAAGTGTCAAACCAAAACCAAATCAAATCAATCGATTAATAATTAGTCAATTGATTGACTGGTTTAGTTTTCTAGCTTTTTTCTAGGTTAATTAAAAACCAAACTGGTACTTTCAATTTTTGAAAAATACCAAACTGAAATCGAATCAATTAGTTCAATTAGCCATTTTTTTTTGATCAATTTGTTTAATTCAGTTTGGTTTTTCATGATCACCCCTATTGGGATTTAGTAAACCCCTACAATCGATAGAAGAATTATCCTCCAATAGTTTAATCCTTCCCAAAAGGTTGTTGCTTCTGATTTCAATTACAAAACAATGTCGGATTGTCTTGGTTGTGGCCTTCATGAATCTACCTTGATGGTACCTTACAACCATTCCAATGCTAGCTTTAGCAAAAGAGGAGGCAACAACCCCATATAGTTTTAGAGAATAATCCATCATTGGCATTACCAATTTGGAAGTAGGGGTGAGCATTCTTCTTTTTTTTTTTTTAATTTAAAACCAAACCGAAAAAACTAAAATTTTTAAAAACCAATTTAATCAAGTGGTAAACCGAAATGCACCAAAACCGATCAAAATGAACCAATTTTTTTTTTTTGGTTATTTTAGATACTTCTATTAAAACCGAACACGGAGCAAGCAAGTTCTAAGATGAATTCTTGTTTCTAAAGAAATAAAAGATAAAGAGGAAGAATAAAATCCTCATATTGTAAAGCCATTTTCATTGATGGTTATCAATAAAATCTTTAGTAGAAAAAGCTTGTGTCAAATTGGCAATCTGACGCCATTGTTGGTTAATAATAAATTAAACTTCTGGCCACAGCCTACAGGGTAGGATAGTTAGTAGGGGGTTTTAAATTCTAGATTCACACCCTATACTCGCGAGTCATGGGGTGGGGATGACAAACAACAAGATAATGTACACAAAACACAGAGCATAAGGACTGATAAAAAACATGTATGATGTAAACTGAGTTCTGGCTTTTGGGTTCTATCAAAAACATAGAGGAAGAAGAAGAAGAAGAAGAAGAAGATGATGATGATGATGATGATTTGTTTACTTGTAAAGTTGTAGATGAATGTGAATACCTTACGCCTGAGCCCTAAAGAGAACGATAAGTATTGAGTCTTGACTTTAGTCTTGGCCCTTGGCCTTTGGGTCTTTGTATTACTATATCTCTAAAAGACTAAAACTGAAAGCCTTTTGAGTTTCGAGTCTTCTTGACTCAAAATAGGAGGAGACTAGGAGAGGAAGAAGCCAAGAGCCCAAGACGACGGTAGAGTTCTAGTCTTTTATGAAAAAGGAATGCATGCAGTAGAGTTGTAGCTTGTAGAGGACAACAGTCAATGGCCCAACGCCTTAACCTATTCGTTCGACTATTCATATTCCACACTCTACAGTCCACTGACTCCACTCCACACTAACACTAATAGAGTAAATGAGATGGCTCTTTTATTTTATTTGCCTTTTGAGTCTTACCTGTTTTGGAAACATGGCAAACATGATATATTGATATATAACAGGGACCGCAAGGTTCGCAATTTGTATATTTATAAATTATAAAATATATAATATTAAAAATAAATTAATTTTTTCAGTTAACCGATTTATCAACTATGAGAACCGAAACCAAAAAATGAAATATCTAATAACTGAATTTCAAAATTGAACCCAATCAAAAAATCGAATAAATCGAACCAATTAGACCAAAACCAAAATTCCGGTTTGGTATTTTGGTTTTTAGTGAATTATGCTCACCCCTATTTGGAAGTAGTGCTTGGTTGCTTGCAAATGGCTCCAAATGTTGTTTGATAGTTGTGTAGTGTGAGAAGAGTAGCAGAAGATATTAAAGATTGTGTCATCAATGTAAGTAAACACATTCTCGAGACATAATGAAGTTTATCATAAAGTATAGGAAATATTCGCAATTATAGACAAAGTACATGGCATAATGAAGTTTGTCAAAAAAAGAGGTTTATATAAGGTCCATAATATTTATGGAGAATTGAAATAAATTTCTTTAGGTTTGATGTCCAAAAGTTTTTCTTCTCTAGACTAACCACTTCAAATATTGTCGTTGTATTAAATTAAATACTTCATGATTGACCTAGGAAAAGAGGTGTATCTCCTTGTTTTATTTTTTCCCATTATTTATGAAAGTTAGTTGTATCCTAATAAAATCTTACATCTATGTAAAACAAAGGAAAATGGATGATTACGTTGTAAAAAGAATGACATTTTGCATCAAATTAAAGAAATCACATTTGCATTTGGTTGAAATGCAAATTTATTTGCAATGATGTAAAATTATGGTAGTGCAAATTGTAGAGAGACTGGGCCGAATGGGCCCTAGTCCTTTAGTGTCATTCTTATTAGTTTCTTCTTATTATGTTTTCTTATTGGGCCTTTGTTATTTATGGGCCTTTAGTTTTTGTTTCATTTTTTAAGTGTATTGTTGATGTGGATGCCTACTTAAGGGCCTCCTTGTAAATTATGTAACTTAAATAAGTTCAATAAAAGATTAGAGTAGGGGAAATAGGAGATTATCGAACTCCTACTTTCTTTCTCCTTTCTTCTCCATTCTCCCTTTTTCTTGTTGTTTTCCTCTTCTTCCTTCCTTCTTTCTGCTCAAATCTAAATTTTCTGCTAACCTTATTGGTCTGAATCACATCTTGGTATCAGAGCAGGTTTTTCTTCGTTTTCCCTTTTTTCTTTTTTTTCCCATACACTTTTTTTTTATAATCAAAAGGTGTATGGAGTAATAAATTGTTGATCAATCAGAGATCTTGTTTGCCTAGTTGGTAGAGGATTTGGAGAGTTAGAAGTTGGCCGAAGATTGCCAAGAAAGTGGAACTGCAGAATTTTTCCCAAAACCCTAGCCGACTAGAGAGTTTGGGTGTGGTGCTCAAGGCTTGTAGGGTTTCTTTTTATCTCCAAAAGTGGGTGGCTGTAGTTGGAAGTGGTTTGGATTGCTTTGGTTTGAGTGGCTACCTCTTCTCTCTTTCTCCCTAGAGGACAGGTATGGTGAAACCCTAGTTTTGGGACTTTTGAGTGTTTGACCGACCTTAGTTAGGTCTATAAAGGTTGAAAACATTATTTTTTTATTTTCGTTTGATTGATGGAGCAATCTAAAAAGTGAGCTAAAGCAGATCCCGGTGTCGTGGTTGGTCTTGTAGATTCTATTCTGAAAGGAGTGACTACAATTAAACTTAACGGAACAAATTACCTTGCTTGGGCACAATCTATTAAGATTCATGTCCATAATAGAGGTAAACTAGGGTTTCTCATGGGTAGTAAGGTGATGACAAAAGAGACTGATCCTACATATGAGAAATCGATGCAGATTCTTATATATTTTAGCTTCAAATTTCACCTTATTTTGATTGATTAGCAAATGAAATAAAATAAGATTAGAAGCATAACAAAATAAATCCCAAAACAAAAGTTAAAGCAGAATTTGCATTCTTTTCATTTGCACGATTCCCATGCAAATTTATGAAGGAAGGGGAAATCCATCATATGGATGGCCAAACCATGCTGGATGGTTGGGTGAAATTTCAAAAATTTCCTTTCAACCTTCTGGGAATCGCATTACAGTTTTAGAAAAACTACATTTTTTTAGGATCGATCTTGCACCTAAATCGGATCAGATTTGAAACCAAACAAGAGGGAGATGTATACCTGATACGAATTTCACAAACATAGCTCCCAAAGTGGTAGCTTACGCCCAAATCAAATCCCAAAACCAACTTCCACTGAAGATGGTGCAGCTTGAAGTGACAGCGGTTCAGGAACGAAGTTTTTAGCAAAACTGCAATCCAACTCTTTGGATCGAACAAGGGAGGTGAGCACAGTTTTTCTCTGTATTTTTCTTTCAAAAATCAGAGGTAGGACTAATCAAGATCAGTCCCAAGAATTGGAGATTGAACTAGGGTTTATGGGGCAGCAAGAGCAGAGAGAGAGCTGAAAGCAGAGTGTATTGAAGCAATTCAATCTCTCTTTTCTTAATCCTTAAGCAACACCACTCCTAATCGAATTAGGAGGTTTCTAATCCAAATATTTATTTGGATATTGACTCTATCAATGGATAAGTCTAATCCTCTTATGAGAATGGGTGCCTCAAACCCATATTCGCCCATATCACATGATTGCTTAAACTGTCATGTGACATCTTGATTAATCATATTAATCATGGGCCTTAGGCCCATTAAGTAAGTGGCTCACGTCTCAAGAGAATTCCTGGCCCATTTAGGTTTGATTTGTGTGGCGTGGGACCCCAACAATGACCTCACAAAAGCCAACATGGGTTCGACCCAGCCTTTGTGAAAGGCCTAGCCGAATTTACTGCCAAATGCAGTAAACCCCTGAGTCCATCATTATGGGCTCAAAATGGGCCCAATATTTACAGTTAAATGATCATTGAGTACAACCATCATTAAGTAAGATATAGCCTAAACAACCCTTAATGGTCTCTTATACTTAACCTCTCAGCCCACAATGATCAAACACTGCCCGACAGGGAAGGACCTCTCCCCTGACTGAAAGATGTAGTGTTGCACTATCTACTCGGATGGGTCCCGGGAATCAAAACACGAATACGGTCGAAATCTACCGCCGACAGTTTAGGTTTCCATCAGAGAGAATGTAGTTCTGATCATTCACTTTGTCCGACAAAGGGGTTGATCCTATTACTATGATCACCCACTCAAGTGAATTCTCAGATTGCCCCAGCATACCCTGGTTTTTACCCCAAAGGATCTCACTGATTGGCATATCAAAGATAGTTCGATCCAACACCCAGTGCAGTACCATAATCAAGTCTAGGGGTTATGTGTAACTTTCCAGTTTGGCCCATCAGTCTCTAAGGTCTAGGGCATAATTGGAAAAAGGTCCGGGTTCAGTGCTTCAAACAAACACACACTACATGTGTTTCGGGTTTAACCCTAGCAGTTGATACAAGTTGCCCCAACTTCTTTGACAACATATTAGTGTTAGCCTTGGCAGGATAAAGTCATAAAGTTTATCTAACGATTGAGAACATTCTAAACTAACACGAGTCTCATAAGTGTTCAATTTAAGGGGTAATTATACAAAAACATACTATAGTCAACATGAAACAATAATGTACTTTTATTCATTTACAATAAATGTATCTGTACATCACTCTGATTGGAACTAAAGGCATATACTGTCTAACAATTTAAATTGCACTACAACTAAACCAAATGCAACAAGTTTTCAAAAGGATTGTCATTTTCCTATACCCAATTTCTTTGCAATCAAAGAAAGACCAATAGGTAAGATTGTGCTTTTGCATTCCTTTTATGGTAAATTACAAAGACACCCCTAGTACTATGGGGTTAGTGACAAATACCCTTTGAACTTTCACTTTGTGACAAATATCCACGGGCCATTAAGTTAAAATGATGGAATACATTAAATTACCAAAATACCCACCTGAACTTTCCTTATTTACTTTTAGTCACCCTTTTCTCTTAAACCCTAATTAACCAAAAATACCTCTATTTTCTCCAAAGGAAACTAGCTAAAATAACAATCATTTCACTAGCATAGAAAAAAGTTTTTTTCTTTTAAATTATTCTTTCATTTCACTAACATGAATGCCTCTCTTCATCTTAAAATATAAAAATAACCCACTCCTTTATCCAAGAAATCAAGAAACCACAAAATTATATATATATATATATATATAAGAAAGAGACCTTTGCCATTTCATTTCAATATTGAACCCAACCAGAAATCTATAAGGATATATTGGAGCAACCGAGAGGACATCAATTTTATGTTTTAAAAACTAATTGAATCATAAATTGTTCAACTAAATAAGAAGAGAGTAATTTAGGAATCTGAAAAATTTTAAACAATTGAATGAGAATCTTTTTCGAAGTTTGGGGGATTTGTTGCAAAGCGAAAGGTTAGGGGGTCTTGTCACAAATGAAAATTCAGGAAGTATTTGTCACTGACCCCATAATACACGTGGGTCTTTGTAATTTATCCTTCCTTTTAATCTTTCACTTTTACAAAAATTTGGTATGAAAAAATATAAAGCTTTATTGTTGTAGGTACATAAGGGTCGCTAAGACCATCAAAGTATAGAGAGTGTCAAACCAACGCTACATGGACGCCTATGATGAATCCAGAACCCATCACATGTTTGCGATTTCTTTGCAGATCCGCAATTACGATGAACTCATACGCAGGACAAGTTGCGATGAACTTCGGCTAGTGCGAATTTGCGATGAACCCCAGACATATGAATTTGCGATGAACCCGAACATGTGTAGAGCTACGATAAACCCGGCACCATTACAGAACTGTTCACCTCTTCCTGAAGCGGCGAATCCAGCGGCAGCGAACGACCCTCATTCGGCACCATTCAACATTCATCTCTGCGCCTTTGAACGAAACTAGAATGGGAGAGAAGCGGGCGATTTCCGCTCCCTTAGCCAGATTCCTCTCCCTCTCTTATTCCCTTTCTCTCTTTTTCCGCATGCTTTTTCCTTTTTTTTATTATTTTTATTTTTATTTTGAGTCCAAAAAAAACTGTTCATCATCGTTTTCCCTGCTTGAACCAAATAGAGGCAAAAGTGGCGGCAGCCAATCGACTGCTCACCATCATCTTCTCTACCTAAACCAGCAACAAAGCGGTGGCAACTCTCTCACACCCACTCTGTTCCTCTATTTTCTCACTCCATATTTCTACAGTTCATCGCCAATCATCCAAGGCGTCTCTCCCCGTTCTTGCAACGATCATCCAAGGCTTCTCTCCCACTACAGCAAGTAGTTGCAGCGGGGTCTTCGAGCGTAACAAACAACAAATCTAATCGTGGTGGTGATCGGCGATTTCCACCATTCCATTTTTGTCAACCATTCCACGAAGGCTGTCTGCGATAGTGTCAAATCTACTCGTTCCCCTTGTGAGAAATGGATCCCAGTTGCAGCAAACATTCCGATTTCAGGCTAAATCCGAATCAGGTAATTCCTAGTCTCTTGTTTAGTTCGTATTTGCTTTATTTATTTCTGTTTTTTTTTTTTTTCTGATTTAACCGGGGGGTGAGGGAGAGGAGGGTCGAAGGAATGGGTTCACCCGTTCCTATCACATTCCCTCCCCTTCCCAACTACGTCGTATTTTATATTTTTATTTTGTTTTCACTCTCTCTATTGTTAATTGCTCTTTTGTTATCGTTGATTATTCAGAACGAATTGTCTTCTTTTATGGTCCATCTGCTCATATCGGTGGTTGATTTGCTTAGGGCAGATTTTATTTTGTTTTTTTTTTTCTTATTATTAATCCATGTCTGTTCGTTTGAGGTACCGTCTATTTGGGTGTTTAGTTCCAATATCTGTTATAACAATAGATTCTCTCCCCTCTAGTCTGCTTTCTTTTCTTTTAACCCGAATCCCTTGAGCTAGATTTATTAAGCCATGTGAATTAAATAATATTTTGATTAACAACAATATAATTATGAGATTTTAAATAGGTCTGAACGGTGAATGATCTTAAACAATTATTTTAAATTAAATCCCATTAAATTAGGTAATGCAAACATTAATTATCTTACGACCTCAACAGGAAAATACTTGAGTCATAATTCGCAAAATTAATGTCAAAAATCTCTGTACATCTTATCTTTTAAGAATTATTTCCAATAAATACTAAAAAAATGCTGTATTTAAAGGCATTACCATTCTCAGAGGACTAGTGTTATTTAGAAAGCTATTACTTATTCAAATACCCTTTTTTCTCTTCTTCTTTTTGAAAACTAATATGTTAGTGATAAAATAACACGAATAGAAAGAATAGACAGAATATAGCAACTTCTGTAAATTAGTAAGGATGAATTTGGCAACATTAGCATCCAAAAAGAAAAAAAGGGGGGGGCGTTAATTATTAGAGAGCAACATCAAAATTTATATATATATATATATATATATATAAATAATAATAAAAGTAAATAAGTAAATAAACAGAAGAAAAGTATCCCCCATAGAGTTATCCGAATCCTAGATGAGTATTGCTTTACCACTAATTCAATATTTCATATAAAGCTTATATTCGTTAACCTTAGCAAAATAATACGTGCATGCATCTTAAACCCACTTTGACTAGTCCAAAGTTTGGTTTATTTCATCATGCTGACTGATGAGTCCACAAAAAAATAGTAATAATAAAAATAAAAGTAAAATTAAAAAAATAATAAATAAATAAATAAAAGTATCCTCACAACTTCATGCACCCAAAATTAAGTAACGGTTTGTCCTTTACGTTTAACTACTGATTTATTAGTTCCCATAAAAAAATTATTAAATGGCCAATATTCAGTTTTCTCTTTATGTTCTAAAGAATAATTGCAAAGATTGATTATTCAAAAGAATGGTCACTCTTGTATTAATCAATGGAGGGGACAGTCAATATATATACAATTACATCAAGACTAAAAATAGCAGGACTAAAATTAGCAAGACTAAAAATAGCATGACCAAAATTAGCAAGACTAAAATTAGCAACATCCTAATCAATGGAGGAGCAAATATTCTCTATAAGCACAATATCTTTTTAAATATGTACAGTATTTCTATTACTCCCTCTCAAGTTGGAGCACGTATGCCCAACTTGCGAAGAAGAAAATCGAACTGACGTTGGACAAGTGCCTTTGTCAAAATGTCTGCCAACTGATTGTAAGTTCGCACATGAACAATTTCAATAGTCCGGGCTTGCACGGCATCACGAACAAAGTGACAATCAACCTCTATATGTTTGGTGCGCTCATGAAACACTGGGTTAGCTGCAATATAAATAGCGGCACGACTATCTCAATGCAATTTCATAGGTCTGGGATGTTCTACGCCAAGGTCACGTAGGACACTCTTCAACCACTTCAGTTCATACGTCGCGGCAGTTAGGGACCTGTACTCTGCTTCTGCAGATGAACATGAAACGGTATGTTGCTTTTTGGTTTTCCAGGAAACATGAGACCGTCCAAGCATCACAAAGTACGCAGTCAAAGAGCGCCGTGTCAAATGACAACTAGTCCAATCGGAGTCACAATAAGTATACAGTCGGAGATCACTGTTGGCGCTCAAGATGATTCCTTGTCCTGGATTCCCTTTGAGGTGTCGGACCACCCGTAGAGCTGCACCCCAATGTTCTTGTCATGGTTGTTGCATAAATTGAGCCAATATGTGCACAGAATAGCAAAGCTCAGGTCGTGTTATAGTAAGACGTCGGTATTTTTTTGGGTCATCAAGCAACTTCCCGTCGGCCAATACGAGCCGATGATTTTGTTCTATGGGCAGATGAGCCGGTTTAGCTCCTAGCAATCCTGTTTCAGAAATAATATCTAATGCATACTTTCGTTGACAGAGATAGATGCCCTCATCTCCTCTAGCGACTTCAATGCCAAGAAAATACTTCAACAACCCAAGATCTTTCATGTGAAAGCACTGACTCAGATACTGCTTGAATCGATGTATCATCTCCCCATGATTTCCTCCTACAATAAGATCATCCACATATACCAAAACACAGAGTGTAGCTCCTTCCTTATGGTAAGTGAATAAAGAACAATTTGAGTCTGATTGAGTAAATCCATACATCTTCAAGGTCGTGCCCAATTTGGCAAACCAATTTCTGGGTGCTTGTCGTAATCCGTACAAAGATTTTCGCAAGCGAGATACATTTCCTGGATGTGTAGATGAAAACCAGGCGGCAATCGCATGTACACCTCTTTTGCCAGGTCACCATGCAAAAAGGCATTTTGCACATCCATCTGATAAAACTCCCACTTTCGTGCTGCCGGTACAACAAAAAACAACCGAACAGTCACCATCTTTGCTACTGGAGCGAAAGTCTCATTATAATCTATCCCAGCCTTCTGATTATTCCCTAAAATCACTAATCTAGCCTTGTGTCTTTCGATCGTTCCATTCGAGTTATACTTGGTCTTGTACACCCATTTGCACCCGATCGCTTGCTTTCCGGGAGGCAACGTTTCAGGGGTCCAGGTGCCATTACGCTCAAGATCTTCAATCTCCTCCTTCATGGCTTGTCTCTAATGTGGCTTACGAATCGCTTCTGAAAAATATGTGGGATCTTTCCCTATAGTTATAGCTGTTAAGAATTGTCTATGTCTCAAGAAAAAATTAGTACAAGTCACGTAGCATGCAATAGGATAAGACACACCTGAGGAGTGACACGATGTGGCATGATCAGCGAGGGGGTCGTTGATGTGTTGCGCTGTGTGGCATACATAGTCCTTCAGCTTCTTAGGAGGACGTCTTTCCCTACATCATCAACCAAGGTTTTCACCTTCACTGTTCCTTTCCAAATTTATGTCGTCCCCTCTCTGTTCATTAAGAGCCTCACTACTCCCCCTTGCTTCCGGAGTCAAATCTTCTCTAGGAGTTGGTTCACCATTCGAAGTATTTGCACTATCCAGCTCACGAAAATGTATATCATCATTACAGACAGGTGGCTACTCGATCACACCGGTGTTAAGAGATTCAGAGACAACAACCTTATAAGGAAAAATATGTTCAGAGAATACAACATCACGGGATACAAAGAACTCATTTTATCCAAGTCATAGTCTCCATCATTTCTTACCGAAAGGGTACCCAACAAAAACGCACCTTCGACTTCATGAACCAAACTTATCTTTGTCACGCCCTTGATAATGAACATGACATAAACACCCAAAAATATGAATATGTTTGTAAGTTGGTTCCTTCCCAAACAACAATTCATATCGACTCTTTCCATCAAGTAGAGGACTTGGAGTACGATTAATTAGATATCCTGTAGTCAACACACATTCACCCCAAAAACTTACAGGTAAATTTGCTTGAAAACGCAGAGCATGCACAATATTCAGAATATGGCGATGCTTGCGTTCCGCCCTACCATTTTGCTGAGGTGTCCCAACACATGATGTTTGGTGAATGATGCCATGAGTATCACAATAATTGCACAAGGCTACGAATTCTGACCCATTATCACTCCTTATCACCCGTACCTTACTGTCAAATTGGGTAATTACCATGGCACAAAATTTCACAATGTTAGCACTAACTTCACTCTTTTCCGCCATCAAATAAATCCACACTGCCCGTGAGTAATCATCAACAACGGTCAAAAAATATATAGCACCACATGAAGCAGGAGTATGATATGGTCCCCAAACATTGCAATGAATCAAGGCAAAAGGTGCAAAAGCTTTATTATTGCTTAGAGGAAACACATCACGAGTTTGTTTAGCTCTTAAACAAACATCACATAACTCATTGTGTTTTTCTTGACTAGCAATTTTATTTTTAATAGTATGAAGTAACTAAGAACTCGTTTTGAGGGGTGTCTCATTCGCCTGTGCCACAACTCATATGAGTCCACCTTCGCCAATCTGTATGCACTAGTCATTGCCACACAGCGCCAAAGATAGACCCCATCACGCTTCTCACCCACACCAATCATTGTCCTCGAAGTGGGGTCCTACATTACACACATTTCGTTAGAAAACGTGACTGTACATTTTAATTCATCGATAAATTGAGACGCAGATATCAAATTGCAATTCAAGTTGGGAACATATAAAACATGTTTTAAGATTAATCATTTCCCAAGCTGCACTTCTCCTTCTTGTAACGCCATTATATTCTTTCCGTCAGGAAGTTCAACGGCACAAGGAGGGATTTCACGCACATTCTTCAATAACTCCAAATTCTCGGTCATATTGTGAGAACATCCCGAATCTATCAACCATATTTTCTTACCCGTCAATTTCTCTAAAGCGGATTCCTTGTGTGAATTGATCACCGCCATTAGCGTTGCCCACTGTTCATCATTAAGCTCGGGAAAGCCAGTTTTATCGCTAGTCCGGGCAACAGTAGCAGTGGTGCTGGCGTCGCAGCTTCCTGGTGTCTGGACAACATTGGCAGTCGCTGTACCAGACCCTCCTCGACCCCTTCTTGTTCCTGTGCCTCGACCTCCTCATCCCCCACAACCACTAGAACGACCTCCTTTGCCTGCAAACCACCAATCTGGGTAGCCCACAAGTTGAAAGCATTCGAGCACCTCATGTCCAGTTTTTCCACAGTGGGAGCACATCTTCTCATCCTTGTTCGGTACTTTGGCTCTATTTCCAGTTTGCACAGCAAATCCCATAGCCTCTCCTCGTTCTTCACGTGCTTGAGCCACCGTTTTGTGCCGTTCTTTTTGCACAATTATTGCATGTATTCGGTTCAATGAAGGTAAAGGATTTGTACTCAGAATATTTGATCTAACAGTGCCATAAACTGCACTGTCAAGACCCATGAGGAATTGATGAATTTTCTCCTTTTCCCGCTCCAACGCCAGTTCGATCGCCGCTCCACACTTGCATCCACCACACGTACATTGTGGGCTCTTCACATACCTAGCCAACTCCTCCCACATGGTCTTCATCTTCCCATAATATGCGGATACGGTCATGCCCTCTTGTTTGCAATTGGCCAAGTCACTCTTTAATTGGTGAATCCGCGGATCATTCCCAATAGAAAACCGTTCCCGAAGATCCTCCCAAAGTTCCTTTGTTGTCTCCATATAGGAGATTGTAGATCGTAGCCCTGGTTCTATGGTATTGAATATCCATGCTACCAACATGGAATTCACACTATACCAATCTTCTAATTCGTTGGGATCGTCACTAGGTTTCATCATAGTTCATTCAAGAAAAGCCAGTTTCTTCTTCGCCCGGAATGCGTTCTTCATGGCTTTGGCTCATTCGTCATAATTATCGCCTTTCAAGACGATCAGGGTCACGACCAAGCCGAGGTTGTCATGCGAACCAAAATAATAAGGGAATTTTGGATCAAGGGTTGGTAGTTTCGCACCATGGCCAGCCGCTCCTTCTCCTTTATTTTTGTCAGCCATGGTGTACGTATGGCTCTGATACCATAAAGAATAATTGCAAAGGTCGATTACCCAAAAGAATGGTCACTCTTGTATTAATCAACGGAGGGGACAACCAATATATATACAATTACATCAAGACTAAAAATAGCAAGACCAAAATTAGCAAGACTAAAATTAGCAACATCCTAATAAATGGAGGAGCAAATATTCTCTATAAGCACAATATCTTTCTAAATATGTACAGTATCTCTATTATGTTCATTGACTGTGATTATTAGTAATTTCTAGGATTATTTACGTTGCTAGGATTATTCACATTTAGGCCTTCACCCCGGGTCATTAAATAATATCCATTATTATCAATTATCCCTACTTAGCATTTTCACTGTTTTTGTGAACATCTAATTCATGGTGTAAATTAGCGGTTTGCATTTCAGCCTTCTTTACAATTGTTATCATTTACTTAAACGCATGTTATCTTAATTATGCTTTTCTAATTAAATTATGTGGTTAATTTCTTCTAGGATTTTACGGCCGGTTCCGTGATGCCGTGGCCGGTTCAATGATGCCGCATGCTTCATGCGCAGGCCCTGGCAACCCCAGGCGCACACTCATTCCCTGGTCGGTTCCAGGATGACATTGTCGGTTCCGCGATGGCGTGGCCGGTTCCACGATGGCGTGGCCGGTTCCACCATGCCGCATGCTCCATGCGAAGGCCCTGACAACCCCAGGCGCTCTCAATCCCTGGCAACCCCAGGCGCTCTCATTCCCTAGCAACCCTAGACACACTCTCATTCCATGGCAACCCCAAGCACGCTGATATCACCTGGCAACCTCAGGCTTGCACTCACATCCCCTGGCAACATCAGGTATGATCTCTCACCAATCCATGAATACAGATGCTTTATTATCTACAAATGCGATTGTCTAAGAACTAAATTCAAATCACCACACATGAAGGACCTTGCCTTCTTAAGGCACGGCAATCCTCGACCCTTATATGGGCGGCGAAATGCAATCCCCTTACAAATTAGCTCAACTTCCATTTTCTACAAAAACGGACCTTAACGCTCACTTCGCAGTTCATGTAGGTATTGGACAACCCCCTTCTATGAATATGCTAGTCACTTATTTACATTATTTGAGTTAGCTCACTCACATCTGATAGTATCTCAGAACGACGAAATAACACTGTTCGATTTCTCTAACGGTCTGCGATAAAGTTTACTATGCCTGTGCTTCATTGCGATAGAGTCCAACGGGCGCTCGAGTCTAAAATACTTGAATTCTATTTTTTTTTATGTTACCTAAAAAAAAAACCTGCGAAGTCCCTTCCAATGTCAGTTGACACTTGTAAACATTCTTTTTTCTCAACGACGTTTAACACTTGTGTTGAGCTTCCAAACTAAGGGGCACACGATTTCTCTTTCTATTGTAGTTCTCAATTAAAGGCCGATTACACTTGCGATGGTACTCGATTGTGATTAACTTCCAGAATACTTACGAAAAGTACTTATTTGTGACGGGATGCACAAAACGACCAATTGTAAATGATTTGATTAACCATTCGACATTTGCATTGATACAAGTTACAATAAAAGCTCACAGACCATGCAACTTCCAAGCTACAACACACACAACTTTGATTCAGACTCTTTTCTACAAACTAACACGCGATAAAATTTTCATTACAAAATCGAAAAATTCTTGATGAGTGACAAAGTTGTCTTGGAAGTCATTGCGAAGGCTCTTTTATATGGAGCTCTAATATAATGGGAAAACTTTCCTCTACATTTAAAGTTCTCTATGCGTGAGAACCTGAACGTAATACGCCAAGGCCAATAGCTCACCGATACTGCGATAAAGGCACTAGCACAAAATAAATTAAAGCACTTAAACACTGGCATAAGACAAAAGTTTCATATATTCTTTCCACAAATGTGATTTACATAATTTGTGACTATGAGTGTCCACATAAGCCCAATCCTTTTTCATATCAACTATATTTTCTAAAACCTTGCCCACGCACCTTGAAGTCCATCAAATCCTTTGCCTTCACTTCGTATTTGGCCACCACCTAACTTAAGTGTTTCTCGATAGAAGACATTCTATCAAGATACAGGGGGGTGAACATTAAAGTAGCTAACTATTCATTTCACTTGTCTCTTGATACAATGACTTCTATCAAGAAACAAGGGGGCTAAAGTACAGAAAGTATTGAGCTATGCCTTATAAAATGCTCCTCCAAATAAATTTTTTTTCGCATGCAAAAACTTGCAGAGCATCTCATCAAGAACATGAACGATCACCAAACCTAATGCAAAAAGATTAGATTGCCACAACATCAACAAAATTGTTCCTCAATGCCCCATTGCAAAACCCCAAAGCAAACACGATGACAAAAAATGCTTATCAGTAAGTCCCCACTTACCGATAAGTAGGGGCTAATGTAGGTACATAGTGGTTGCTTAGACCAACAAAGTACAGAGGGTGTCAAACCAACGCTACATGGACGCCTGCAATGAATTCAGAATCCATCGCACGTTTGCAATGAGTTCATTGTAGATCCACGATTGTGATAAACTCATCTGGGACAGGTCGCAATGAACTTTGCTAGCACGAATCTGCGATAAAGGTAAGACACACGCTGGTTTGTGATGAACCCCAGACATAAACGGATTTGCGATGAACTCGAACACGCGTAGAGTTGCAATGAACCTGACACCATTACAGAATCGCGGAATCACAATAGATCGAGAATAAATGTCAGTTACACGTACATCTTTTAATTATGCATGCGGGTTTGCAATGAACGTATATGGAGAGAATCCGAAAGGGATAAGATTCTTCGATAATGATCCCTTAATAGTCAAATAAAAGGAAATATCTCATTCTTTAACAGAAAATATCCTCTTTCTTAACTGGAAAGAACTTCTTCTTGGATAACCTTAACTTTTTCTCTATAAAAGAGGGGAAGCAATTTTTCCCCAGGGACAACACGATATGCAACTTTGACCTATGATTTCTCACAGGAGATTCCCTTCTCTCCTCTCTCCTTCACTCTTTCTCATGTCCTCTTTCTTTCCCATTACCATCTCCGAACTTTTGGAGAATTGACCAACTGTAGAAATCCACGATGAAAACAATTGTTATATGGCAAAAGGCATGTTGGTTAAAAATAGGCACATGGAAACAAAGTAACATGGAGACACACATAGACCCATTCTCTGCCTCGTTGGTTTCCACACATTAATGTTTGTATTGTGCACATTACTATTGTGTATTGCAACAGGGACTTGACTACAAGTCGGGTTTTCTAATTTCAAGAATCTCAACTACATTACGCTCGGGTTAGGGTTTTGGTCCACTAAAGATTTAATTAACAAATTAGCAATTCAATCCAAGTTACATATCCTATGCCCTAGTTGTAAGAAGATTCTTTGACTAGTTGGAGATTTTTTTAATCCCTTCCACAACAAAAAAGAAAAAGCCAAAAACCTTCACTCCAAAAGAGACTGAAGACGCGTCCAATTTGGAAGTAGTAGATGGTTGTTCGGATTCAACCGACTGACCAGTTTTCGGTTAAGCGGTTCAACCATCTAGGTTAAATTGTTCGACCCGTGACATCATAAATAAATAAAAAATAAAAAATATTTATAAATAATAAAAAATAGTATAAAATTAACTAAAATAAGAAAAAATACAAAAAATAAAATTATCTAAATACAAAAAACAGTTTATATTTTTGAACGAACTGGGGAGTTGATGAAGAAGTTCTTCTCAAAGGCCTACCCATGGATCTCCGTAGAGACATCAAGCGCCACCTCTGCTTGGACTGAAGGGGCGTGCCTAACGCGGGAGGGTAACCCAATGAATGAGATGCTCTTCATCATCCGAGGCTCCTTAGAATCTAATACTACCAATGGTGGTCGTACGGGGTTCTTTAATTCATGTCGCATTGGTCCCAAAGACTTTTGTGGCGAGGAACTGCTGACATGGGCGCTTGATCCACGCCCAAGTGTCATCCTTTCGTCTTCCACACGCTCCGTCAAGGCCATTTCCGAAGTTGAGGCGTTCGCACTCATTGCCGATGACTTGAAGTTTGTGGCGTTGCAATTCCGTATGCTTCATAGCAAGCAACTTAGACAAAAGTTTCGGTTCTACTCACACCAATGGCGCACATGGGTTGCATGCTTCATTCAAGCAGCATGGCATCGGTTCAAAAGAAGGAAAGATGCGGCTGAGCTGAAGTCTCTGGAGAGCCCTGAGACCGCCTCGCCTGCCCCAGCTTTTGAACGAACTGTCCGGGTCAAACGATTGCCGATGGATTGGACCGGCGATGGTGTGACGGTGGGTTCATTGCCGGTTGGCTCGGGCTTGGTCGCAAGTGATTGCCGCTGCAAGTGCTGCTACAAGCCTGCAATTGTTATTGCCGCTAGAAACCCCACCCGCCGCTGCAAAATCGCCGACCATCGCTGCAAGTCGATCGCCGAAGTTTTTACTACTAGACAGCTGGACCTGCTACAAAATCAATGTTGGCCGCCATAGATGAAGCTCACCGCCATCGTCGATCGTTGTAAATCGCCGTCAGTTGCTGTGTGTCTCTGTTGGACGCCGTAGATCGTAGCCGTCATAGGTGGTCGGTTGGGTGTAAAGGCTGAGAGGAGGGAAGGGTTAGAACGAAAATGGGGGTCGTTCTAACCCTAATCATTAGTAAGATTTGGGGTGGGGACATGAAAATCATTATATTTTTTTTGTTTTTTCTATTTTATTTAAATCGGCAAAAATAAAAAATATAACCCACAAACCGCTGCCCGGGTCGAACTATTTAGTGGTTCGACTGCCTGAGTCAACGGTTTTTTGACTTTTTCAATGTTTTTAAGGAATTTCTGATTTATAATATAACCAGACCTGGGGGCTGATCAGTTATCGGTTTTTCCAGTCCAATCATCCGGTCTGGTCCAGTTTTAAAAACCATGACAAAAAATAGAGATTGCTTCTCTTATGCTTAGCCTAACCGTCTAGGTAAGGTCTTTCTTCAAATGTACTAGTTACCTTGTGTGGTAAAGTGAATTAATAAAAAAAAAACAAATTTCTGACTTCTTTTTTATTCGGGCCATTGAGTAATGCAATGCAGGGCCCCCTCTCCTAGTTATTTTTTATTTTGAGAAGTATTTACAAGAAAATGATTGATGGGGCTTGTGAATAACTTACATCTAAGCTTATAAAATCAAATAAGCCCAATTATTAACATGGTTGTTGGTTTTGAGTCTGGTATTTATAAACATGGTTTAGGACTTGATCTATATTATTATGAATGTTTTCAACTCGCCATTGATCTTACCAGTTGATCCGTTTGAACTATCACCCGGTTAGGACTTAAGGTCTGGTTTAGTCAAGACTCATCAGATGATAAAAAATCGTTCATTTGGTCAAGAATAGTTTAACTCTATCGGTTCAACCATTAACCCGTTTGACCCGATGACTAGGTCGTGGGTTGCACATTCAATGCATGCAAAATTTTTGAAGGCTAACTTTGCACTTCGCTGTCTGATTGTGGTGATTTTTTTTTATTTTAGGTAACTTTTCGGGATTTATGCATCCCAAGGTGCCATACCTATCCCGCTATTTTCATGAAAAAACCCTTTTTTGGCTTAAAATTGCAATTTTTAATATTTTATAATAAAAAAATTAAAAATTAAATTAAAAACATAAATTAAATATAAAATAATACATAGAACATATCTAAAACATATTTATACATTATTTATTGCTAAAATATTTTTTATACACATATACATATACATACATACATACATTATATATATATATGTATATATGCAGTGATGTGGCAAAGTTTGAACTGCTCGACTAGGCTATTTGAATTGGTGACCTGTGACGTAGAGGCAAAAACGATTCGACCTTGAGTTGGGACCAAGCCTAACTTGACCCATCATAGGTCTGACCCATTGACAACTCTATGCTTCGTCATTGTTTCAATCTATTGTTGACCTATTCGGTTGGACCGGTGGCTCAGTCCTAGTTATAGTTTGGGTCAACATAATTAATCCAATAATCCACTATATTACAAAGAAAATTGACTTGGTCAATGATTCATCACTCTAGTAACCCACTTGGCCCATTTAATGGATCATTACTTCTTGTATTGTTTTAAAGCAAAATCTATGATGCATGAACCACATTGTGAATCAAAGAAGTGTAAACTAGGGATGGCAATTTCCCTCGCAAAACCGGGGCCCCGTCCCGAACGGGGCAGGTTTTTCCCGACCCTAAACGGGGACGGGGAAAATATTTTTTCCCCGAACCGGGGATGGGGTGGGGACGAGTTCTGTTTATAATTCCCTGAACTTGCCTCGAATCCGAAGGTAAAATTAGTAAAATATCTCTAGGTTTAAAATTGATATTTAAAATATCTCTAAATTTTCCCTAAATTCTTAAAATCATAGAATCCCATAATTTCATTTTTGAAGTATCCCCAAATTATTATAATTCAATTCCTAAATACCCCTAAATTCCTATATTGTATGTGAAAATTGTCCACAAAATAAATAATTTTTAAGAAGTTGCCTTGGAGTAGGGATATTTCGAGGATTACCCATCCCCGACAAGGAGTGAATGCCCTGCCCCGAACCCGCCCCGCAATCAGGGACGGGGCAAAGTATCTTGACTATGGGGCGAGGATGGGGAGGGGGTGCCCTACCCCAAGCCCGCCCCATCGCCATACTGTAAACTCGTGATAAAACATGTCATAATTGCTGAATCATGATTAACATCTTCAACATTGTTAAAGTCTTGATATTTGCACATTTTATCTTATAAAATGTGACCCAATAAAAAAATAAAGGGGTTTTTATGATTCAGTCCACCCCTAGGTGGAGCTAGGATTTCCTAGAGGTGGACTGAATCTACCCGTGGATTGATGCCAAATTCACGAATAGGATGTGATTTATAAGGGGCTACTAGTAGATTAGGAGGGGGCTGCAAAAAAGATTTCTGAAAGAATATGGGGATTACAATCCAAAAATCCCAAAAATAAATAGATGATGTTAAATCTCTAATGTGATAATTTTAATTTAACTAAATATTTATTAATGCACCATAATTGTCTTGCAACCCTAATGAAAAGCAATTAGACGAGTGCTTTGAATTTATTGCAAATGTGTGAAATTTGTTGAGGGGTCTCCGGATTATCAAAGAAATGCAAGCTATCGTGCTAAGACTTTTTGCTGATATGTATTCGGGAAGGGAGGGTTTTATTGAGATGTCAAATAGACGATTCGTCTTAGTGATCTTGAATATATTATAAATATAAAAAGCTGATTTCTTTTTGAGATCTCATACAATTATCATTTTATATATTATAATAATAAGTTAAATCACTTTAAAAGCCCCATCAACCTATATCTCGATTTTTTTTTTGTGTTTTTCAAAAAAAAACAGGCAAAATGAAACACTGTGAATTGAGGCCTACTTGTGAAATGGTGGAATGCTTGTGAAATGCTCCGATACCAAACACCCACTTAATTCTTATGGAACCACAAACTTTTGGGCCTAATGCGAACCTGGGCCAACGCACAAAGCCTAAGCCCGAATGCTCAAAAATTTTCCGGCCAACCGGGCCGGGCCTCAGGTCCACACCACCATTATTTTATTATTCTCCTCTCCACTTCAATCGTCACTGCTTTGCAGAAACGCAGAATTACAGGCTCAGTGGACCACGCAACGCAAGTAGTGGGATCAATCAAGAAGGAAATGCCGAAATGCCCACATACAAACAAAACAAACATCAAATGGAATCTTTGGTATTAGCCACCTTTTGTGTCCACGTAATCAATATAAAATACCCAAATTGCCCTCTTCTTCATTAATGAGAGAGAGAGAGGAAGAGACGTGTTGAAGCTCGAGACTTCCATCTCTGGTGCGGTGAGTGGTGGCCATACATACAAACTGTCGCACCGACTCCTCGGCCACTTTGTTAGAAAACAAAACAAAATGAAATGACGAGATTCACTGACCTTTCCCTTTGCCTTTAGCTCCAACACCAACAGGCGTCTCCACATGCTGTGATTTAATAGAAATGGTGGTGGAGCTCGCACTGCAGCGTACGTTAACCACCCAAAAAAAACAAAAGAAAGTTGCATTAGCTCTGTTTTGTTGCGGTCTTATTCATGATCCGTGACTAAGATACGCACCATATATAAAAGGCGAACAAGATTCTAGAATCACAGAATCGGTTGCAATCAGCGGCGACGTCTGAAACCAATCGTTCCTCCTCCTCCTCCTCCTCCTTCTCCTCCTCCTCTGGCTGCTGTTCCCTGCTCTTACCAGCAGCAGCAGCAGCAGCCATGGCGTCTTGTACGAGAAAGGATAACGTTTCTGTAAACGTAAACTTGACAACTACTTCACTTCTGTCTCGGTTTCTTGTTCTCTTTATTGTTTCATCCATTGCCTCTGCGTCTCATTTTACAGGTAAAACGGGAGAAAGGTGGTCCTTGGTTCCGGGAATGTTGTTTTTGGATAGTCTTTGTGGAATCCGATTCGAATTTTAACAGATTTTCTTTATTTCCCCGCCCAGTAACGATTTTTTTTTTCTTCCAGTATAGTATCGTGGATATTGTTTTTAAATGTTTTCAATGTTCTTAGGCTGGTTTTTCCAGGGAATATTGTTTACCATATTTTGGGCAAAATGCAACTTGAAATCTATGTAAATGTCTTACATATTTCTTGTTTCTGTTGCTGGACTTGAGATATTGAGTCTGTGAATAATGAGTTCTAGCTCTGCATTTTCGTTCCATTTGATTAATAATTTAATACTAATACTTTTTATTTTGGTGAATAGTTTTCCATTTCATGCCTTCTATTGGCACTGTTATGATTGCTGAAAAGTGAAAACAACACCGAAAATAACGTCAATGTTATCATTATCAACGTTATATCTACCTAGTACTTTGAAGTTCAGGGCAATAGTTCTTTATTTATTTTTCTGACAATTTCTGTTTAATAAGGGGGCATTGCGCTGGATGATGCAAAGACCAGGAAAAATGGTTTGTTTCCAGAAATTTTAAGAGATGAGGCAGTTGCTAGGCTCAAAGAACTCGGAAAGGTATTAGAACAAGCTTCACTCTGTTAAAGTTTTTGCCTCAATATTCTATTACTTGTGAGATGGATAAGGCCATAAGAGTAGTCACAGAGAGAGAATCTTTGCATTACTAACGTGGAATCGTATAGAGTTTTCTCTTAATTTGTTGGACAGTTGAGATATATTCTTCTATCTGTGTATAATTTGCCGAGCATCAATCTTTGCATTACTAAGTGTTATTCAAGATGCTTATATTAGTTGCTTGTGACCGGTAATTGGGAAGACTATTTTATAGCTTATGTGATTCCTGGAATATGGTTAAGTGGTAAAGGGGAACTTGCATTTACCGTCTGGATACTGAGCACTTCTGTTTGTGTGCCACATATATTTTATAAACAGCAATCTTACAGTAGTGCATAAACTGAACTTAAAGTAATGGAATCATCTGAATTGTAAAATTGTACACTTAATGCCACTAAAGTAAAAATAGACATGCTAAATTTCATCCAACGTTGATTAAAGAAAATTGGGGCTTCTCATAGATAGGATTTAATCTGTAAATCTGAATCTGGTTCGTCTAAGTCATATTTGGATATCCATTTAATTAACCATAATCAGATTTGAAAAAAATGATCCATTTATTAATCAGGAATTTGGGTTTTGCTTGATCTGATCTATTAGGACCAGTTTTACATGGACACTGATCCAACACATGTCCAGGAGTCTGACTTATCAAGACAAAGAAACAAGGACATGCGGACACATTTATAGAAAAGTATAAACTATTAAAACAGTTCATATTTTGATGAATTTAACATTGTAAACCTATAGAAAAAAATCTAAAAGAACATTTTTGTCAATAACATTTTATAAGAAATATAATCTGTTAATTTATGTTGAATAAACAAGGAGAAAAATAAATAAAAATGTCACATAGAATTTCCTTCAAGGACTATGCAGTTTTGGAGTCCAACACATATCCAACACAGACACTTCATCCACTTTGGAGAGTCCATGTAACATTTGCTAGGACGTTATTCAATTATATATAATTATATAATATGTATACATGCATATTGACTATTAAACCATTTTGAAATTTACTTTAAAGTTACTTATGATTAATTGGGACTTGGGATTTAGATAAACCTATATTTGTTTTGTACAGGTTTATTGAGTTTCAAATCAAATCAGATATCTGAATAAATAAATGGATCAAAGTTGAATCTTGTTTCATATATCTGTTAAATATCAATAGAATTTGGATATTCTGGATGCTTATAGATTGGATTTAGATTTACCTTTATTTGAATCCAACCTGATCTGTTTGCAGCCCTAATCAAAATGAAGCTTGTGTCATCATGCTGGTGCTTCAGCTTTGTATTCAGACAAACTAAAACACATAAGTTGCATGAAATGGATATAAATTCATGAAGGTAAGTAGGTAATAATAAAGTGTCAGCCTTCACTGTATGGTTAGAAAGGGATACACTATAGTACAACCTTTAGTGGGTTAGAGAGTATATAATCTAGAGCGATAGTTTAGATAAGAAAGTTACTGAAATTGACATATGTTTCTCGTTCCCAGTGCCACATAGAAGGATGAGCTTGTAAGTTGTCCAATTTCTTACTCCACGTTGCTACTGGTTATACTGTTCAATTACATTAAGATATTATAATTCTATAGCTGAATAACTCTAATTCTGGAACAGATCATGATGAAGTTTGATAATTGCTTTATTTGTAATCAAATTGCTAACACCATGAAATTCATTTTCCTCTGGATGGATATCCATGATGAAGTTTGATAATTGCATTGTTGTATCCATGATGCATATCCAAATTAGTTAATATTTCAAATGACCTGATGCTAAACTGCAACTTTGCTATATCCAAATTCCTCTGGTTCTTTTCTTAACTAAAATATAGGTACCGTATATAACAATTGAAATGGCAATAGTCATTTTTCTGATGATATTTCAAGGATTCACTATATGCATCAAACCATATGCCCACTACTTTTTATTCCTTTTAACAGGTAACTGATGCCGAAGGATATCTTGAGCGAACATTCTTGAGCCCAGCTTCTGCAAGAGCTGGGGATCTTATTCGGAGTTGGATGGAGGAGGCCGGCTTGAGAACGTTAGTTTCATATCTCACTTTGTTCCTACAGTGTTTTAGCAATTACTGATATCCATGTTGATTTTAGGTGGGTGGACCAGATAGGCAACATACATGGTCGAGTTGAAGGAATGAATGCAAGTGCTGAAGCTTTGTTAATTGGTTCTCATTTGGTGATACATCTGATCTCTTTCTTCATCCTTTTCTTTAAGAATGTGTTATATGAAGTATGCTTTCTACATCCTTCTGGCTTATAGTTACTTTATATTCAAACAGGATACTGTGATTGATGCTGGAATATATGATGGGGCATTAGGTATAATTTGTGCAGTGTCTGCATTGAAGGTTTTGAAGTCCACTGGGAAGTTGGGAAAATTAAGTAGACCAGTGGAGGTTAGTGGTGTAGTTGGATTCTTCTACTTTTATCATGTTATCTGATGCTGAAAACTTGATTGAGTTGTCCCTTATATTATGTGCTGTCATATGGATTTGGTTACTCTTTTCCAGATTGATCTTTTCTTCTTAATTATGAATTACTAGTGGTTTTGTTTATTGAGTTTAGTAACAGTAATTCAGTAAGTGAGAATTTTTGAAGGTTTGTGGAGACCTCAGAAGCATTCTTTTGTTGTTGCAAGTAATCTTTTGATGGGTTTGGCTTTGGCACTTGATGATATTAGCAGCATTACATGTGGAGGCTTTCTGGACTCTTGAGGGCAATAAGATTTCTATGTTTGTACACATTTACAGACTGGGCATGACCTCCCATTAAATGGTGAAAGAATGGATTTTTGTATGATTACAGACTTAGGGGCCGTTTGATAATAGTTGAAGTGGCTGAACTGAAAAGCTTATAGCTTTGTCTTTTAGAGACAAGTTTTTAAGGAGCTTGTGTGCTCCTTAGTGCATGAATCTGAAATTGGGTAGATTACTATACCTTTGAATATTTTATTATTCAATTATTTTATCTTCTAAAAGATAAAATAAAAAATCATCCTGTTCAGAAATTTCAGCTGTTATCAAATGGTCCCTTAGATATCTAAAGATGCAATAACCTTTGAGCATTAAAAAATCTCATGAACAAGTAAGGAAGAATAGAAGCGTTTATTTATATTAAAGAAGTGATCCAAGTGATACTTGATTTAGCTGGCATGCTTTCCTAGTTCACATGCTATTCTTCTAAACTTCGAAACATATGAGGTCCTGAAAAGAACTTACTTTTCTTGTACTAGTATTACCTCTCATATGAATTGATAATTTAAATCAGTTGGAACCTTGGCTGCATGATCATTTTTTTTTTGAAGTTCAACCTTATTTTTGTATTATTTACTGTAAATTGCAGGTGATTGCATTTAGTGATGAGGAGGGCGTTAGGTTTCAATCAACGTTTTTAGGGAGTGCTGCTATATCTGGTATTTTACCAATCACAGCATTGCAGATATCTGACAGGAGGTAATTTAATTATCTGAAAACACATACTTCTCTCTAACAATGCTCTCAAGTACTAAATTTGATATGAAGCTCTATTCAGTGGTGTGACAGTGCAAAATGTTCTTAAGGAGAACTCTTTTGAAGCTACAAAGGAAAGCCTTCTTCAGATCAAGTATGACCCACAATCAGTCTGGGGTTATATTGAGGTACTTCTGCTAGTTGTGTTTATCCCACTGGGTTATTTTACTGTCATATTAAAACGTGAATTGTTCAAAATTTACTTCCTTTTTGTCTCATGGATGCCACAGGTTCACATTGAGCAAGGCCCTGTACTAGAGTCACTTGGCCTTCCTCTTGGGGTGGTAAAAGGTATAGCTGGACAGACACGTTTAAAGGTATCTGTCACATTTCGTTCATATATACATCACATTTTTGTTTCAACCATTCAAATTAAATGTGAAGTGGACGTGGAAGTAGGAATTATGCTATTGCCAGAAAAAATTTTAGAGAGTTAAACCATTTTGTGAAACAAGGTATATATTTATCAAACAAATTAAATTCTAATAAATATGAAGTGTAACTGATATCTGGTAATAGGTCATAATGTCTTATATAATCATGGAGACAAGGTGCTAGTTAAGATTACTGGGTAGGATACATCTAAAAGCGCATATTTTCTTTATCTTCATTTGGTTATTTGTAAAGAGTAAGAAATTGAGGAAATCCTGTTGATGGAATTAAAGTTGGGCAGCTGAAACTGTAAATTTAGACTGGGATAGGGTGTTATCTGACTGAAACATGCAGTTGAACTAAAAAGAAGAATTATGAGATAGAAATTAGGCCATATCTGCTTTACAAAGAAGAATGTTTCAGTTAGCTTCAAGAAAGAGTTCACTAGTTTGATATTATAATTTGCTTTACAAGTTGCAGTAAATCCTAGGCTTACTATTTATAGTGAGTCCTGTTTTTGTTAGGTATAGTCTTTCAGAAGATAATTGAATTGTGTAACAGAGTTAGGATTATGGTAATTAACTTTACAGTTGGGTTATGATTTTGGTCATTCATTTTTTCTAATTCTATAACTATGTCAGTGCTTGGTAGATAAGGTGTGAGGAACCAAAGATAGATCTTGTATCCAGGTTATTGCAGTAAATACCTGGCATATTTACAATTTGACAGTGTCTATTGTTTTAAAACACATATAGTATGTTGAAATTCATATCAAAATAGCCCTTTCCAGTAGAATCTCATTCTTTTTTCTTTTCTTTTCTTTTTTGAGAAAAAGGCACTCCATTTGATGCTTTCTTTCCTTCCTTGACCACTGTTCCCTCATCAGTATCATTAACACATGTTTCTTCACTGTTTATAGTATCACTAGGTATATTTCCTACCACCTTCTCTCATAAAAATGACATCAATTCCACCCTTCTATCTAACATTATCTCTAGTTTATGATCTATTAAAGATAGACAAATACATGTTGACTTTCACTATTGAAGGGCAATTCCATTTTCTTTCTGAACTTAAAATTTGGTTGATGACGCCGGAAATTATGGTTCTTTAGAGATTTTTCTGGATCAATGATGCTTTTGGGTCATTAAAGATTGTAAATCACATGGAAAGTTGTGTGGATTGCAGGATGTTTTTTATAACAAGGTTATCGCTACTTTCTATTGGAAGTTGCTGATGTAGGACAGTTCTTTGAAGTGATCCCATGGGTAGTGGGCTCAATAAAGTGACTAGGTTTGTAGCTGTAACTATGGGCAGTGGGCTCAGAGAAGGGATTCCAAATCTTAATTATTAGGCCTCAAATCTCCATGACATTCTTCTGCAACTGTAACTCAAAGAAATGGGTAATAATCAAGGAATATTATTATTCAAGGTCTTTACTCGTACAGTATTTAATATTTATCTAATAGAAGTTCTCAATTTTCATCCAGATAAAACTACCAAAATCTCTTTTTAAACTCAGTTCATCCATCTATTCATAGATTGAAGAAAAAAGATTTCCTAATCTAAGATATTTTGGACAAGTAACTAATATCTTGACAAGATTCTACTGAATCTAGAATATAATGGGGATTACAAGTAAATGAAATTGTGGAAAGATTTTCCTCTATGAAATGGGTTAATTTCTTTAAAGAATAAAATTACATGTTTTCTGAGCCAATCGGGGCACTTCCCTAAACCTATATAGCAAGAACTCACTAACTTCGTTGTGGAACAAAGTTAGAAATTAGACTAACTAAATAAAACAAAATCCTAGCAGAATAGTTAAACATTTTTTTTTCTAATCAGATGCCACTCAAAATTGATCGAGTAGCTTTACTTGCAAACATTTTCAGGTTACAGTAAGAGGCTCACAAGGGCATGCTGGAACTGTTCCAATGTCTATGCGTCAAGATCCAATGGCTGCTTCTGCTGAACTGATTGTATTGTTGGAAAGCCTCTGTAAACATCCTGAGAATTTTATCTCATACGATGGCCATTGCAATGGATTTACAGCAGAATCTCTTGTTTGTACAGTTGGAGAAATATCTACCTGGCCAAGTGCAAGTAATGTAATTCCAGGCGAGGTAATTACCCAGATCTCTGGTTGCTCTTATTGCCATCTTTTTGTTTGATATGTTTCTCTAAAATGAAGAATGGTACATGAATTTTATGGTTGCAGGTAAACTTTACTGTAGATTTACGTGCAATAGATGACATGGCACGAGAGTCTGTTCTGTTTGAATTAGCAAACCAGATTTATCAAACATGTGACCGGCGCTCAGTTTCTTGTGTCATTGAACGTAAGGTCTGGGAGTTCCACTCATGTTGTATATCTTTACAGTTTGCAGTCACTGACTTCATCTAGCTTGGGTCATTTCAGCATGATGCAGAAGCAGTTATATGTGATCCTGGACTCAGTTTGCAGCTGAAATCAGCAGCTTATTCTGCAATGAAAATAATGGTGAGCGAGATTCAAGATGAAGCTCCGGTGCTGATGAGTGGAGCAGGACATGATGCAATGGCTATGTCCCATTTAACTAAGGTTGGTTTCCTTGTTCCTCATATGGGATGAGTTAAGCATGATTCTGGTAGTGTTAGTGATGTCTGCACTGCTATTTGATCAGGTTGGCATGCTGTTTGTTCGTTGTCGTGGAGGAATTAGTCACTCCCCTGCAGAGCATGTTTTGGATGATGATGTTTGGGCTGCAGGTTTAGCACTTTTGGCTTTTCTTGAAATGCACTTGTAAGTAAAACAATGTGCTTCTGATCTGCATAGTTGTTTATATAGCATGTACAGTAGGTCTTTCCGGACCAAATGTAAGATTGATGGAACACATATTGGAATTTCATTATCAAATAATCCTAGTGGATGGTGCTGCATATGTGCTAATGGACCAAGATGAAGTTACTGGTGAATCCACTAGATTTTCCTTTTATCATATTTTAGTGGATCTTTCTCTGCAAACATGCATTATCACAGTTTCAAACTAATGGAGATTGGAGAACTTTCCCGCTTAGAACATATTGGCAGATCTATTTTTTAGCTTTTTCTTACAGCAACATGTGCTTGGTTATACTTTTGGTCTCTTTCTTCCTTTTAGATTCATTAGCTTCTTTCTTAGATTCCAAAGAGGCTGAACTGATCTGACCAAGCACATATTGTTGAATCACTTTCTGAATGATGTAATATTAGCTTCGCCAACAAGCTGCGCTCAGAGCAGATCTAGGTAATTTGCATTTCATTTTGTGAAATATAAGCATATCCTCTGCATTTATTGGTTAAACATACGTTATATACAAAAACAATCTAATTGCATATTTATTGGATTGAATTGTGGTCGGATTTCAATCAAGTGATTTGAATATTTGATGGATCTGAACTTGGATTTTAATTCTGCTTAATTTAATAGGATTTGAATTAGACCAACATGAATATTAGATCCATTGACAACTCTATCACATCCATTTTACACAACATCATGGTGAATATTTATATAAATCTGAACCGATAACGTATGCTTGATCATTTAACCAATTTCTTCTATTGACCCACTGTAAAGTGGAATTTGATGGTACCATCTACCTTCATTTGGAGCACATAACATGGTCCTCTTTTCAACTATTTTGATTACCTTACACAAGGTTTATTCCTCTATTATATGGCTGGATGGTGATGCTTAACATGAGATGATCCTTCTGAGGTTGGTGTTTCTAAACATGAGTTTGTAAGTGGAAACTTGCTGTGGATTTATTACACTGTTTAGGTTGCAGACACATTTCATCTTCTCAAACTACTTCGCAACAGTCATCCGTTGTTTAAGACTCCTTATTTACATCATCAATTTAAAAATTTTGCATGATATCTATCCCATGAAATAAGTTTTATCCATCCCCGAGCAAAAGCTAACCTTCAAATAATAATTAGTGACCAACTATTTTACATGGGTGCATGTTCAAGTGTTGACACTCAAGAAAGACATGGGATGTCTGTTGGAACCCAAGAGACAACCCATAACACTTCAGCCCAGTCCCAGGCCCAGGCTCCAGTAGCTTGATCAGCAGATGATGTCAACCAAGGGAGAGTCATGCAAAGCACACCACCTCTCAAATTTGTTTACTCAAGAATGTCACCCCAATTAGAGTGTGTAGATGAGTTCCCTCGGTTGTAAAAGGCTATAAATAGCTAATTGAATTGAAGAATAAACCATATCTGAATTATTTTTTTTTCCTTCCAAATATCTCTCTCTCTCTCTCTCTCTTGTTCTCATCTTCCATTTTAGGATGCACATCTCCCTCAAAGCAGCTGAACTCAGAGCAAACATATCAACTGGTATCAGAGCTTCAATCCAGGATGACTCACACCAGATCCATGTCAGAGGAGAGAGTTGATCGGATCAAGGTGGATCTCCACAAGATGGCTGGAGATATGAAGGATATCAAAGAAACTCTCTTAGCAGTAGTCACTCAATCCGAGAGGATGACAACTTCAGCCAGTGGCCCAGTAAGGAGAGTGATACTGAAGGATCGAGTTGTGTAAGCGTTCAAAGAGGAGGAAATGTTGCTAGACAGATTGTCAAACTTGGTTTTCTAGTATATTCAGGTGAGGATCCAATTTCGTGGATATATCTTGCCAAATGATACTATGTATTTCATGAGACTCTAGCTTCACAGTGAGTCTTTATTGCCTTGACCCACTTGGATGGTGAGGCTATCATGTAGTACCAGTGGTACCACAGATCACATCCACCAAGGCCTTATGTGTTAGATTTGGCCCCTCAGGATTTGAGCACTTTGTTGAAATGTTGTCTAATCTTAAACAGACTAGATCTATTAAAGAATCAAATCGAATTTGACAGGTTGGCAACCAGGGTTCATGGTTGGCCAGAAAAATCTCTCGCAAGCTGTTTTGTCGGGGGGGATCAAGGGAGTACATTCGCTTAGAGGTGAAGGTCATGCAGCCAACCTCAGTGATGACTGTGGTTGGGCTTGCAAAACTACAATAGGCCATTAAGACTCCTCCCTTGAAGTCAGAACAGGGCATGGGAAGCCTGTTGGTTCCACTTATTTACCATTTAAGAAGCTCTCATGGACTGAAATGTATACCTGACCTGAGAAAGGCCTTTGCTATAACTATGATGAAATACTCATGCTGGGACACTGCTGTAGGGCCCAACATATTTATCTTTTACAAGTAGATGAGATGACTGAAGAATCAGATGGATGTGAAGTGGAGAATCACACTAGATCTGATAAAGATGGTATGGGAAGCGATACCGTGAGATCTCACTTCATTGGGCTAAGCTCCCCACAGACTATGAGAGTGTTGTACCTGATCTTGGGCTGCGAGGTATCAATTCTTTATTTTTTTGATCAATACGAGGTATCAATTCTCACTAGTGGGAGTTCCTTGAATTTTATCACCACTATACTTACTAAGCAGTTGGTTCTATCTGTAGAGCCCATTTCTCCCTTCTCAGTCCATGTCATTGATGGAAACTATATCTCGTATGATGGAATATGTAGGGTGGGCCTAAAGATTCAAAAGAATCAAGTTTCAGTGGACCTCCATCCCCTGGACTTCACTGGTGTAGATGTGGTTCTTGGAATTCATTGGCTCCGTCAGTTGGGCCTAGTGGTGTGTGATTGGGCCCAATCTAACTATGGACTTCAATTTAAAGGCCAGGAGATACATCCAACCAGTAATGGAAAGAGAAAAGCTCAACCCCACTTGAGGGAATGGCTTAGTTACTTAGATTGTGATACATGTTCAAAACCTTAATGGTGTCATAATGTTTTCATCGTCCAACCTCAGACCCCAAATGTACAACAGCCATAGTTGTCAAGGATGTCTAGGCGGGTGGTCTAGGCAACAAGGTTCCCATGGAGGGTCACCTTGCCCAAGTGCCTAGTTTCTAGTTGCTTTTGTACACTTTTGTACGGGAAAATCTATGATGCTGGAAAGAGATGGTACCGGAAGAGTTTTGACCAATAAAAAACCCACCTGTGAATTTTGATAAATTCCACTCGATTGGTTAGCACATTTATGATACTGGTTGATTGGTTACAAATTTTTTGGATATCATGTCTTTCTGGTATCATAGTCGAAGCTATATGTAGTGATATTATAATATTACAATATACATTATTACACTAAATTATTCATTTTTATAATTCATATACCAGTTTCTTTTTACTATTTTATTATTTAGAGTTAGATCAAGACACAAGAGCAACCAAAGTATGTTTCCTTCTTCCACCCCTTTCTTTTCTTCTTTTCCTGGTAAACAGGGTTTCCACCTCTCCTCCCTTTCTGTTTTCTTTTTTTAAGACATAAAAGGCTCAGCCCCTTTATTGTATGTTTTTTCTTTTTTCTTGTTTTTCTTCTTATGAACATGTTAATCTTCTATGTTTTCTATGGAGTTTATACTTATTTGGTCCTATTTGGTGAAGGTTATTGATGATTATCAGGCCCTGTTTGCTTGCAGTACAAATCTGAGCCAAACACAAAATTTGCACCCGGTTCAGTTTTATATCTGTTTGGATCAAAATTTGTACTTTTTGCTCAGTTTGGAAGGAGTGCAAATACAAATATGTACAGTGCAAATACTGGTTTAGAAATACAAAACACAAGGCTTTGTACTGTACATATTTGTATTTGCACTCATTGGCAATGCAAATTTTGCACCCCAAAAACTGATGCAAAATTTGCACCACCTTCCCCTTACCTCAATTTACTCTCATATAAAGTAGTGACCTATCATCTTGCTTCCTACCTCACTCCCAAACAAATAACCCTCCTACCTCCATTCTTTTTCCTATAAAATGGGGACTACTTCATTAGTTCATTTTACTTTGTACTTTATCTCTCACAAACAAATAAGACAGTTAAATCTGAGGCAATATACCTTACCTTTCTTAAAAAAAAAGAAGCATAAGTAAACCAGAATTTAATTTGTACAGCCTATTTTCAGTCCCATGCATTTACACCAGTGCAAATGAAATTCACACTGCAAACAAATTGAACCTTATTGAAAGATGATTTTCTATGAAACTTAGGGAATTACCCTAGGGTTTAGGTTTATTCTTTTAAAAAAATCCATCACCTAGGCACCTACGGTGACAAGGTGCTCCTTAGTTGCCTAGCTTCACATGGGAATCTTGATTCCATGCATCATAAGCATACCAATGCTTGGTGCAATGGTAATACCTCAGTATGACAAGTGTGAGAATTCAGGTTTGTGCTTGACATTCATGTAGATAGGACTTGCATTGGGTAATGACCTATCTGTTTTCAACAATTTTATATACATGTACATTTTTTTTACAAGGATACCGGCCATTTACATTTGATATGTCAGAAGAAATTTTTGTATCAGTATTTTATGCTAGGGAATCACATTATATAGAATAGAAACTCAAGAATGGCCTCTTTGTGCTAAAAATGCTGAACCTCAGTCTGTATCCAGTCCACCCCTCCCAAGACCTTGGGTTGTTAGGACAAGCATTAGGTAATGAACTTCTTTAGAAACCTAGGATGTCATTTGCTCAATCCTTGTCTGTTACTTGTTTTATGGATTACTTATCACTATTTTAGAATCATGTTTTTGGTTTGGTGGGAAACTGCATTGATTTCTGAAGAAAATTGAAGAGAGGAGAGCTTGAGAGTTCAGCAATGAGGGTTTGAGAATGAGAGTTTCGAACCTACTCTCTCTCAGCACCCTAACATTCTTTTAT
>NW_010729099.1:3217978-3284357 GCF_000365185.1 Nelumbo nucifera
ACCACAAGAAGACAATATACTGAGTTCAGCCTTCAAGAAGTAATCAGAAACTCCTAGGCAYKGTGCAATCAGCCGAAGTACCTTTTCAAAGTTGTGCACTCAGCCAAGAAGAGTAAATACCAATCGGTATTGCTGAACAGGCCTTTTCACAAACATAGTGTGGGCAATAGAGACAGCTCCACTGTCAAGGAAGAGAAAAGACCCCAAAAAACAGTTCGTACAACCCCTTAAAATAGCCAAAATATGAGTAACAATACACAGCCTTGTTATAAGGATGTTTCGGCAGGTTTTAACAGTCCAAGAAGAAGAGAAAGACAGCCCAGAAATTTCTGGGTTAAACCAGATTTAATGTAGTCGAAGGTAGTACAGAACAGCTAGGGTTTTCGGACACTTCAACAGTCCAAACACAGTCAAAGATAATACAGAACAACCAGAAACCGAGCACAACTTACAGTTCGAGTTTCAACAGTCCAAACACAATCGAGCTTCAAAAACAGAACAACCAGTCCAAACACAGTCGAGCTTCAATAGTCCAAACACAGTCGAGCTTCAAAAACAGAACCGAGCTGTTCCCCTTCTCCTTCCCCCTTTTTTTTTTCTCTGATTCTTCTTGGCCACTGAACCCCTTCCCCAAGATTTTCTAGTCTTGGGCTTGTCCACTGACCTCCAAGAATCAGGCAGTATGTGACTAAGCTTCCAGCCCTATGATATTCAGGTTCATATATGCTCTGATACCATGAAGAAAACTAAAGAGAGGAGAGCTTGAGAGTTCAGCAATGAGGGTCTGAGAATGAGAGTTTCGAACCTACTCTCTCTCAGCACCCTAACATTCTTTTATTAAGATATATTTGAATAATTACAAGGAGGCCCTTAGGTGGGCAAGAATTTACAAAGAACTTAATATAGACAGGATGGGCCCAGAATAAGGCCCATTACAGAAAAGAAACATAAATAACAAGAAAGAATAAACAACCTATAGGCCATTCGGCCCATCTTCTCTACAATTTCAATGCATGCATTTCCACTTTTTTATATACCAAAAAGAGCAATATGTGGGAAATAGAAACTTGGGATGTCTTTATCTCAATCATTGCCTACATCACATGTTCTATAGATCATCATCTATCATTACATTAAAGGCATGCAAGAGGGTGCAACAATCAATGTTAGAACATGGGAGAGACATCAGAATTTATAGTCATGATGGGACTTCACCAAGGCTTAGCACTTAGTGCTTATTTATTTGCACTAGTTATAGATGAATTGACTAAACATATTCAGGAGGATGTCCCATTGGTGATGGTTGTATCCTGATGACATTATTAATTGATGAAATCAATGAGGAAGGTTTAAATGTAAGACTACATTTATAGTCAAATACTTTGGAAACAAGAGGTTTCGAAATAAATAGGAATAAAACAGAATATATGCAATGTAAATTTAATATTTAATAGGAGAGCAAATCAGGGTACACTAAGGAGAGGTTGAGGAGGATTTCTCCCATAGAATTGGAGCAGGATAAGCAAAATGGAGGGGTGAATCCAGAGATTTATATAATAAGCAAATACCAATTAGGGTAAAGGGAAAGTTTTATAATGGTTGCAAGTTATAAAATTTTATAAAATGTTGTTTGGAGCAGAGCATTCGATAGTTAGGAAACCAAATCTCCAAAGATGAGTGTGGCAAAATTACGGATGTTGAAATGGATGAGTGGGAAAACTAGAAAAGGTAGGGTCAGAAATGAACTTGTCTAAAGGAGCAACATAGAAATGATTTCATTAATAAAAAGAAAGCATGGTTACAACAAAAGGTTGTGAAAAAAAGAAAAAGCACAGCTTTAGAAAAGCTGACCCAACCCAAGAATTACAATTGAGCCCAATACAGATGAGTTCTTTGTACCCCTTGCTTAGCTAGACCATATGCCAATCTGTTGGTTGTTCTCCTCACCCATTTAACTCGGATTTTCATGTCCTTTGAGAACCATTTAAATTGCCTGAATTCATTCCTTAGATGCCATGTCACCCCTCTCCCTTTTTTTGATGAATAAACCCCTCTCCCTTTTTCAACCAGTTCACAACAATTCTTGAGTCACCCTCGATGATCAGTCTATCAATACCCAACTCTTTAGCCTTCTCAACCCCATATACTGCAACCAATAGTTCTGAACTTCTGATCTTGCCACATCACCTTGTTCAACAGGTCCTAAGTATAAATCTATGATATTTCCTTCCTCATCCCTAATGACCCCCATGCTTGAGGACCCGGATTACCCACACAACTCCCATCAAAATTCAATTTCTTCCAGCCACATATTGAGGATGACCACTTCACAACAGATTTCTATCTTCTAGATGATAAGGAAGCAATAACACCCCATGCCCTAAAAAAATCTTCAACCTTAAAATCTGAAAAAAGTTTCAGACTTTTTTCCTTGTGTTCCACTCTTAGAGTTATGATTTCTACCAAGGCTTCCTCGCTTCTTTCTCTTTCTTCAAATATTCTTGAGTTTCTTTCCCCCCAAATTGTCCAAAGCGTTGTTGCATTAGTACATCTCCCCAAGACCTTGCTCCTCCTTTTAGTACAACTAAAAACAGTAGGACTAAACAACCCTTCCAACCTGTTAGGAGAATACCATCTGCATCCAAAGAGGGAAGAAAACCAATTCCAAATAAAGCTAACAAAAGGACAAGAGATTAGGAGATGAAAGACAGTCTTACCATTTAACTTGCACAGGACGCACCAGCTAGGGGACAAACACCAAGCTGGTCTTTTTCTTTGAAGCAAGTCAAAGGTATTAATACAACCATGAAAAACTTCCTAATAGAAAGCACTGATTTTTTTGGGGATGGGAAAGCACCAAGCTTCCTTGACTGGGAAAGAAGGAGAAGGGGAGGTGGCTACCAAGGAATTAAAGAAAGATTTTACAAGAAAAACAAGCCATTAGGATTTAGGCCCCAAACCCTAGAATCCAAACCACCTTCTCCCAGAAACACTGAATTCAACAAGTTTAACAACTTAGACACACTAAGAATTTTAGATTCAATGAAGTTTTTGTTAAAGCCAAGGTTTTAGTTCAGCCCTGAAGGATGAGGGTGCTGGCCTAAGAAGTCAGAAATAGGTCTACCCTTAAACTGGAAAGAGTAGAAAGAGAAGGAAACCTCTCACCCAGAGGGATATCCCCAATCCAAACATCCTCCCAAAACCTAATTTTCTGACTCAAAGCCAAATAATACCTAACATGATTTAGAAAAGTAGGAAGAATCTCATGGATGGCCTTCCAAGGAGCTGTGATAGTAGCTCTACGGAGACAAGCAACATCCCATCCATTGCTTGGAATGCCATGAATACTTGCAACAACTTTGTGCCATAATTTCTCATTCAAATTAGGGAACCTCCACATCCATTTGCTAAGGAAAGTTAGATTCTTCAACTTGACATTACCAATTCCCTATCCCCCTTTTGTCTTTAATTTCACCACCTTCTCCCATCTAATCAGATGATCGTTCTTTTCTCCCCCAACTGCTTCCAAATAAAATACCTTGTGTCTTTTTCAATTTTCCTCACTGGAAGGTTTGCAAGGGTGGACTTATTAAGAGTTAATCCCCCCCCCATCGAAATATAGTTCCTTTTCCACCCAACTAAGAGCTTCTCAACCCTCTCCACCATTGGGATCCAAAAGCTAGTGGATCTAGGGTTGTCACCCAAGGGTAACCCCAAGTATCTTGTAGGCTATTCTCCCCTCTCACATTGTAGAGAACTTTCTATTGCCCTCAAATCATCTTCTTCTATGTTGATTCCAACAATTAAGCTCTTCAACCAGTAATCCTCAAGTTGGACAACCTCTCAAAGAGTTTCATCACTAATTTCAAAATTTCCACCTCATCACAGAAAATTAGGATATCATCTGCAAACTGCAAGTGAGCAATCAAAATACTATCTCTCCCAACAATCAAAAGCCCTAGGACCACATGGTTTTTCAATGGCTTTGTACCAGAAATGTTGGGATTTTTTGAAAACAGACCTCTTGGAAGTCTTTAATAATTTTTTTTCACAAAGGGGAGATCTCCCTGGGTAAATTCCGCTTTTATTGCCTTGATCCCAAAAAAGAATGGGGCAAAAACCCCAAAAGACTATAGACCAATAAACCTAATCGGGAATCTTTATAAAATCATCTCAAAGGTCTTGTTTGAGAGGTTGAAGATGGTCCTTCCCTTGGTGATCTCTCCTTTTCAAGGGGCTTTTGTGGAAGGAAGACAGATTGTGGATCAAATTCTGGTGGCTAATGCATGCATGGTAGAAAAGAGGAAAAGTAGAGTGAAAAGTCTAGTTTGCAAGGTGGACTTAGAGAAAGCCTATGACCTAGTAGTTTGGCAAGTGTTGTTGGAAGCCCTACATAAATTCAGGTTTGGGCCAAAGTGGAGGAAGTGGATCAAGGGGTGTGTTAGGTCAGTTCATTATTCAATTCTTATTAATGGAGTGGCAAAAGATTTCTTCCCAGCCAAACGTGGTTTAAGACAAGGAGATCCACTGTCTCATTTTCTTTTCACTATACTGGCAGAGGCTCTAAGTCAGTTGGTGATAAAGTAGATCTACAGGGTTTGATTAGGGGTGGAGAATTGGAAGAAATCAAGTGGTAGTCTCCCACCTCCAATTTATTGACGATACAATTTTGTTCTATGAGGGTGCAGATTTGGAAACAGTGAGAAATCTGAAGCTGTTGATTGATGAATTTGTGGGACTGACAGGCTTGAAATCAACTGAGGCAAAAGTGGGATTTCAGGAATCAACATGGACGATAGGGAAGTGCAGATTTTTGTTGAGGTTCTAGGTTGCGAGATTAGAGATTGGCCAATAGTTTACTTGGGTTTGCTGTTGGGAGGAAATCCTACAAGTAACGAGTTTTGGAAACCAGTGGTGGAAAGTTTTGCTAGGAAATTAGCCTTGTGGAAGAGGAATTACATATTTTTGAAGATAAATAAAGAAAAAATTTTATTACTAAAAAGAAAAAAAAGTACAATATAACTAGGTGACAAGATGTCACCCCCACCAGAATACAAGTGAGACAATACAAAAACCCAAAAAAAAACAAAACTTTCAGTATCAAAACAAACATCCACAATCCTTTTATGAATTCAGAGAAGTTCAGAAATTAACACCAAAGTCTTCTTTCTTCAGCCCTTGAAACTCTGGAAGCAGCAGCACCCAACCAATAACTGTCGAACTGATGACAGCCACCACCTCTTCCATTCTTTTCTTTGTCTCCTAAAAGATTCTTCTGTTTCTTTCCTTCCAGATTTCCCAGCAAACAACAAAGGGAATGCAGGTCCATAAAATCTTAGTTTTAACACCACCTTGGGTTCTTGGCCAACAACTAAAGATTTCATCTGGATCTGACATAGAGCATCTGTCCACCTTGAACAGCTTGAAAAAATAGGACCAAACTGGAGTTGTAAAGCAGCATTGAAGCATTAGGTGAAGAACATCTTCCTTTTTTTTTTTTTTTTGAGCAAAGGTGAAGTATAATTGTATTGATGTAAAAGACCCTTTGTACAAAGAGAAGCTGTACACACCAAATCAGAAGGACCTCAGAAAAAGGTCATCCTCAAAAAATTACAATCAGAAGTAACCTCTTTAAAGTCAGTAAGTATAGACAACCAACTTCTCACACAACCTAAAGCCGTACACCTACTTGGGAACTGAAAACCTCTGAATTTTAGTTTCTCATGAGTTAATATGCAACCTCTAGCAATCAACTAAGCAAGGGCTTCAGCCCTTGGTGGCACTGATGGCCCCCAAACACCCCTAACTGGAACAGCCTCCACCTGATTTCTGATTAGAGCCGTATGCATGACTTGACTGTGAACTTCACTTCCTTACACTCTTTCTATAATTTGAACTGTCAACAGCTCCAAACACTCCACCTCCCAATCGAGAAGAGGTCTTCTGAAATTTGGATTCCAAACCACAGCACCATTAATTACTTCATAGCATTCTGAAATAGGCACTTCCTTCTTGCCTAGATTGTGTAACCTTGGGCAGATTTCACAGAATTCCCCAACCCCCGACCAATCATCTTCCCAAAACCTTGTACTCGAACCACTCCCCACTTTCCATGTATAAAAAGGAATCATCAAAGAGTTAAATCTCATGATCCCTTTCCATACACTAATTCCATAGAAGTTCACTTCCTTTGAATCCCACCAAAAGTTCACCACCCTATTCTTGCAAGCCACCACTCTCCTCCAAAGGGCCTCCCTTTCTCCCCAAACCAATAAAGCTCTATTGAAGATTCCAATCCTTCTCACCCTTAACCCCCATCTTTTTTAGATCTGTACACCACCTCCCATTTAACCAAGTCAAACTTCTTTCTCTCAGCCCTTACATTCCACAAAAGTTCTCTCTGAATTCTCTCAATCTCTCCCACCATAGCAGCTGGAGCCTTTGGTAAAGATAGATGGTAAACCGACAGATTTGAAAGAACACTTTTTGTCAAGGTTATTTTCCCCGTGAAGGATAGGAATTTCCCCTTCCAGCCCGCCTGCCTTTGATCAATTTTGTCTAAAACAGGTTGCCAAGTAGATGCAGAAGCAGCTCTAGCCCCAATTGGAAGTTCAAGATAAGAAAAAGGAAATTCCCCAATCAAGACACCCCATGGCCATAGCACAATCTTCAGGCACTGACTGCTGGATATCTTCCACCCCTATCATTATTCTCTTACTTAGATTAATCTTAAGACCTGACAACAATTGGAAGCACTTGAGGGTACTTTTTAGAGAATAGGCATGCTCAACTGATGCACCAATGAAAATTACAAATGAGATTTCCTACTCACTTTTCCTACCCACTCTCTACCCGCCGTGAATTGCAGCCACACATCTCTATTATGAATTGAGAGATGTGTGGTTGCAATTCACGGCAGGTAGAGAGTGAGTAGGAAATCTGGGTTCTTAAAATTAAGGTGTCATCAGCATTTTGCAAGTGAGAGATGATTAAATCTTCAATTCCAACCCTGAACCCTGGTGTCATTAGCATATGGTATAAAGTGGACCATGTAGGCCCTCCATAGTGCAGCCGGTGTTAATAAGTCAGTTTTGGAACCGATTAAAGAAGTCGGTGATGACTTCTATCATCCATTTCCTAAAATCATGGGCATGGATACATGTATGGGTCTCCCATTTAATATGCTTGTATCCTGCATTTGTATCTATTTAGTATTTGAAGCTAAATTTCATTTCTCAAGACTCGTGTCTTGCCAAATTTAATGGAATTTCTAGCATGTGAAGATTTTATGTTGGTCCCGAAAACAATACCCTATTTCTAGTAGTTGACTACTTCATGAAGAGATTTTGTAGTAGTCAACTACCATTAGTATCTTGTTCCTAGTAGTTGACTTCTACACAGAGATTTCCTAGTAGTCAACTACTACCTTAACAAAACTCGAAGTAGTAGCAAGAATAAGTTAGAAATAATAGAAAATATCAAGGCAACCAAGCAAAGGCAAATAAAACAAGCACCACCAAGAATACAAAGGATTTATGTGGTTTGGCCTTACCACCTATGTCCACAAGAAAGACGAAAGCTGTCCTTCACTATGAAAGAAATGAAAAACAATACAGGTACCTTGTGGCTTGCAACCCAAACCAACCCTTAACCCTTGTACACCCATTCTCCTTTTCCTCTCTCAACCCAAAAAACAAAAACAAAAGAAAAACTCCACTCTTACACCAAGAGTACCCTTTCTCTCTCAACCCTACACACAAAAGAAACCTTTTATATGTACAGCCCTCTTTAACCCAAGGAGGGACCACACCAACCATTAGATTGAAAATAATCCAATGGTTGAAAAATAAGACACAGCCCCAACATTTTCTTTATGGTATAATTTGTGAAAACATACCATTTTACATATTCTATAATCATTTATGGTATATAGAGTACATCTAGAAGATAGTATCATATCCAACAATATTTGACACTAGTATACTAGCCATGCTGGGTGTCATAGGAAACCATCTATGGCTGCAATCGAGTCGAGCTGAGCCGAACTTTGGCATGTCTTAGCTTGGCTCGCTAAGATACTACTAGGTTCGAGTTTGAGCTCGAGTTCGACTCAAATTATATTTTCTGGTTCAAGCTCAATTCGATTAAATATTCCATGAACTCAAGTTTGGCTCGAGAGCTCAAAAATAAATATATTTGTATATTATATATATAGGATATTTGTTTATAATATATAGTATATTCTTCTATTATATAGAATATAAAAAAATATTCTTATATATAGAATATAAAACATATTTTATAATATTCTTTATAATATAATTGTAGAGAAGATGGGCTGAATGGCCCATAGGCTGTTTGTCTTATTTTATCTTTTTAAGTTCTTTGCTGTAATGGGCCTCAATTTGGACCTTATTTCTCTTATATTATGTTTTTAATTATCTGCCCAACCAAGGGCCTCTCTGTAAATTACTAAAGTTTAAGTTAATGAAATAGGATTCGGGGTGTAAGAGGAGATTATGTTCAAAATCTCTCTCTGAACCCTTATTGCTGCCACCTTCTTCTTGAAACCTGATTTCTGCTACTCTAAATCGATTCTCTGCAATATTTTGAACAATCCTTTCATTTCAAAACGCCGTTTTTCTTCTTGGTATCAGAGCGGGCTCTTCTCTTTTTCACCTCTTTTTTCCCATACACAGTGTGTATGGAGAATTGAATCGGATGAATAGTTAAAGAAACCTATTTCAGCCCAGTTGTTAGTGGTTTCTAGAGAGGAGACTGTTTTTGTTGTCCTCCTGAAAGCTTCAAGCGTGTTGCTCGAAACCCTAATTTTCTAGAGAAATTTGATTGCGGACCCCCACAAGGAGTTTGACCTGGGCGCTCAGTGACTGAAAGACTTCTTATTCTTCATCTTGAATATCAATTCAAGTTGCTTGGTGTTCTATGAAGTCTACAAGGTGTGGCTGAGTTTTCTCTGTTTCTCCCGACTTCTGGGTTTGACGCAGTTAGCAGGTGTGGCTGCATAGAGGTTGATTCACAACCCAGTTTTTCTTCTATCTTCATTGATTGTTATTCAAAGTCATTAGAAGTTACTTTTGAAGTATTCTAAGAAGATGGACCCTTCAGAAGTTGAAAACAAACGTGTTGCTAAATCCAGACAGGTTTCGGGAGCCTTTGTTGACTCTTTACTGGCTGCAACCACAGTCAAGCTAGCTGGAACTAATTATCTGGCTTGGTTACAATTAGTAAAAATTCATATCTGTAGTAGAGGCAAATGGTGTTATATCTCCGGGAGCAAAAAGGCTCCCCCGGAAGATGATCCATCTTATGAAAAATGGATGCAAGAAAATTATACTGTAATTGGATGACTTATGAACTCAATGCAACCTCAGATTAGTCAACACTATTTGTGGATGAATTCAGCAAAGGAAATATGGGATAGTGTTGTTGAAACCTATTCCCAAAAATTAAATGTAGCTAGAGCATACAAGTTGAGAAGTGATGTGAAGAATTTGAGACAGGGGGAGAAACCTTTAGTTGTTTATTTCTCAATACTGAAATCTCTATGGCAAGAAATTGATTTGATGGAAACTATAGCCTGGGAAAGCACTAATGATGCTGAGACCTATAGGAAACTTTTTGAGAGAAATAGGGTGTTTGAGTTTTTGGTAGGGCTGAATCCAGTATATGATATCACAAAGCAGAATATCTTATCCAAGGATAGTGTTTCACCGTCTCAAGCCTATGCATTGGTAAGTAGTGAAGAAAGCAGGAGACTAGTCCAGGTTCAAGGGGCTGGTCTAAATGATCACTTTGCTAATATGGGAGTGAAACCTAAGGGAGTTACAGGAAATCTAGTTGGCTCAAGGAATAAAGAAATTATTTGTGAGTACTATAAGAAACCAAAACACACAAAAGACAAGTGTTGGAAATTGCATCCGGAGCTTTTTCCCCTTCGTTTTCAAAAGAAGTCTGATAATATGAAGGCAGGGAGTGCCAATATTGTTGCTGGTCCAGATAGTGACAGATGTCTAACTGAAGAGAAGATTGCTAGTGAGCAGTTAGCAGCTATGAAGGCAGAGTATGAGAAGTTTGGAAGAATGATCAGTCACCTAGAGGGTGTGGCCTCTACTTCCAACCCTCCAGGAAATTCAACCTCTTCTTCATTTGCTCATTCAGGTATACAGGCTTCTGCCAATCATGCAACTATCTCAGGTAATCGTAGGATCCTTTGGATTATTGATTCTGGTGCTTCTGATCATATGACCAGCCTTTCCCACTTTGTTTGTTTCTTATGATTTACTCCTTGGCTATGACAAAATCACCCTAGCCGATGGATGTCTTGCTCCTATCTCTGGCAAGGGAACCATCAAGGCTACAGACTCTTTAGTACTTCTTTCTGCTTTTCATGTACCCAAACTAAATACAAATTTGTTATCTGTAAGCAACCTAACTACGTCTTTGAACTGTTGTGTAACCTTTTTTCCTTCCTACTGTATTTTTCAGGATCTGGAGTCTCAGAAAGTGATTGGGAGTGGCCATGAGGTGAACGGAATATATCTGTTGGACACTCCTGTTCAGGGCCATGGACAACCTGGAAAAGTTGCTTTTGGATCTACATCTTCAGAGTTTATTAGTTGTCATGTTATGTCATTTTCGTTTGGGTCATTTTTCTTTTTCTGCATTGAGTCATTTATTCCTAGAACTATTCAAGGGAATTAATTTGTCTAGTCTTCATTGTGAGTCTTGTGAGTTGTCAAAACATTGTAGAAGCAGTTATCCTTCAAGTAATAAAAGATCTTCTCCATTCCATATTGTGCACTCTGATGTATGGAGGCCTTACCACTTACCTTCTATGGGTGGCTACAAATATTTTATTTTGTTCATTGATGATTTTTCACGATTCACTTGGATTTTTTTGATAAAGTCCCGTGATGAAGTTCCCAGATTTGTGAGGCCTTACCACTTTGATGTGTGGAGGCCTTACCACTTACCTTCTATGGGTGGCTACAAATATTTTATCTTGTTCATTGATGATTTTTCACGATTCACTTGGATTTTTTTGATAAAGTCCCATGATGAAGTTCCCAGACTTGTGAGGCAATTCCATGAATTTGTTCTAACCCAATTTGATACCAGAATTAAAATTTTCAGATCCGACAATGCAAAAGAATATATTGAGAAAAACCTAACCTGTTATCTCACTGTTTGGGGGTTATTCACCAAAGCTTCTGTGTTAGGACCCCAGAACAGAATGGAATTGCTGAAAGAAAAAAATTGGCATATTGTTGAAGTTGCAAGAAGTATCCTGTTTGCCTCACATGTCCTTACAAAATTTTGGGGTGATGCTGTTCTCACTGCAACCTACCTAATCAACCATATGCCATCCAGGGTATTGGAGTTTAAGTCTCCCTTCAGTTTTCTTCATCTGGGCAAGGACCTTTTTCCTATTCCACTCCGTGTCTTTGGCGGCACTTGTTATGTACATATATATATATATTTATTTTGATCAATACTAATTTCATTAATTCACCAAAGAGGTTACATAAGGAAGACAAACACACTTATCTTCCAAGTACAATCAAGAAAACAAAAGAATAGGTAGAGACAAAAAATTACAACTTAGCCCAAAACATTGAATCCCTTTCTGCCCCTTGTTTAGCTAAACCATCAGCTAGAGAATTGGCTGATCATTTGACCCAGCATATTTTAACTTCCATCTCCCGCACCAGCCACTCAAATTTCCTCCTCTGATTACTGTACCTCCATAAACCATTGCTGTCTGCATTCAGCCACTCTTATCACCACCTCCGAATCCCCTTCAATTAAGAGTTTTCTGACCTTGGCTTTCTGGACTCCTTCCATAACTGCAAAGATCTCAGTTCTAAGGGAGTCACTCACTCCAATTGGGCCTGAGAACAAGGCAAAAATGACCCCATTCTCATCCCTAAAGACACCCCCCAGTTCTTGATTGTCCAGGGTTCCCCCTACCACTCCCATCAATATTTAATTTCATGAACCCAGCAGGTGGAGGTGTCCAAGACACACTCTGACTTGGTCTGTGTGCACTTTGCTATTTCACCCCACTTCCTCAACATGTCATCCACTGTGTAACCTGTGAATAGTTCCAAAGATTTCAGCCACTGTACAGCCCTAAAATGAATGATAGCCTTTAGTTCTTCCACCCCTCTCTCAGCCGCTGAGAATATCCTAAAGTTTCTTTCTTCCCATATTTCTTCACCTCACAGGAGCTTTTTTATGTACATATTCCAAGTGTCGAGAGACATAAATTTGAACCAAAAGCCCACAAGTGTATTTTCCTTGGTTATTCCCCCACACAAAAGGGTTGTTTTGATCTGAAGGCTGGAACTCGGTATGTCTCAATGGATGTCACCTTTGATGAGCTTTCTCCTTTTTATGATTCTTCCTAGGAGAGGCATTGTTCAAAGGGGGAGAATTTGTCACAGTTGTTTGCTCTTCCCCTTCGTGTCCCAGTTGAGCCTTCCTTTGAGCCTCTTCCTCCTTCAAATGAGTCAAGGGAGGATCAGCCATTTCATTCTCATTCCATTGTTCCTATCCCTCATCCATTACCTCCTCGTCCTCTTTTTAATCCTAGGTTGTACCAACGACAGAGAACTAGAAGTGAGCAGGTTGTTTCCCCTACACAACATGAGCCTCCTGCACTTCTAGTCATAGAAGAGACAACATGTACTGATATAGCCCCTTTGGAGCCATCCTTCCCAGACCTTGATATCCCTATTGCTATTAGGAAAGGAAAAAGGAAATGTACTACACATTGCATTTCCAAACACCTTTCTTATAGTTTGCTCTCTCCTTCATATTTTGGCTATCTTTCTTTTGTTGCTTCTAACCCAATACCCAAGTCTGTATCAGAAGCTCTTACTATTCCAGAATGAAGGGATGCTATGAGAACAAAAATTGATGCCCTACACAAGAATTACACTTGGAAAGTGGTTGATTTACCTGAAGGGAAGGAACTAGTAGGTTGTAAGTGGGTTTTTTACCATCACATATCATGCTGATGGCACCATTGAAAGGTACAAGGCTAGGCTGGTTGCAAAAGGTTATACACAGACATATGGGATTGACTATCTGGAGACCTTTGCTCCTATTGCAAAGATGACTTCTATGAGAGTTTTGCTATCTTTGGCTGCACACTCAAACTGGCCACTTTACTACCTGGATGTAAAGAATGCATTTCTGAACGGAGAGTTACATGAGGAGGTCTATATGTCTCTTCCTCCAGGGATGTATGAAACAGATATGAAAAGGAAAGTCTGCAAGCTTAAGAAGTCACTTTATGGACTTAAACAGTCCCCTAGAGCATGGTTTGAAAGGTCTAGGGTTGTCCTTGTTAACTTTGGCTATGTATAGACTCAGTCTGATCATACCCTCTTTGTGAAGAGGAGAGGATCTTTGGCTGTATATCTGATTGTGTATGTTGATATTATTGTGACTGGTAATGATGTATTAGGGATTAATGATCTTAAATCTTTCCTTCATACAGAGTTTGAGATCAAAGATCTAGGGGAATTGAGATACTTTCTTGGCATAAAAGTTGCTCGATCTAAGGATGAGATCCTTATCTCTCAGCGAAAGTATGTACTTGACTTGCTCTTTGAAATAGGGAAGATGGGTGCTAGACGAGTTGCTACTCCTATTGATACTGCTCACGAGAACCCTGGCCATGTTTATTGCAGTCACACATGGAGAACATCTCATCCTCTGCATAGTATTATGTAAGGGGGAGATGCTCCCAATTCACGGAGGGTGGTGTATTATGAGTAGGCGTGGGCAGGAGATCCGGAGTCCTATTGATATGAGTCATAAATTCTCTGCCTTAGATGGAGTATTGTTGAAAGATAAGGGAGTCTTCCAGAGGCTACTTGGGAAACTACTCTATCTATGCATGGCTCGGCCAGACATTGCATATGCTGTTAGTTGCATTAGTTAGTTCATGCATGCTCCCAGGGACACTCACATGGTAGTAGCAGAACGAATTCTGTGTTATTTGAAGGGTTCTCCTGGAAAGGGAATTCTATTTGCTAAGCATGGTCATATGAAACTTGAAGCCTAAACAGATGCTGAATGGGCCAGAAATATTGATGACTGTAGCTGTAGCTTGGTGGCAGGTAATATTGTTTCTTGGAGAAGCAAGAAACAATCAATTGTTGCCAGATCTTCAACCGAAGCTGAACGCAGAGCCATGGCTCATGGAGTTTCTGAACTGCTGTGGCTTTGATCCTTGATGGAGGAACTGGGTATTGAGCATGATAAGCCATTGATGTTATACTGTGATAATTAGGCTGCCATCAACATTGCTCACAATTCAGTGCAACATGATAGAACCGAACATATTGAAGTTGACAGACACTTCATTCGAGAAAGAGTGGTTTATGGAGAAGTTCGTCTACCTTTCATCACTTTTGAAGGACAGTTAGCTGATTTCCTCACCAAGGGCATTCCCAAGGCTAAACTTCAGCATGATACTGGCAAGCTTGGCATGATTGACATCTATGCTCAGTTTGAGGGGGAGTGTAGAGAAGATGGGCCAAATGGCCTATAGGCTGTTTGTCTTATTTTATCTTTTTATGTTCTTTGCTGTAATGGGCCTCAATTTGGGCCTTTATTTTTCTTATGTTATGTTTTTAATTATCTACCCAACTAGGGACCTCTCTGTAAATTACTAAAGTTTAAGTTAATGAAATAGGATTAGGGGTGTAAGAGGAGATTATGTTCGAAATCTCTCTCTGAACCCTTATTGCCGCCACCTTCTTCTTCCTTTTCTCTCTTCTTGAAACCTGATTTCTGCTACTCTAAATCGATTCTCTGCAATATTTTAAACAATCCTTTCATTTCAAAAGGCTGTTTTTCTTCTATAATATATATGACAGTTTTATAATATATAGTATATAGTTTTTATATATGCATGTATTAATTGGGCCAAGCTTTTTATTGGTTGAGTTTGAATAACTAATTGAGCTTACCCCAAGGTTTGAACTCGACTCGAGCTCGATTAGAATCGAACTCGAATTGAGCCTAATCGAATTCAAGCCCGAACTATTCGATTGGAGCTCGATTTGATTGCAGCCCTAGTTTCATCCATAGAACCTGCCTTATATTACCCTTGTTCGTGTAGTGCTGTGTCAAAAAGTTCAATTCCTTGTTTAATATGGGGAATTTGTGTCAAAGAAATTGCAGTGCATCAAAGGGGACATTGCTGCAAGGGTTTTGGCATATAGCTGAGTTTATTGCACCAAACTTTATGTAAAGCTTTTCCATGTGTCATCTTCATGATAGGGAAACCTGTATGATGTGTGGTAGTAGGCCCTTCTTGAAATATATTTGGGGTTTGGATGTAGACAGAAGGATCAAGCCCATAAACCATGGCAAGATCGTGTTGGCATTGATGGAAGACGAGTGATTCAGTGTAGTTGTATCAAACATGAAATATGGTAATCTTGTTCCCCGTAGCCAAGGATTTTTATTTGGGGGGGGGGGGGAAGTGCGCCATCTGAGTTCTCTCTCTCTCTCTCTCTCACCCCTCTTGATCTTTTGCCATAATCACTGCTTTTATAGATTGGAAAATTCTAACATATACTGTGCCACATTGAACATGAAGAAGATACCTTGGATAAACAAGAGAACAACTATCAAATTATACAATGATTTTTTTTTTCTGTTTCTCTAGCATCCTAGATCTGCTCATTCAGTGCCGGCTTTTGGATATCAAGTTGTAGAAAGGCTCTGGATAATTTAATATTATAGATAATATGTTGTATGGGTTTCTTGATATTAGCTTATCAGTTACTGACATACGTGGTTGTGCATTATCCATGGTGTCTTTTGTGGAGCACTTGCCTGTTTATTTACTGGGCCTCCAAGAAAACTTTCTCCATTTCAATGTTTGCCACATACATAGAATAGTAGTACAGTACCAACAGGGAAAAACATCTTCAACTCTTCATATGCTACTGCTTAAATTATAGCTTTGCTTTGCTTGTCACAATTCAATAAATGATACTATGCTGCTCCATTATTATTCTGCGAAGTGATGTTAGAGCTATGAGCTCAGCTGCGTTACAATATTTATCTTGGTGTTTCACAATCTTTTCATTTTGTGAAAGTAGGAAATGCACCCTTGATGGCCTTTTGATACTACTGGGACTTTTGTTACTGTTGCGTTCATATTTAAAAATAAGGGTGATATACAAAGCTGTAACAATTATTGTGGAAATTTTCTTTAATAAAATAATTACAATGGAATTAAACTCATGAACCACCACTATGAAACTTTTGGGGAGAATAATCGAGCAAAGGTTTTGACATGTAACAAGTATACCAGAAAATCAATTTGGGTTTATGCTAGGGAGATCAACAATGTAAGCTTTTTTCTATTAAAATGATTGATAGAAAAGTTTAAGAGAGAAGAGAGATTTTCATATAGTTTTCATTTCTTTTAGAGAAAGCACATGATGAAGTAATATAGTGGGTTTTGAAAAGACAGGAGTTCCAAATAGGTATGTGAAGTTAAATAAGGATACATATGAGGGTGCAAAAACCAATGTTAGAACACTTCTGGGAGAAGACGTTAGATTTTGCAATTACAATGGGTCTTCACCAAGGGTCAACACTTAATTCTTATTCATTTATACGAGTCATAGATGAATTGAGCAAAACATATTTAAGAGGAAGCCTTGTGATGCCTGATGTTTGTTGATAGCATATTAATCGATGAAACTTATGAAGGATCAAATGCAAAATTAAACTTATGAAGGATCGAATGCAAAATTAGATTTATGGACAAGTACATTAAAAGCAAGGGGTTTAAAATAAGTAGGACTAGAACAGAATGTATGCAATGTAAATTTAATAATAATAGGAGGGCAAATTAGGATACACTTAGGATTGAAGACCAAAAATTAATATAATGTGTGATATCTTCCATTACTTTGGTTCTCATGACAAAGGGGAAATTGGGGAGGATGTTGCTTATAGAATTAGAGCAAAATGGGCAAAATGGAGGGGGTGCATTTGGAGTCATGTAATAGGCGAATACCATTCCAGCTTGAAGGAAAATTCTATAAAATAGTTGCCAGTCCAACTATGTTGTATGGAGTAGGGTGTTGGGCAGTTAAGAAATAGCATGTCCAAAAAATGATTGACAGAACTGTATAATCTTTAGATGGATGAGTAGTAAAACTAGAAAGTATATGATCAGAAATGAAATCATACAAAGAAACCTAGGAATAGCTCCAATAGGTGATAAAATGAGAGAGTGGACTGAGGTGGTTTGGTCATGTGCATAGAAGACTATCTGCAATTAGAAGTAATCTGTTACAAGTTGAAGGGGTTAGAAGAATTGTGGGAAGACAAAAAAGGACTTGCTGGAATTAGTAAGAAATGATTCAATTGCTCATAATTTGATGATGGAATGGTAAAACAGGTTTGTGTAAGTGGCTCTATATAGTTGGGACAAGGTTTAAATGATGATATTTTTAAACAATGAGCCATTAGCATCAAACGATTGTACATAATTGATTATTTATGATCGCATCTGTTCAAGGTAGTTTTGCGGGTTCAGAAATCAAGGAATGGTAGTTCGTTGTTTGAATTGTCCAGGAACTTTTTTTCTTTATTTTTACTAGGCAAACTTAGATGGGCGGTCTTGGTACTCATTAGGGGAGAGAGAAGCACAAGAAGGGAGACTTAATATGGAATCTTGGGTCAGCTTTGTATACTCGTGTGTGTTGGTATAGTGTGTATCTGAGTGGTGGTGAAAAGTTGAAAGTCAATATGAAAAGCAAAAAGGATTGGATCACAATCATACAATGGGAACCCGAAACCTCAACTAGTTAGTTTGCTCATTTTTCTTAAAAGCCCATTACGGTGTGGCCAAGAAAAGTATTGAATTACATTTCAAATGTTGCCAGTTTTAGACTTTTGCCATCTTAATCTGTTAATACTTCCTTTCTGATTTTATTTAGTGTTTCTTTATTCTCAAGATTCTCTGCTACTGTACTGTCTCTCATAGATTAAAGAATTACAGAATGATAGAAGATTGGGATCATATCACATGGAACAAGAACACTTTATTGCTTAAAGAAATGTAATCATTTATGGGTAATTTAATCTTATGAATTATTAGTCTAACACGTTCCACTTTGATGACCAAAATGCCCTCTAAAGAGAATGTATAACCTTTAATTATCAACTCTTAATCTTTATTTTTTTAATCCTTTTCCTCTCTTGATGGTCAGTAAGAGAGAGAGAGAGAGAGAGAGAGAGAGATTGGTGGACAAAAGGAGACGAATAAGAGAAAAGATTTGGACCTTCCATGTCTCGAGTCTACGGAGGAGAAAGGCCTTGCTGAGTGGAGTACCGTTGAGTGGCCACGATGTGCTAAGTGGTGCTCAGTATGCTTGCTCTTGGCCTTTCCTTTTCCATTAGACAAGATATTATCTTAACATGAATGGAGGTCACCCGTCTTATCTAATATTCTAATGTGTTTGTTCCTCTGTTATCTTTGACACTATTGTCCATACCTTTAGGCAAGGATGATCTTTGTCATGGATAATGCCTTGTCAATTCAGAATAATAAGAAAAAAGGCCAAAATGCTATGAAAACAGTGAACAGAAAATGATCAGGAAAGGCCATAAGGGCTTTCTTGTAACATGCATGTAACAAGCTTCATCAGCTTCCTTTCTTTCCTAAGGCTATGATAGCGAGAAGAAGCTTTGAATTGGACACAAAGGCCCCAAACCAGTAAAAAATCTATCTATTAATGTAAATATGACGAGGTAGTAGAATATGTGGACGCCTAGCCTTCGGTCCTGCCCTCTCGACTCTCGACTGACAAGTACTAGTTGTGGACCTCAAAATTTCTTATCTAAATACGTGGAGGCCTTAAAAATAAATGGACTTACTGTTTTCTGTCGATCGGTTCCATCAAAGCTTATCAAAGATTTAACTGTTCCTAGTGCCTCAGTTTTTTGTTCACGTATATCTCCAACGTTTTGGTGGGATCAAGTGGCAAAAGTGCGACAAGCCTACAATACAAATGTTGATGGGTTCTACTAGTGCCTTTACTTCCTCTCTTAAATTGGGTTTATTGGAGGAAACACCAATTTATTTTTGTGCATGGCTTCGGGTCAACCATTTTTTACTATATGGCGATAGATCATAGACATTTAGCTTGCCTTTATTCAAATGCCAATCATCCTCTCTCCCTCGTGACTCTGTCTGTGTGTATTCAAGGTTAATCATCTGGGTTAAGGCTAAGGCATGTCATTGAACAATGTTTGTATTGTTGTTTACCAAAAAAAATGTCTGCATTAGTTGCTTGGTTTCCAAGAAAAAGAAACACCATAAAAATTTCAGTTTAACAAACAAAATACAGTAAGAGATTGGTTCAAGATTTCATTTTAGTATATATCTATACTACTATTAAAAGTGTCAATGAGAGTGAAACTTTTGTTTGAACAAAATGTCCCAATTTTTGAATTTGGTCATTTTTTAATTGTAAGGTGTAATTCAAAATTTTGAACAATTACTTTTCTTCTCATTCAAATCACCATCATTAAGTCTTATATTTAAGGTATTAACTCTCATACATTCATTGAATCCTATTCTTGATTAGAATACCCCTATTTTTGAAATTGGTCCCTCTTTAATTGTAAGGGAACATAATATAATTTGAATTATTACATTTCTCCTCATTCAATTCACTCTTATTAAGTATTATGTTTAGAATATTAACTTTCATTCTTTTGTTCAATCCTATATTAATTAACCATTAATAATTGTCTTTATTGATGATAGAACAAAATACAAATTAAAAATCAACCCAAAAAATGGAATTGTTTTCCTATTTGGTGGTCAATCAATAATTCAATCTTTTGGGTTAAAATGTGTCAACTCTTGATGTCACAGTTAAGCAATAATAAAAATTAAAAAACGATGAAAATACACAAAAGTAAAAAATACAAAAAAATTATAAAAAATATTTGAACATTTCTTTAATATCATATATTCATCATATTAAGTGTGACAACAAAGAATAATTTTTATACATAAAAAATATAAAAAATAATTGTAAAAAATTTTGAAAGCATCTTATTTACTATCATTATAATTATTATAAAAAATTGTCACATGCAAAGCACGTACTAGTATATTTTTGAAAAACACTTGTTGTCATGTTTTATATGGAATTGTATGAGTGTTTGTATGTAATTATACATATCTTGCACATATATGTATATATTATTAATACTAGTGTAAGAGCATGTGCTATGTACATATGTACGAGTAAGTGTTAACCATATATGACATATGGTATTTGGATATTTAATTTTTATGACCTACATGAAACCCAAGGCAAACATCCACCGTGTATAGTATAGATTTATATTAATATAAAAATACATATTTTTACTTTAAGAACCTATCATATCTAGAATCCAAATTAATTATTGGTATATTAAGTATTCTATGAAAATTGTATTTTCTTTTAAACTTTTTTTGAATTCAATGCATTCTATTTTTTCTTGTTTGATTTTGAGGACATTCAGATTTAATGTGTATTATAAGAAAATATAAATGTTGACAGAACTTTCTTACAAGGTTTCCAAGGCAAGGTTTTTTGTATTTATTGTTGTAACTAATGACTTTATTTTAACCATAGGAAGGGAAGGTTACCTTGTTTTTTTTTTTTTCTTTGTTGGTAGGAAAGAGGTTTAATGATATGGTCAACATTCATTGATAAATTGATTTATTTAGGTTTAGTGCTATAAAGTCATCAGAAGCTATGGGTCATCTATAAACATATAAGGCCTTGTTCGTAACAATGCAACTTACTTGGGTAAGTACACTAATAAAATGATATTTTTATTCACAAAAAGTAACTATTAAAATGGGTAAAGGGGCCCATTACTTAATGCAAAAAGAACGTAGGAAAGTTGGTTAATGGGAAAAAACTACTCATTGACCAACTTTCCCATTTATATTTACATGTAAACGAATGGGGCCTAAGAGGAAAGAAAGAAAGAAGGGAGAATGACTGATCAGTCCAGGTCAGAATTTTCTATCCCCACTGTACACTGTACGGGGGATGAATCCTGACCATGGAGGCTGTCATTCAGAATTCTACATTGGGTTGCAGTGTACTTAACTCAAGAAAGGAGGAAGAAAAATAAAAGGTTGAAAATAAAAAGAAAATGCTCCATGCGTCAATGCCCACTGAGCTGAGAATACCCTCAACCCGTTCCTCTTACCAGAGAAAACTGGGTTATGCAAACTGTTCGACCTGTGTTTTTGAAGTAAATCCAAGGGATTATCCTGTGGCATCTGATAAATCAATCTGGGTTGATTGATGAATGCTTTTCCTTACAGGGAGAAACCCACAAGGCCAACACTCTATCTGGATAATAAGGCCTATTCCAACGATATTTATAAAATAGAGCGCCAGTAATGCAATAAATCAATAACATATTATCAATTTATCACTACAAGGACAATTACGGAGTTGACTTTGCCAGTTAATATAATGAAAACCTATGCACTGAAATCCTAAATACTCTATTTTCAATTGCTTGTATGACAACATCGTCATTTTGTGTCCAGTCCACAAGCATTTAATAATCTTCGTCTCAGTTTAAATTCTTTTATTATCTTAATATTCACTCACTTAACCCAACGCTAATTTCCACCTTTTTCTGTTGACAACTGAATTCAAACAACTATATTCCTATTCTATTTTTTACCTTCCTCGTTCCTTTGCTTATATAACAGCAAAGCCCTTTGCGTTTCATCATGCACCTTCGCAGTATTTGATTCAACTCTTCACCTTCTTCAATACCCATTCTGGTTGTCACCATGAGTAGGCTTCCAACTTGTTCATTCAACTTCTTGAAAATCTCAACTCTGCTCCTCCTCCTCTTCCTTGTTCTTCTTCCTTCCTCGGTATCTGGAGAGTGTACATGTGATGCCAAAGAAAATAACCGTGGCACAGGGGAGACCATTAAATATAAAGTAGCTGGTATTGCTTCAATTCTAATTTCAGGTGCAATTGGGGTCTGTATTCCAGTCTTAGGGAAGGCAATCCCAGCTTTACATCCTGAGAATGATATTTTCTTTATCATCAAGGCCTTTGCAGCAGGTGTGATCCTAGCAACTGGGTTCATACATATACTACCCAATGCGTTTGAGAAATTAACATCACCATGCCTCAAAGGGAAGGCATGGCAGAATTTTCCCTTCACAGGGTTCATTGCAATGATGTCTGGAATTGGGACGTTGATGGTGGACACTTTGGTCACTGGTTACTATAAGAGATCAAACTTCAGTAAGGCTCAGCCACTGAATGGAGATGTGGAGAGAGCTGGTGAGCCTGTGGATCATGTTCATGTTCATACACATGCCACACATGGTCATGCACATGGGTCGAATTCAACTTCTTCAGATCTTCTCCGGCATCGTATCATATCACAGGTATTCTTCTTTTCTCTCGTGATTTTATTCCTATTTCATTCCAATGGGTTGTTGGAAAATCCTGTGTTTTATCTGGGTTTTTAATTGTTGGTATTGTTTCTATATTTTTTTCTTCATAAATCATGGTTTGCAGTGAATAATTTTCAGTATTCTTGCTCTATTTTCTTCTTTGTTATATTTTTCAGTATTTCTATTCAGATTTAAATGGTTCCCTCTTTTTCTTGAATATAATAGATTCAGATTTCAGAGCTCCTCCTACTTTTTCTTTTTCATCCTTGAGTTCTTGTTCCAGTGGTTTTGAATTTTATCCTAAAGAGCTTCATTATTGATAGATCAATAGTTGTGGTAACAGGTTTTGGAGTTGGGGATCGTGGTACACTCTGTGATTATTGGGATTTCATTGGGCACTTCTGAAAGCTCTTCTACAATAAAGCCTCTTATTGCTGCTTTGTCCTTCCATCAGTTTTTTGAGGGAATAGGACTTGGTGGTTGTATCACTCAGGTATCAATTCTAATAGCACTTACTTTATTCTGTTGATCTTCTCTGATCAGTTTCAATGTATCCTTTTAACTCTTCTTCAGAACCACCAGTTCCTTCCTATGGGGGAGTTGGGAAAGTATCTTATCTTATAATTAAGCTGTTACATCAGTTGCACAGAATCATTCTTGAACACTGTAACAACTTGGTTTAGTTCCTTTCCAAAAAGTAAAGTATATGGAAGACAAACATCTTGGGTAAAAAACTATAAAAATCTAACAATAGAACTAACTGAAGATGAAAAAGGACAGTTTAGTTCCTTGTAACTGTTCTTAAATCCTCAATCATTCTGCTCAGCTAAAAACAAAAACCATTACAGTGAAAGCTTTTTCAAAGCAACTGACTGAAGATGAAAAAGGACACACTAGCACATGGTTTCATCTGCAGGGTCCTCTTTACGGTTTAAAGCTTTTCCTTTTAGCCTTTTAGGCATCTCTTTCAGTGTGAGAAATATGGTTCCAGTAGTTAGTTAATAACTCAAAACTATGTTAGTAGATGAGTTTGAAACTTTTTGGGGATACATGCATGCATGGAGCAGGGTTTACTTGACACCTGATCCCCTGTGAGCACGATCCTGTTAGAAAACCCATCTTCCCTACTTCGATGTATGCCACGTGTCAATTCAAGTGGGAAAACACGGACTGGATTGGGTCAGCCCTTCCCCATAATTTCTACTTTGAAAAGACAGTGGTTCTGGTGCATATATGCATGGAGGGACAAGTGGGGCAGTAGCCTACGATTATGTTAATACTTAATAGAATAGCACAGGGGCTCTGGGACCTGTTTTGGAGGCTTATGCAGTTGCTTCTTTGACGTTTTTAAATAAATGCCAAAGCATGAAGAAGCCAATCATGCACGTTTGGTGAGAAAGGGAAATTCAGTGTCGGCTTCTTCAACACTGTTTGGAGGGATATCCTTTGGCCACTTCTTAGCTTTGGTGAATTTTAATCTTCAAGACATAAGAAAGCCATAAAGCAATGTTTGGTTTGAAAAACTATGGAGTCAGAGGTGGTTATTCAATCACTTAAATTGTTCACCTCAACCACCTTTTTTGTAGCTTTGCTTAATTTTCGGTTTTTTTTTTTTTACTTCAAAAAAGCATTGTATACACAAAGCAATCTGAAAATCAGTTTTAAGAGATGTATTATGTTATGCTTTATGCATGGGTATGTTGGAAAAATTAAGATACAACATAAATACATTAGGGAGTCAAAGAAATCCCAAAATAAAATACATCAATAAGACTTAACTCTAAGTTGTAGATGGCTATAAACAAGGTAGTATATACACATAAGAACCATATGCTTTGATGGTTTATGTGAAGTTTCTCTTAGAAAACCAATATAATACAATTATTATTAATACTAAAAAAATAAAGATTTTGATAATTTATCAAAATAAAAATTTTTTGACACAGACATTAACAAGAGAAAATTCTGGAAGTCAAAATTCAGAACATATGTGTGATATGATTGCTATGTAATTAAATCTTGTTATAAGGGTTTCTTTGTTGCTTCTTAACAAAGGGTTGTAGTAGCTTGTGAGAGTCCAGGGTCATCCGTCATCAAGTAGTAGGACCTGGGGTCATAAGATATGCCAATATAAGGAGGGTTGTATCGTCACGGTTCACTCACATAGCCCAAAGTCTATGATTTTTTTTTTTTTCAATTTTATGTGGTTTTCTTGAACTTTTTCATACAAATATTAAAATCCTTCCTATCTTTTCAGAAAGGACTGAAACCTCCCTTATTAGGTGATGCCATTGAACAAATACCTACTCCTCCATTAGCAATCTGTGGAGATCAATTTGCATATGACGTATATTAAATGTGGCTGAAATTTTTTCAGTTTCCAATTTTACCTCTCCATGGTCCCTTTAGCAAGCAAGAAAGGAATATCAAAGAAGAATTGAATATCGTTGCTTCTAATTATTTCTGATGGACGTTGAAACCATGATGGGTGAGGTATGAATGGGATGATCTAGGAATGAAAACAATTTTCAATAGAGTAAACAAAATAAAGCCTAGTGTTTGATCTTTTATCTTAGTCAAATATGATAACTACAAGTAGAAAGAAACCTATCAACAGAGCATGGGATAAAGAGTATAAAGAAACATTTGGGAAATGTTTTCTGGTGGGATTAGAAAGTTTACAGGTCACTTTTCTAGTGAGAGAGATTCCATTGTTTAGAAACTATGCATGACCCCGTCCTAAGTACGGACCCATGATCTGAATTATTATTTCATTTTTTTTAAATATTCTATATTAGAAATTTTGAACCATCTATTTGTGGTAGTTTTAATGGGTCTTATTATATGCTTCTTCTTCGGTTGAGGATGCATTTATTAATTTAAATATTTTGAAAGAGTAATTTGAATTTTAAATTTTATTTGAAAAATATAATTAATTAACCACTTTTAAAATATTGTTTTATGAAAATTAAAGTGCCACGTGTTTGAATAGGAGGCTTCAGCCTAACTACCACCTTCCTTTAATATATAGATAATATATTTGAAGAATGGAGGGAGTCTAGGCCCTGTTGGCCAATTTTGTTGGTATAGCATGATGGAATGGCATAAAAAATTGGCCATTCTGGCTAGGGGTACAATTCGGGTTGACCTAAATTAATATTTTACACTATGTCAGATTCGGGTTTTGAGCTGGGTCCATTCAAATTTTGGTAAAATCTAAAACCTATCAAACCCAACTCACCCAAGTTGCACTCCTAAATTTCCAGCCCTGCCCTATATCGATATATATTTCCCAAAAACTAATATGTATTGTATTGTCTGATATACAAACATACATACATATATATACCCCAATCTAAGCTTTTAGAAGCCGCAAAATGGACATTCTGATGAAACTATCTCACTTAGCTTCTCCGAAACAGCTCAATCAATGCAGAAGCCCTCCCAAATAGGCTCTTAATAACAAAATCAATTGCTTGACTCTTTCCATATGCTAACTCTAAATTTGTTAAAAACAAGACGTGTACAATGGACTATATACCCCAATCCAAGGTTTTTAAAACCGATTCAGACAACGAACTGGTCAGGGGTCCGGTTCCTGGGTTGAACGGTTCGACTGTTCGAACCGAATGGACGACCCATTCTGACAAAAAAAAATAAAAAACAGTCAAAATCGTTGAACGATTCAGCTGTCCAGATCAGCGATTTACTGACCAAATCAACGTTTTTAGCAAAAATCTAGTTTTGAGAAAAATCGGAATCGATCACTTGACCGATTCCCCTTTTTCCGATCCGACCATCTGGTCCGGTCCGGTCCGATTTTGAAAACCATGCCCCAATCACAAAAAAGTGAAAAACACTCAGCTTCTTAAATTGAGAGTTGAAACAGGCAGACAGCCTATGAAATGAGCCCTTAGATTACTTGTAAAAGAAGTTGTTTGGCTCAACTACCACTGGTTCATTCATTCTCTTTCTATTATTATTGATATGACGGTTAATATATATATATATATATATATATATATATTCTGAAACAAGCATCTCTAATTGTATATTTTTATACTATTAAAGAAATAGACCAGCTTACTAGTTGACAATAGAAGAGAAAAAAGGGGCAAGTGGTTATGTTGTTTACATCAGTGATGAAGCTGAAGGCTAAATAATTTAGTATTAATTTTGAATTGCAGTTATAAGATAAAGAAACATTCTTTTTTTGCAAATGCTGTCTGCAGGCGAGAATCAAGAGTAGTGCGGTGGCAATTATGGCAGTCTTTTTCTCTCTCACCACCCCAGTTGGGATCGCTGTGGGTATAGGAATAACAAATGTGTATGATGCAAATAGCTCAACCTCTCTCAGTGTTGAAGGGGTCTTTGACTCTGCATCATCTGGGATCCTGATTTATATGGCTCTTGTTGATTTGCTTGCAGCTGATTTCATGGACCCCAAGATGCAAAGCAATGGAAGGCTTCAGATAATTGCTAACATCTCACTTCTTTTTGGGGCTGCTTGTATGTCTATCCTGGCCTATTGGGCTTGATTGTTCCTTTCAACCCAATATATAACTATACTACTTCCATTAATTCATGTTACTATTTTAAAATATATAGATTATTTCTTCTGTATTATATATAATACTAGTGGGAACCCATGTGGCACGGTCTTTATAACGCAAAATTGAAGTAGAAAGGGCCTTTATGACATTTTTAATTGATCTAAATCAATCTAAGCCAATTCAAGTATTATATTTTTAAGTTATGCTTAATTGTTTTAACAACAATCCAAATTGAAACCCTAGTGAGAGCGACTAATTTCGCATAGGAATGCCAATGGGACTTGACTCACCCCTACATGATCAGGTTAGGGTCAAGCTTATTAGGGTGTATCGTCACGTTAGAATTTTGATTATTTAACCCAAATAAGGTGTAGGTTTGGCTAACCTGGCTAACCCAAATAACAAAATTTTCAATTATTAATTTGAATAATTAAAAGTCTTATAATTTAAGTTTCACTAAATTAAATTGCCATAGTCAGTAATTTTTATTAATTAAATTACCAAAATTACTAATTATTGCTCAAAAATTGTGGTAAATATCAAAATTACTAAAAATGTAAAAAATAAATTTATACTTATTAAAATTAGTTTTCCATTGAAAACTATCAAAGAATTTTAGTTATTATCTACTAATATCATTAAATATTAATAAATTGACTAAAATTACTTAAAAAAATAAATAACTAATTATTGCTAAAAAATTACTGATAATATCAGTTATGGAAAATGTAAAAAATAAATTTGTATTTATTGAAATACTGATAATTTTAATTATTAAATTTTTATTTATTAATATTTTAAGTAATTATTGATTTCAATAATTCATTTTCAAAAATTTCTGAAATCAAATTACTAAAATCTACTTTTCAACATGTAATTTTTAGTAATTAAAATTCCAATTTAGCAAAATTACAGAAAAATATAGTTTAGGTATTAATATTTACTGAATAATATTCAATAATATCAATAATTATTGAAACTGATCTGGTTTCACAAATTAATTTAACTACCCAAAGTATAAGGTAAACGGTTGGAATTAATCAAAGAACAGAGAGAAAGATGGTGCTGGAATGAAAAAAAAAAGAGAAAAATCCTAAAACCTCTTAAAATCCTAGCTACTCAGTAATCACGTTCTCGGAAACTCTATTCCTAGATACATTCATTCATCCAAAAAATGGGATTATACCTGATGACTCGACAGTTCAGGAGTTGTGGGAAAGGGGAATGGGAGTATGGGGGGTTTGGAGAAAGGAGAGGCCGTCTGATGGACCACCTTGTTTTATATATAGGATAAATGCGTGTCACTTAATGACCTTGGATCTCTCTTTATGATCTTATCTCCCATGACATGAAAGGGTGGGGACCTTAGGTGCTCTATACCCTTGTAACCTGAGCCTCTAGTTTCATGTGACCTGATGTGGTAATCAATTCATTCCCATATCTTATGATCTTATTTGCCAAAAAAAAAAAACCAGAAAAAAAATGGTGTCTATCCTAATGCCCATTAAACCTCCAAGTTTCAACTATTGTTAGGTAAATTTACAGTGCAGTGGGTGCACTTAATTAGGTCAGGTTAGGTAGAAACCTTTCAGCCAAGCTAGATAGCTTGTGTATCAACCTAGTGTTGCCTTGTGTTACTTGAGGGATACGTGCAAATTAGAGCTGTTCATGGGTCGGGTTGGGCTGGTTTAATAGATTTTTCTTTTCAATTGATCTGACCTGGTCAGGTTACTTAAAGAGCAAACCAAAACTGATCTGCCATTAAGTAAAATCGACCCAAACATGAAGGGTCGGTTTACCGGTTTAATTGATTGGTTTATCATTGGATTCAATGCGACTTGGTCCAATGCATACCAAAACTAGAAGATTCAATTCAAGTTTGATTTTTGACTCATTACACACCATGATTAAGGCTGCATTTGCCATTTGGCATTCATAGATACTCAAAAGACCAATGGGCTTGTGATGGGCTGAATGGTTCGGCTACAGGATAGGGATTACCTAGTTAGGGAAAGACTAGGAAATCAGAAGCTAACTAACTCGGTTCAGTTCACTTCGGTTTTGGTTTTCACACATGAAAACCTAAATCGAACTGAATTATCGGTTTATTCCTCTTCACAACCCAAATCCGACCTATGGTGATGAAAAACTGACCAAATTGGGTTGGGTCGAGCCGGTTTGGTCGGTTTGACATTGTTTGTGAACAACCCTAGCACAAACACGTGCATATGAGATAAAAAATATGGTGAAAAAACTCAAATATCACTTATGCATCAGTCATGTTTGGGTGATGGTTGGGTTGGCCAAGGATGCCATCTAGCAATCTTTGTGGTTGTCCCCTCTCTCAAGCCACGTCGATACCACGCGTAATGGTAGGGCTTGACTAAGAAGGAGTGTCATGTATAGACAAGGAAGCGGACTCCACTAGGGAAGAGGAAACCTCTCGAAGACCTCGGCGGACGCCCTCATCCTAACAACCCCGAAAGCACTATCCATCTGGGACATGGACACCCAACTATAAATAGGTATTCCCTCCTCTAGGTAAGGGACTTTTTGGAAGAACATTCTTTAAATACCTCTCTGTACTATCTTCTTGGCCTGGACTAGCATTATCTCAACCTGCTCGGCCCGACCACATCTTTCTCTACCCAACTGACTTGACCGTCGGAGTACCTACCTGGGGAACAATTCCTTGGGCCTTTAACCTTTCTCTTGGTTGTAGATCTCGGTGCACGGCTTTGTCCTTCCACCTTGGCTTCGTCCAATTGGCAAGACTATTTGATTGTGTCCTCGGATCGAAACATCTCGAATCAGGTAGCATCAGATTGGTGCCGTCTGTGGGAAACAAACAAAAAGTCATTTCCCAAACCCCTCTCCGTGCACTAAAAACAACCATGCCTAAGAATACATCCAACCAATTTGAAGCCCATTCCCCATCTAGGGGATCCTTCCCACTTCGCAGCTCTTCTCCTCGAGAGCCCCATCATCAGACAATGGTCGACCCCACACAGTTCCTCACCATACAGTAGAAAGTTGACCGTATCCTCATCATGATGGAGACGATGGGAAACTAGCGCACTAGCGCACGCAACCTAAGCCAGTTAGTTGCCTTGCCGCGCAGGTGCTTGCCACGATCGATCCTCGCATCGAGGATTCCAAAAGGTGCCACATAGGTTGGCACGGGGCCCAGTCTGACCACAAGTGTCCACAGCCATCTTGGAGGTCTGACCCCCCAACTCGGCCTCATGTGCGTGACACCTGCAATAAATCACATCGCTCTGACACAAGGGTTCTAGTGTGAGAACGACTTGGCTAGTGCATGCAACAACTTCCAATCTTGATAGCCGAATCCAGATTAGTCCAAGATTGGCAAGCGGCTCCAAAAGAAGAGAAGTCCATCAATGTGGTTCCAGTGGAAAGGGACGCCAAAATCAGGAACCTATGAAAATGATTGGCCAAGCTTGAACACAACCAAACGGATCGCAGTACGGCTCCTATGGTGGCCCAACCAATAGAGCAATGTCACAGTCAGTAGCCTACAAAAGAGCCCGTCTTCGTCCAAGAAATCGTCGACGAGCTTCTTCCAGCCAGATGACGACCTCCTCAGTTTGAGAAGTATGATGGGGCCTCGGACCCAAATGACTATATTGAAGGGTTCAAGGCGATTATGATGCTACACAGCTCCTTCGAGGGCCTCATGTGCAAGGCCTTTGTCGCCACCCTCCACGGAGTCACTAGATCCTGGTATGCTTCCCTTCCATCCGGTCCATATCTTCCTGAGAACAGCTGGAGACACAGTTCCTGGCATAGTTCACTACCAACCAAAGGCACTTGAAGACATTGGCCAGCCTCATGCAAGTACGACAGAAGAAAGGAGAAACCTTGAGGGAATACTTGGCGAAGTTCAATGCTGAGGCCCTCCAAGTCCGAACTTTAGACTAGTTGGTGGTCGTGATCACCATCATGAGTGGGTTGTGTTTCTCGATGTTCAACTTCTTTTTGCAAAAGAACCCTTCACCCAACCTGACCATGCTCATGAAAAACCTACAAAAGTATATGGATGTCGAAGAAGTCCAAGCACTACGTAGGGAGAATGAAGGCCAGCATAACCGAAAGTGCTGAGGCCACGATGGCTAAAGATCGGACCGAGATGCCAAGAGGCAAGATCACTGACCTAATCGCAGATTGGGGACCTTGCCATTGAACATATCATAACTTCACTCCACTCAACGCTCCACGGGCCGACATATTGATGCAAATTCGCGACCACAACTTCGTCAAGTGGACAGAGAAGATGAAAACCCAAGGAAACAAGAGAAATCGAGACAAGTATTGCAATTTCCACCGATACCATGGCCACAACACAGAAAGTTGCCAAGACCTTCGCCACCACCAAGAAGACTTCGTCTGACGCAGATACCTTTGTGGGCAAGAGCATAAACCCAGAGAAGAACTGAACTGCACCGACGAGCCCCTAGCCTGAGCTCCCACGGTTGGGGTCATCATCGTCATCTTAGGTGGGATGAACCTTAAAAGGGGAAACTAGGCACAGGAGCCAAAGTGTCAAGACTAAGATGTACACACGACAATCGGTGTTGAGCACTAACGACGACTAGGCTATACAAATTCAATAAATAAAGAATTTTCTTCAAGCACAAACGATCAAGTGCCCGCAAATAACTTGGCTGAACTCTAGTGGCCGAACTCCGCGTTGACCAACAATCGCAACGTGACAACCACACGAAAGACCCGATCGACTACAAACGGTTGAGGCCATAACAAGCCCCCGACTAGAACCATGGGAACAGCATCCCCGCCACATTATGGCAAGAGGACGACCATTGAACTTCGTGCACCCTCCCAACTTGTAGCCGGAGCAAAGCTAACCGAGGACCACAGCTAGCCCAATCAAAGAGCATGAAGCTCTCCAAGACTAGGTGCCACTGAGCTCCTCGACAATGTTGAGAGCTTGAAAGCACCTCGGCCAGCATAAGACCAAGGCCACAAAGCCGAAGACCTTAACCAACATAAGACCGAGTCCACTAAGTCAATGACCTCGGCCTGATAAAAATTACTGATAATATCAAAGTTACGGAAAATGTAAAAAAATAAATTTATATTTATTGAAATAAATTTTCTAATAAAAATTTACTAATAATTTTTATTTATTAATATTTTAAGTAATTATTGACTTCAATAATTCATTTTTAAAAATTTCTGAAATCAAATTATTAAAATCTACTTTTCAACAAGTAATTTTTAGTAATTAAAATTCTAATTTACCAAAATTACAGAAAAGTATAGTTTAGATGTTGATATGTACTGAATAATATTCAATAATATCATAATTATTGAAACAAGTCTGGTTTCACAAATTAATTTAACTACCCAAAGTATAAGGTAAACGGTTGGAATTAATCAAAGAACAGAGAGAAAGATGGTGCTGGAATGGAAAAAAGAGAAAAATCCTATAACCTCTTAGAATCCTAGCTACCCACGTTATCGAAAACTCTATTCCTATATACGTTCATCCAAAAATTGGGATTCATGTCAATTACCTGATATACAGCTTTCCATAACGAAGTGTGAGGTGGAATGAGGGAGATTGATGACTCAACAATTCAGGAGTTGTGGGAAAGGGGAACGAGAGAGAACAATATGGGGGGTTTGGAGCAAGGAGAGGCCATCTGATGGACCACCTTGCTTTATATATATAGTATTGATGCGTGCCACTTAGGGGTGTTCTTTTTTCAGATTTTGAGAGGGGGAAAAGTTGGTCAATAGGATTTTGGTTCCCATTAACCAAGAATTTCATGTTCTTTTTTTCAGATTTATGTGGGGATCAGGGAAAGTTTATTTTCCTGGGTATCACTTAATATCCATCTCCTAGGTGGATAAATAACTTTTCCACTTAGGGGGAAAGTTGCCAATACTTGAATGGGACAAAAGTGCCCCTTTTAATAATGGATTTTTATAGCTAAAATGGTCATTACCTTATTTACATGAGAAATAAAAGAACATGAATAAATGCACTTATTTGGACAAATGTTTCCTAGGAAAAACTTACCAAGATAACTGCATTTACTTAGATAAATAACTTGCGGTGCCAGTGGGTGCTCTTAGTTAGGCCAGGTTAGGTAGAACCTTTCAGCCAAGCTACAGAGCTTGTGTCTCAACCTAGTATTGCCATGTGTTACTTGAGAGGGACACGCACAAACGCATGTGCATATGAGATAAAAAATATGGTGAAAATATTCTTGAAACAAAGAAAATAAAAACTCAAATAGGATTATCATTCACTTATGCATCGGTCTATCTGAAAGTATGTTTTAATAGAGCTTTGAGATAGGATCCAAAGTAATTAAAAAAGGGAAAAATATGATTGAGCCGAATACAAGGTGCTCACACAGTGTAGTGCTCCGTGCTCATGAAAAACCAAAAATCCGAGAAAACTGATAGAAATTGAAAAACCAAACCGAAAAAAAATGTGGATAATCAAATTGACCGGTTTGGTCATTTTTCAAAAAAATTGTTTTCGATTCGGTAAAGCAAGGTGGTCCACATCATCATGTTTCTCTTTGCTCTAAACCCTCTTTCTTAATTTCCTTTTTTTTTGAATTTTTTATTTTTTCAATTCCATGTAATTGCCCATTAAACCAATAAGAAAACATAAGTTAAATTTTCTTTAACAACCAATAGATAAAGAAAGAGGGATTTGCTTTTGTAATGTCTAGCCTAGTGGAACTACTGTCGTCCATGTTCTCCTAAATTTTCTTTAATTCCTATTTATTTCCTAAATTATCTCTAATTCCTACTTATCCACTCCCCCACTTTTTATCTATATCTATTTAAAAAAGTTTGAATTAAAATTTTTAAGAATTACTTAAATATTATAATGAAATTACATAATAACTTTAAAATATTTGTTAAAAACACAAAAAACAATTATAATAGATTTAATAATATTCATATAAATTAATAATTTTATGTTTTTACAAAATTCATCACGAAATTATGTACTAACAATTTAAATTATAATTTTATGGATTATTTACTTTAAATGTTATTCAAGTAATAAAAATTTAACATGAAGAAGTAAAATATAATTTAAACAATTATATAACAAAATATTTAATATTATGTAATAACTTTAAAATAAATAAAATTAAAATAACAAAAAGTTTTAAATATTTTACATATTATTTAAATATTTAAATAACCAAATATTCTGAATAACAAAATATTTAAAATAACTAAATTTAAAATAACAAAATTATGTAATAAATTAAAAAATTTCCCCAAAAGTAGAAAATAATTGTAATTAATTTCATATAATTCAAATTAATAATAATTTAATATTTTACAAAATCATTAACAAAATTATGTAATAATATTATAAATTATAATTTTATGGATTATTAAATTAAACAATTAATTAATAATTTTAAAATTTAAATAATGATATCGTTTGAATAACTAAATAATGTCATAAATAACTAATTTCACTTGTAACAATTAATAATTCTAGAAAATAACTTTCAAATCAATTAATATTTGTTAATAAAAATTTTTATCTCTTAATCTACATTTATTATATATTTATATATATATAATTAATATTTATTGTATTTTCCGTAATTATTTATTATAGTTTTGTGATAAATATATTTTCAATAGTTACGTATAAATATATTTTGTTTTTTCTTTTAAACATAGTTATTTCAATAATTATTGGAGATTAAACTACTTTTTTTAACTTTTTAAATTCAATTTATTGTACTTATTGTATTATTGTATTTTTGTAATAAATTTACTTTTAGTAATTATGTATTTTTGTTCTAATTTATTGATTAATATTTGTTATAGATTAAACTTTTATTTGATATTACACTATTTATTACTAATTTAATATATTTTTAGTATTTATTGTATTTTTGCAATTATTGTAATTATTATATTTTTATTAATTAGTTATTTATTGTATTTTCATTATAAATTTATTTTCTATAATTGTGTATTTTCACTAAGCAGTTTCAAATGTTATCGTAGATTAAACTATTGTTATTTGTTAGTGATTAGACTATTAATTTAGCTGAAATTAAGAGTTTTCACGGGTCGATTCAGTTTGGTTTCGTGATGTTGCCAATTGGAGAGTTGGTCAGCCAAAACTAACTTACCATTAGTGAAAACCCGCCAACTCGGGTTGTATCGGTTTGGTTGGTCAGTTCAAAAAAATGTAAACTTAAAAATTAAATTTAAATTCAAAAAATTACTATGGTATTATTAAAAATATAAATTCAAAAAAGAAATTTACGATATAAAATATTTTAGACTAAGAAATATGAGATTTTTTTCACTTTTATGTATTAAAAAATTATATTTAAAATATAAAATATTAATATATATCTATGGTTGGGTCAGTTTGGTTTTGGTTGATTTACAAATGGCCAAACCGAAATTGACCCAACTTGGTCGTGTTGGGGAATTGCTGAACCAAAGCCAATAAGAAATATTAGAAAACCAACCAATTCAAGTTGAGTTGGGTTGGGTTGGTTGGTTTCATCGGTTTGATGAACAACCCTAGTTGAAATTAACTACTGTTATTTTTATATTGTAAAAAATATTAAAAGTAGTGTATAAAATATAAATAATTAATGATTTAAAAAGTTAAAATATAAAACAATTGTATACTGTGTTTCTATTGTTTAGCTTTCACTTAACATAGCTGGTGCGTTGCACGGGTCCCTGCAAAATCCTCTTTTGAGCTTTTTTACTTTAACAAAAACCTCGCCATAGTTTTGAAAAAAAACTTGTAGTTATCTCCTTTTCATCTTTGTCTTAGTAATGGAGACTTGTAATTTAGGAAATTGTCTTTACCACTAAGGTTGTAATTGGATTGGATTTGGAAAAATTTGAATTTGATCTGATTATTGAAAACTTGCACCCAAATTTGATCAGATTTGATGATGATCTCATATCAAATTTGAATCATAATGAACTTAGATCAGATTCAGATTTAATCCAACTCTAATTTAATTTTTAAATTACAAAAAATTCAAAAGTTAATTACTTTTCAGTTTTTATATATAATAAATTAATGCAAATTAATACTTTGAATTTATTGTATATATAAATTCATATAACATATATAAAAATATTTTTTTTTTATAATTTTAAATATAATTATATAAAATTTATATATTAAAATCAATAAATATTATAATATAAGTGGATTCAGATGGAGTTAAATCCAAATTGGATCCGATTATTAATCAAATGTAAATTACAAAATTTGAATCCAACCTGATTATATAATCAGATTGAACTGCAGATTTTCGGGTATCATAGGCCTACTTACTACTCATCTAGGCATCTTTCTACATAATTCAAAATGTCAATGTTCCCTTCCTGAACCCGCACGGGCCTGTGCCGTGCTGTAGATTGAGCCTTGGGCCAGGCAGCCTAGGCCGGGTCAAGCCATGGTTTTTAAAAATTAAAAAGAAAATGAAAAGTTTAATATAAATTAAAAATAAAAAAAGATCTTAAAATTTTATTTTATATGAATTTTGATGTATACACTTGTTTATGTATGTAATAATATAATAAAATTATATATATTAAAATATTATATAATTATTATTATATATATTAATATATTATATAATTATTATATATATAGGTCATTCCGGCATGCGAGCCACAGGCGGCACGGCATGCTCGGTCGTGCTGTGATGTACTGGCCCATGGACCTTAAACCATAGGTTCGACATGATCAATACGATCATGCCGTACCCAACAGCTTGTAGTCCGTCATGTCAAGTTGACTCAAAATCGTGCTAGGCCACGTGCACCACGGCCCGGTTTACACACCTAGGGAGGTAGTAGCATAATTTTTTCAAAATTTTTTTCATTAAAATGAGACTTTAGAAAATGTTTATATGATTGTGAGAAATCTATATTTTAGCCATATTTAAGAATAATAGGCTATGGTCCTATTCCCGCCCAACTTATAAATATACCATATTCAAAAAATTAGGAGTGTACAATGTCCAATGGTCAAGTCTCAACTATTACCTAAACAGTCGTCGAACCATCATACCAAAGAAGTCAACAAAAATGTATAGAGTGAATTTGGTTTCTATCTTTGCTTGAATTGTGATATTTTATCTTGTATTAACATGTATCAACCCAAAATTAAAGTTGTTGGAATTCACGTTTGAGTAAAGTTGAAAGCGAATCCCACATTGAAAAGGAACAAGAGATGCTAAGGGATTTTTATACAAGAGAAGCCCATAAACCGGTACAAGACGAGAAATGTTTATAACAGTGGGTCTTTATTTTTTATTTTTGAAAGGATTATAAATACAAATATATACAGTGTAAATACATACAAAATATAAGGTTTTACACTATACATATTTGTGTTTATACTCCTTTCAAACTGAGTCTAAGGTTCAATTTAGAAGGAGTACAAATGCAAATATGCATAATATAAATACATACAAAATAATATAAAATATAAGATTTTGCACTCTACAAATTTGTATTTGTACTGATTAACACTCTAAGAGAGAGGAGAAATGGAGGTCATTCGAATGGGAAGGAACTCTTGGTTTGGGAAGCTGGGTTGCTGGTAAGTACAGTTGAGCGGCGAACAATGAACGGTGGTGAAATACAGTCAATGGACAGAGATCAAACTGAGCAATGGGCGGTGACAAAGGGATGCCTGTATTGAACTTAACCGCATGGGCAACGAACCACTCTTCTTGAAACAGGGACGTTGGGCAGAGGGTTTAGGGTTTACGTAGATGGAGGAAAAAGGTAATGTATTAGCCCCCCACAACGTCTCACAGTACATTCCCGCCGTATATTGGGAACATCTCCCGATGATAACATCATCATCATTTCTGGTATATCATCGAGAGATGTTCCTAATACATGACGGGGATGTGCTGTGAGACGTTGTGGGGGACTGATTTGAACTTGAAGCGAAGTTTAAGAGAGATAGAATAAAGAAGAATGAGAGAAGAAGAGAGTTTCTGAGGTGGACTTAATCGCTATTGGACTTGGTCTTAATTGTTTGGATCAAGCAATATAGGAATTCGATCTGATTATCAAAAGGGTCACATTTTCATATCTGGTGATTATGACTAAATGGATGTTCAAATTCAACTTGAATGAATCGTATTTGAATTTGAATTGGATTAATTCTGATTCATTTGCAGCCCCTATCAAGGTATCACGTTTTTTTCTTTTTTTCTTTTTTCCCATCAAGTATCAATATTAGATTAATGAGAGTGCTAGCTTTTTTCATTGATTATTTATGTGTTTAGTCTCTGGAGGTTTTTCTTTATTTTATTTTTTTCAAAATTTATTCCCAAGAGTAGAATATAGTATCTAAACAGAACCTTTTAATGGCTCAAACTGTTCTCCCTTTGTTTTTTCTTGAAATGCTATCTAGCTTTCCAACAAAACTTATAAAACACCTCCTACCAAAAACCTTTCGTGACGTCTCTCACTTTTCTAAATGACAACAAAGTGCACTTACTTTGATTTGAAACATCAAGTTGGAGAAAACCTTACCTTTCCAAGGATCCATCATCATCCATGCATCTAGACATCTAGTCAAGTGATCAATTAGGCCCAAAGTGTACTTTGTTCCAAGCAGTTAGGGCAAATATATGAACCTTCCTTTTGTTCTAGTACCTCAGAATTCTTTAGTGGTTAAAACCAAAAAAAAAAAAATAAATTATGTAATTGGCAAGGATCTGAATAATTTATCAATAGGAATTTTGCAAAACTGTACATGGTGGGTCATGAGCCAACTTGCAAATGTCTTTTCATTTCATGGATCCCACTCCCATCTTGGCTTCATGATTAAAGAAATACAAGAGTTACCAAGAATTATAATTTAAAAGTACTTCAAGGATTTTTAACTTAAAATCTCTGTTTTCATAATCTATACAAATACAAGGCTGTGTTGCGTTTGGTGGCGGTGCAAATCTGGGCCAGATAAAAACATTGTACCCAGTTCAATTTTGCATCTGTTTGTTTATAATTATGATTTATACTTCTATTTGATATAGAAGAGTTGTACTAGAAAGAAATGTAACAGAAAAGCTTATAATTAATCAACGGGCATCATAAAAGTGGTAACCAATTAAGTGGGTTTTCATCAAAATTTACGGGGAGTTTGATTGGTCAAATCCTTTCCGGTGTCATATATAGATTTTTCTGATATAAAATTTTTATTTATTTTTTCTCATTTGTGCTCACTAGCAGTGTAAATTTTACATATCCAAAATTGATTTGCACCACCTTCTTCCTGCCTCAATTCTCTCTCCTGATAAGTGAGGATCATAAAATTTTACTCTTATGTACCTTACTCTCAAACAAATAAACCTTCTCTTACCTTCATTCTCTTGCATATGACCACACCAATTTACTTCCTGTTTTACTTTCCACAAACAAACATGATTGTTAATTGAGCAAAATTGAGTGAAATTTCCTGGGGGTTCATCCATGAACGTAAGCACTGAGCCATACTAAATCTTGTGTCTTCTTTGCACTTACAATTTACAAAAGCCACTGAGAATGAAGCAACAGCTTGAAGGAGGTATCCTGCAATTAGCAACTGTTGAACCAACTTGATCGCCAAGGTGGATCAGCTGATTCCATCAAAAGACATTAATGGATGAGAGCCAAAGTATCTCCTTCAATATGTTCACAGAGGGTAAATTCAGCTGGGAGGCAAGCCAGGAGACTTTCTCGAAAAGCAAGGGCTTCTAGGAAATACTGATTAAAAGGAATGTCCATATAGCGTCTGTTTGGCATTGATGCCGTTGTTCCAGAAAACGGTGACACATCAGTGCTATATCGGAAAAAACGGTGCTTCAGGAAACGCTGTTTGTTTGAAATCATTTTTCCATAAAAAATGGCACTCCAAGCCATGTCTTAAAAATAGGAAAGGTGTGGCTTAGAACAACACCGAATTTGATGTTTCCTGGAGCTGCAGTTCGTTGCTGCCAACAGGGATATGAGGTGGCAGTAAAGTGGCACTTGGTAATGGGTACTGGTGCTGAAAACATTTCCTGGAACACTGATACCAAACAGAAACTGTTGCTATTACTCCAAGAAACGTCCTACCTGACAGTCGAGTATCTAACTGGAGAAGGCATTTGAGAGTTGGGACTGAACCATCTATTTGTTTATGCTTAATAAATTGAATAAGGGTGCCAGTCGGGTATCTAACTTGAAAAATTCACACAACATCAGGGTTGGGCCCTTGGGCCGGGCCCATTCAAAGTCTAAGAAGTGCTCAACCCGTCATTGAGTTATGGGGTTTCCTTACATATTCAACCCATAACCCAATGAACAAAATGTTCAAGGAAGTTAATAGAAATTTCCAAGATTCCTTAATTGATAATTTCTTAATTCCTTAAAAGGTAATATTCCTCATCAACCAAACTATAGACAATTTCTTAATTCCATGCAAATTAGAAATTTGACCGCATGAAGAAAGTGGTAAATTATGTGCAAGTACCATTTGATTTTTTTATTTTTGATAATTAATTCATTTAAAGGGGGCATTCTTTTTTTGGATTTTGAGAGGGGGAAAGTTGGTCAATGGGATTTTGGTTCCTATTGACCAAGAATCCCATGTTTTTTTTTCAGATTAATGTGCGGACCAGGGAAAGTTTATTTTCGTGGATATACCTATTTCCAAGGTGGATAAATAATTTTTCCATATGGGAGGAAAGTTTCAAACACTTGAATGGGAAAAAAATGTCCCTTTTAATAATGAATTTTTATAGTTAAAATGGTCATTTCCTTTTTTACTTGGAAATAAAAGAACATAAATAAATACACTTATCTAGGTAAGTATTTCCCTATACTTACCCAGATAATTGCATTTACCTGGATAAATAACTTACCGAAAAGCGAACAGACCCAAAGTGGTAAGTTACAGTACCATGAAACACGGAAGCACGTTTATCTAGCTTCCCATTAGTATGCCAAAACCCAAATATAGAACTATTCCATCCATTCAATTGTAAAGATTTACCTATCAACATCAAATTAGAATGGGTTTTTTTTTTAATAGCATGGGTTCTACCAAGGATCAAAATTCTGAATATATCGGCCTGTATTGTTTGTAGGGTTTTTTTTCAAAAGTTTGTTTTATTAAACATAAATAAATATTCAATCCATCCCCTTTAAATTGAAGTCGGTATCTTTTATTGAGAGCAGAGATAACTATCATTACCTCTTTTGAGAGTGGAGGAATTCATGTCCAGTAAAATTGCTCTAAGAGTGTATACTCTTTCTTGAAAGGATTAATTGTTCGAAAATTTCCCATATAATTAGAGGGTGAATCAGGACTCATGTATCTGACCAAATCAATTTCTCTAAAAAAATATCGGACCAAATTAATATAATTGGGATTAAGGCTTAGATGATGATGATGATGGGATGTTCCAAACTTTCCCACTTTTAATACCTCCAACTAAGACCACTGTTTGACGTTGTATTGAATTCAAATGACAATCAGAAAATTTAATATTTGTATTAGCTTTGATAATTTTTTATTAATTTTAATTATTAGGTTTTAAAGTATAATCTTTTGACAATTAATCAATTAGATAGAATTTGAATATGAAAAAAAAAATGGAAATTGGGTGAGAGTAAAATTTTCTCTTTTTGGAATACAATAGGCTAATAATGGAAGATGTCTATAGAAATATGCTAAAATAGGTTAATGAGACCTATGTTTTAGAGTTCTATCTTTCATTATTTTTTGGTGATTTAACTATGTATGATATTTTTATTAACTAATTCTTAAACTGTTCTTTGTTTATGGCCTAAGTTGGGCCCATGCCGGCCTTGAAATTTGTAGGCCTGATGTGGACCCAGGGTGGGGCCAGATTGAAACGGTTGGCCCTAAGTAAATTGCTTTTGGTTTATTAGATTAATGAGGAGAGGAGAAAGAATAAAATAAAAAAAAAGGGAAAAGAGAAAAGAGAAAAAATAAAAAGGAAAAAGGAAAAAGAGTAACATTTTAAGCATTTAATGGAGTAATTGAGAGGAGAGAGAATTAGTGGAGTGAGTTATTGGAGGAAAGAGAGATAATAGAATGATTAATGAGGAGAAATAATAAAAGGAGTTAATGAGAGATGAAAATTGATTGGCTACTTTGAGTATTTTTATTCAATTTTAAATATAAAAATTCATGAAAACCACAAAATAGATAAATGGAAGCCGTGAGACCTATTTCCTAGAATTCTCTCTCATTATTTTGTAGTGATTTAACTATTTATGATTTTTTTATTAACTAATTTTTAAATTGTTATTTGTTTATGGGCTAGGTTGGGCCCATGTCGACCTTGAAATTTGTAGGCCTGATGTGATTAATGAGTATAGGAGATAGAATGAAATAAAATGGCTTTTGGTTTATTAGATTAATGATGAGAGGAGAGAGAGTGAAATAAAAAAGGAAAAGAAAAAATAAAAATAAAAATGAAAAGAGTAAATACATTTAAGCAATTTAATGGAGTAATTGAGAGGAGAGAATTATTGGAGTGAGTTATTGGAGGAGAGAAGGTTAATGGAATGATTAATGAAGAAACATAATCAAAGGAGTTAATGAGCAAGACAAGAAAGAGTTAATAGTAAGTTAATGAGGAGAGATGAAAATTGATTGACTACTAAATTGAAATTCGATATATATATCCTATGGTGCAGCTCAAGCTAAGCCTAGGCAGCGCTAAGGTTGTGTTTCCATTAAGGTTGTTAATGGGTTGGGTCTAGATGGTCCTAGTCCCCAACTGATTATTAATCGTGACAAAATCATAGACCCAGAATCGTCTCGGTTAATAGTCAGGTCTATTGGGTCTGTGCCTAGACCAGATAGACCCAATTGTACAAAAAATTATATGTCAATTTAAATAATAACTTAAAATTTAAATTTTGTTAATATAACCTTAATATATAAAAATGATAGGAAAATACTAAATTATTTATATGTTAATAAATTAAACATTTTAACTAATATTTTCTATCAAATTTATCGTTTCAAACATAAAAAATATAATAAAATTAAGAAAACCATATGTGTAATAAAAAAATTGGTTTGGGATAGGCAAGAACCAAAATTGAACCAATTATTAATCAGGACAAAATCGTAGAACCAGAACTGTTATAATTGGTCCATTCGGTTCGGGTCCACTAGGGATTGGAGAAGGAGAGAGGTTTAAGGAGAAAAGAGAAAAAGGGGAATTGGAGGAGTGGGGTGCTGGCGTGGGACCTAATTGCTTTATAATATAGTGTAGATAGATAATTATAACGAAATTATATACTAACGATTTAAATTGTAATTTTACAAATTATTCAATTAAAATGTTAGTCAAATAATAAAAAATTAACATTCAAAAGATAAATTATTATTTAAATATTTACATAACTAAATATCTTAAATAAAAAAATATTAAAAATAGTTAAATAATTAAATAACATTTTTCTATTCATATTATAAATAATTTTATATTCTTATAAAATTCATCATGAAATTATGTACTAACAATATAAATTATATTTTTATGGATTGTTCAATTTAAATGTTATTCAAATGATAAAAATTTCACATTAAAAAGATAAAATGTTATGTAAATATTTCAATAACTAAATAGCTTAAAAAATATTAAAATAGATAAATAATTATATAAAAAAATATTTAACATTATGTAATAAATTTAAAATAAATGAAATTCAAATAACGAAAAAATTTAAGTATTTTACATATTATTTAAATATTTAAATAACTAAATATATTAAATAACGAAATATTTAACATAACTAAATTTTAAATAGTTAAAATAATGAAATTATGTAATAAATTTAGAAAATTTATTAAAAGTAGAAAATAATTATAATAGATTTCATAACATTCAAATTTATTAATAATTTAATATTTTAGAAAATTAAAAACGAAATTATGTAATAATAGTATAAAATATAGTTTTATAGATTATTAAATTCAATAAATAGTTAATATTTTAAAATTTTAAATAAATTTATAATTTAAATAACTAAATAATATTGTAAACTAATTTCACTTATATCAATTAATAATTTTAGAAAATAAATTTAAAAAATAATAGTTTTAAAATCTTAATCTATATTTATTATACATTTATGTATACTAAATTTAATATTTTTTATTTTCAGTAATTATTTATTTTTTGTGATAAAATATTTTCAATAATTATGTATAAATCTATTTTTGTTTTGTTATTCAATAGATAATTTTCCATAATTTTTGGAGATTAGACTACTACTATTGAACTTTTTCAATTTAATTTATTGTATTTATTGTATTTTTGTTATGAATTGATATTTAGTAATTATGTATTTTTGTTATAATTTCTTGATTAATATTTATTAGAGATTAAACTATTATTTGAGGTTACACTATTTATTGACTAATTTAATATATTTTCAGTATTTATTGTAGTTTTTTAATTATTATATTTATTGTATTTTTATTTGTTCTTTATTGTATTCTCATTATAAATTTATCTTCAATAATTGTGTACTTTCACTATAATCTTTCAATAAATATTGGAGATTAAACTATTGTTATTTATTAGAGATTAGACTATTAATTTAGCTGAAATTAGGAGAATTCATAGGTTGGTTTGGTTTAGGGAAAATCTATGATGCGGGAAAGATATGGTACTGGAAGAGTTTTGACCAATCAAAACCCACCCATGAATTTTGATAAATAACAACTGATTGGCTACCACGTTTATGATACCAGTTGATTTATCAAAAAAAAAATTAGATATTATATCTTTCCAATATCATAGTCGAACCCTTGGTTTAGTTGTAGCTTGTTTGGCTAACCAAATCAACCCGATCAAGTTTAGGAGTAGGTCACCCATAACTAACTGACCATTAGTGAAAATTGGCCAAGTTGGGTTGTATCCTTTTGGGGTTGATTTTCAATTTAGTTAGTTGGTTCAAAAGATTTAAATTTAAAAATTACAATGGTAATTTTAAAAACAAATTAAAATCTTGAATTTATAATATAAAATATGTTAAACCAAGGAATATGGGAAGTTTTACACTTTTATGTATTAAAAAATTATATTTAAAATATATATATATATATATATATATATATGTATATATATATTTGGTTTTGGTGGTTTATAAATGGACAAAACAAAACTGATCCAACCTGGTTGGGTTAGAAAATTGTTGAATCAAAGCCAATTGGGTCGAGTTAAGTTGGGTTGATTGGTTTTATTGGTTAGATAAACAACCCTAATTGAAATTAATTATTATTATTTTTGTATTATAAAAATTATTAAAAGTAATATATAAAATATAAATTATTATTAATTTTTAAAAAAAATTAAAATATAAAACAATTGTATACTTTTATGTATTTATATTCTTTAGCTTTTGCTTAACAAAACCCGAATCCCTTTAATAAAGCAAGGAAGCACATTGATCATTTGATCATTAGTATGCCAAAATCTAAATAAAGAATTGGGTTATCCATGCTGACATTTTATTAATATTGTCTGAAACTTCCGACTTTTATATACATCCAAAATACCATTGTTAGACATTTATCAAATTGAAATTATTTTTTTTTAAATTAAAAAAAGAAAAATGTTAAAAGGGATCACGACTTTCTAACCACCACGTGCACTACTATAGTTGTGATATGAGATCATACATCAAAGCTAATTTAGTAAAAAACAAGAACTATGATTCTTTAGAGACATCCAAAATGTTGGAGGTTTTGGATGGTTTTTTGTATTATTTTATTTTTTTCTAAGTCAAAAGCATATTGGCGGTATTCGTAAACCGGAATTGATCCGATTTGCAGAAATAAAGTCTAAATAAGAATAATCAGAATTGCTAGGGGTGATTTTGATTGGTCAAGCTTTGAAATGTGAAAGTGGGATATGTCGTTTTTTATTTTTTTTGAAGTCTTAAAATATTTCATTCATTAAACAGATTGATAGAAAGAGATGTCAACAAGTGCAAACACAAATCTCAAGAAGAACAAAATAAAAAGATGGATGTAGGAAAATCGAAAGAACTTCTGCAACTTGCAATCGAAACAAGATGACTTAAAATCAGCCATAGAAATGCTCCAAACCACCATAGCTGGCGAGAATAACTGATAGGACAGGTTTTCAAATCTATAAACCAAGATCTGTAATTTCCCCCTACTCCGAACCAATCCGCAAAGAAGTCAGAACAATCAGCACACCCAACAGAGAACTAAAGCTACCTTCCAAAATGCTGAGAACGGCAATGCAAGTGGCAGCTTCCACCGGTGGATAATACAGAAAGGATTCTAGAGAAGAAACTCCCAATTAAAACGCCCGTAGAAAGATCGAACAGACTGACAGATGGGAACATAGGGAGAAAAAGAAAGGAATAGGGGAGAACAAACAAAAAACAGAACGAACAGAAGGCAAACGAAACAAACAGAAGACAAACGAAGAAAACGAAGAGAAAAACAGAAAAAAAAAAAAAAAAATTAAACAAAAAGCAAACGAACAAAACGAAAAGAGAAACTCAACAGAGAACAAACGAAACACAAAGCAAACGAACATAGCAACAAAAGAAATTAAACAGAAAGAAAGAGAAAACAAAAACCTCGAGAGTTCTCGAGAGAGAGCCTCCCTGGAAACTCAGAGAGCAGCGGTTTCGCAGTAGTTCCGCGGCGGTTTCACGCAGATTGAGTTGCCACCGCTTGAATATGTCAATTTTAGAGATTGACCCATCCAAACCACCGCATGAATTTTGCTGAATTTTCAACGGTTAGTTATAGAAATCATTAAAAGTCCAAGAGTCACTGATCAATTGGACGGTCTGGATGTTCCAAATCCTTACGTATCTGATATTTGGATTGCACACTCACGACGCACAGATGACAACGTAGTGTCAACAGTCTTATCACTCTCTGCATTTTCGTCCAATCCTCTGTAACCACTTAGAGAAGAATGACAACATCCCAACTCCTTCTGGTAACACAACTCAACCTCTTCACTAAAGATGACCTCATAATTGACTCATGACTCATTAATCTGCTCCTGCCCCACCCACTATTTCTCCTGATGGTTACCTATATTTACCCAAAAGTCAAAACCATATGTGTTTCGAATTTTTTCCTTACCTACTTTCTTTCTATCTCCTCACCATGAAAGGACCTTCATGTATTTCATCCAAGCTCTTCACAGCGTTCACTCTTTTTGTTCTTCTTCTCCCCATCTTTGTCTTTGGGGAGTGTACGTGTGATGTTGATGTTCAGGATGAGAAACAAGACAGAAGCTTGGCGCTCAAGTACAAAATAGCTGCTTTTGTTTCGATTCTGTTGGCTAGTGCCATCGGAGTTTGCATTCCGGTACTGGGTAGAACGATTCCGGCGTTACATCCGGATAGGAATGTCTTCTTTCTGATCAAGGCATTTGCTGCAGGTGTGATTCTGGCAACTGGATTCATACACATACTACCCGATGCATTTGAGCAGTTAACTTCGCCTTGTCTCAAAGGGAAGGTGTGGGAGAATTTTCCCTTCACTGGGTTTGTGGCTATGATGTCTGCCATGGGAACGTTCATGGTGGAAACTCTGGCCACTGGTTACTACAAGAGGTTGCATTTCAGTAAGTCTCTACCGACCAACGTCGACGAGGAAATGCAGGGTGACCATGTGGGTCATCTGCACGTTCACACTCATGCCACCCATGGGCATTCCCATGGCTCCGGTGATTCAACTGCTCCTGATCTTCTCCGGCATCGTGTCACGTCTCAGGTCAGTCACTCAATTTGTTGCAGACTTATTCAAATTGAAACTTTTCTATCCTTGTTTTCATTGGGTATTGTGTTTTAACATGGATTCTACAATTTTGGGTTATGGACGACAGGTTTTGGAATTGGGAATATTGGTACACTCCGTGATCATAGGTATTTCATTGGGTGCTTCTCAAGAACCTTCAACGATAAAGCCCCTAGTTGCAGCTCTCAGCTTTCATCAATTTTTTGAGGGCATGGGGCTTGGTGGATGTATTACCCAGGTATCAATTTTAGTGGCAATTGTTTGAATTAATTTTTAATTGTTCTTCCACCCATTCTTCTGATTTCCACATCCTCTGCAAATGTTCAAATGGGTTTTATATAAAAGCCATTTTCATTTTATACACAGTCAGTCAATCTTCCGATCAAAAAAGAAAGATGGGAAGAAAATTTGCCCTCTTTCAGAGAATGTTATTGCCCCAATTGCATCATTAATGGGTCCAACCATTTAAGCAAGCAATATTGTCATCTTTATTTGATGAATGCAGAATTGTTTCTTTTCTTACTAAAAAGAAAAATGCATGATTTTTCTCCCTTACCAGGTTAGACACTAAACTCATTCTTTTTCATGGGTTGTTGTTGACAGGCAAACTTCAGAACTCGAGCTGTGGTAGTAATGACGCTCTTTTTCTCCCTTACTACCCCAGCTGGAATTGCAGTGGGCATAGGAATAACAAATGTTTATGATGAAAACAGCCCAACTGCTCTCATCGTTGAAGGGATTTTTGACTCTGCTGCAGCAGGGATTCTGATTTATATGGCGCTTGTTGATTTGCTTGCATCAGATTTCATGAACCCTAGAATGCAAAGCAATGGGAAACTTCAGTTATGGGCAAATATTTGTCTTCTCTTAGGAGCTGGTTGTATGTCACTACTGGCCATATGGGCTTAATAATATTTGTTCCAATACATACTTGCTAGAATTGTTATTGTTAGATTTTCTTGAACCACAGAAAAAAATGAATTCATAGATGTCTTCTTTATAATGTTAAATTATAGGTGCTTAAATTAATTATTCTTATTACTTCCATCCAAATCTTTCTGTCCACTCAAAACTTTTATTTACACTAACATTTCTATAATTGAAATGGAAAGTTGTACTATTCCACTCCATTCGTTCTTCTAGGCTTCTAGCTTTCAAATAGGGAAAGAACCAAAGAATCTTTCATGGCGGATGTGGCACCTTCTTCTCAATGCAAAGCTTTTACGGCTTCCCAACCTACCCTAGTCAAGACGACGAAATTCTATGGAGACCCGGATCAATGGGGAAATTTACAATAAAATTCAGCTTATAATTTAAAATTGGGAAATCACAAAAACGGAAGTAATAGCATGGAGACCAAAGAACGAGGACATAAAGCATATATTCCATCCTACATTGTCCGATTAGTTGGACTTCTAATTTTGCGTTTGTCTCACGGGAGTCTACTTTCTGTTTCCCCGATCACAAGGCTATATCTATATCTGAGTTAAGTCAACAATTAAAATACCCTAGCATTTTCACTCTCTCCAAAAGGCTTAGCTAGTAGAATTCTCATTTTTTTTGGAAGCATGGTTTTCACGTGGTAGTAAGGTTTTTAAAATCGAACCGGACAACGAATTGGTCAGGGGTCCGGTTTCAGGGTCGAACAGTTTGATCGTTCAAACCGAATGGATGACTCGTTTTGACAAAAAAATAAAAAATAAAAAACGGATAAAACCGTTGGACGGTTTGAATGCCCAGGTCAGTGGTTTACTGACCAAATCAACAATTTTTTGGCAAAATAACAGTTCTGGGATAAAATGAAAACGATCACCTGACTGGTTCCCGATTTTTCCGGTCCAACCATCTAGTCTGGTCCTGTTTTGAAAACCATGTGGGGTAGTATGTGCTTTCTCATAAAGGCACATTCTTTTATATATGTCAAATTTTGATCCCCTTAATTACCATTGGTTCTTGTGCTTTATGCATCATGAACCATATAAATCAATAAGAAAAAAAAAATTGTTGGATTTCAATAACTAGATTATGTCTATGAATTTGATTTTAATGTTTCTTCTCACTGATTTTAATGTTTGAAATGTGCCTTAAGGATAAAATCTTTTATGGCTCCTGTTGAACCTTCCAGGAAGGAACATGCTAATATGAGGATCAAGGATTTGGTGGATTTCAATTTGGGCATTAGGATAGGGGAAAAGTTTACTCGACTTTTGAGGAGTAAGTTGTGAGGGATATCTTGAATACTCATTTATCTGAAAATATAGTGAGAAAGGGCTGGATATTGGGGTGTTAAAAGTCTGGTAGTTTTTTGTAAAATCTTTTCATTTGGTCTTTCTTTTTCTACTGATAGGTTGACTTTAATCAAAAAGTTAGGAATTTATCTGTTCCCCCAAGATTCAGATTATTTTTTATGGAGAGCTATTTGTAATTTTATAGGTGTTAAGCCCCTTCTTAGTGTGATAATTGTGGGAATCTCTTATACATATATTTTTCGAATGCCATTTTGCTAGGGAAGTTTTGTTTGGTTTCCCTTGGAATATTAGGATAGAAAATATAGGGAGTGAGACTAAGAATAGCAATGGGACGGGAAGGGGATGGGGACATCCCCGTGAAAATCTCCGTCCCCGCTAACCGGGACAAGATTATCCCCATCCCCATTTCCGCGGGGATTCTCATTCCCCGTGATTTTTTATAATGTTAACTATTTTGTTTTTTTTTTATTATTTTATTTAAAAAATAAAAATAAAATAATTAAAATTTACAATCCTATTAGAAAAGATTCAAACATATTCAACCATATTTTTAAAAATATTAATATATAGATGTATATATACATATGTACATATATAAAATATGCATACATGTATATTAGTGGGGGTCCCACGGGGTAGGGATCAGGGTCCCCGCGGGGTGGGGAGTGCTCTCCCCATCCCCGCCCAATCCCCACTAATGGGGATGAAAATGTTCCCATCGTTGTCCCCGCGAGGAGAAAACCATCCCCATCCTCGCCCCATTTGGGGCGGATCCCCACGGGGATTGGGGAAATGGGAAAAATTGCTATCCCTAAGGCTGTATTTGGTTTGAAGGGAAAGGTAGAGAAAGAAAGGAAAAGTAAAAAAACCTTTACAAACCTTGTATAAATTTCTCTACTTTTTTCCTTCAAACCAAACATAACCTAAGTGAGAGTGACATATTTTGGAGAGTTGCTGCAGATTTCTCAAGTAAATTATATTTTGTCTCAAATTTGGAACAGGTTGAATTTAGTGTTGGTTTCATATAATTCTAGGGTGTGCAGCTACCAAAGTTGAATGGGTTCTAATCTGTGGAAAAATAACAGGAAAACCATAAAGATACATATTTTATTAGAAATATTTTTTTCTTCACGAGCAAAACTTGTTGGACAAATGAGAATCTCCCCAATTTTCCTGTTATTTGATGGCAATTGTGTAAATGATCAAACCTTCCCATGTTTTGAGAACTCTGTAAAAAAATGGTCAACAACAAATATTTTAATTGTTTATACTGGATGTCTATACTTTAAGACCATACCCTTTCTATCTTTTTCATTAATTAATGAAAATTTATGGTAATTGATAAAAAATACATACTCACTGCAACACATAATACTACATTCAAACTTCTAGTATACTTTATAGCATTATGGCTTTTTAAAATATGTGAAATGGTATATTTTAACAAATTATACTATAACAGAAACTGTATGTATTTTTAACAAATAATTTAAATTTGGCCAGTATGGCAACCAGTATTTACAAATTACACTTTGCTTAAAATTTGGGTATAGTATGATATAAGCATATTTAAATGAGATTCCATACCCGTATTCATGTTAGGAAATTTTTTCTTTCTTTTATTTGATAAATAAAGAAATCTAGAAAAAGGAGGGTACACTAGTACCCACATACAAAAGAATCACACAATGGGCTCTAAGCTTTCATTCCAAAGAAACTCAACCCCAACTAAGGATTAAAAATATCCCTCCAATTATTATAAAAGGCAATTGAGGGTGGGCCTTGACACAACGGATGGGTTGCTCAATTGAGACTTGGGTGACCAGAGTTTAGATCTTGGAAACAGCCTCTCTATATGTGTGATGGTTGGATTGTGCCAATCAACCTTTGACTTGGAGATCTTAGAAAGTGGAGAGTTAGGTCTCAGTTTCTTATATCCATGTTTATGTGGGTATTCATATCTAAGCATCATATATAGCTAAAAATATAATTGGGCTTGACATGATGTTTGAGTCATTAGGGTTAAGGTCATTCCTCCCTGATTTGCCTTAAATTGTTCCAGACAAAACCTGGTCTAGATGGGGCAAAGAGAGGAAGGGAGGGAGGGGAGAGAGAATAAGAAACACTTGCAACCAAAAAAAAAGGAATAAGAAAAAAAATCTCTTTCCCATTACAAGTATAACTCTAACTTAAGTTATAGTTCAATGACCAAGTTACCTACATGTTGAGATTCTAAGAAATACAGAGGTGCTTCTCAATGATTATAGGGTATTTCATTAGGTGCTTCTCAAGAATCTTCAACAGTAAAGACTCTAGTTGTAGCTTTCATCAATTTTTTTTTGAGGGTATGGGGCTTAGTTGATATATTACGCAAGTACCAATTTTAGTGACAATTGTTTAACTTATTTTTAATTGTTCTTCCACCCAATTTTTTGATTTCCACATTCTCTACAAAAGATCAAATGGGTCTAATTTAAAAGCCATTTTCATTTTATACATGATTTCTCTCTCTCTCTCCTTATTTTAATTAGAAGCATTTCTGTAGGATTGCACCTTTCCAAACTAAATAAAATTTTAACCAAAATAATCTTCCGATCAGAAAAGAAAGAGGGGAAGAAAAGTTGCCCTCTTTCAGAGAATGTTGTCCCATTTGCATCATTGATGGGTCCAATCATTTATGCAATATTGCCATCTTTATTTGATGAATGTAAAATTATTTCTTTACTTAATAAAGAAAACACATAATTAAAACCACTACTTTATACCCAACTGGCATTTGTTAGCGCATTTCATTTTGAATTCACCACACCATTTTTTTTTTTTGTCATTTACTCAGCAAGTTCATGCCTCACTAATTATTACAATACAATAATAAATTAATGTTAGTGAATTTTTAATCCATTACCAGGTTAGACACTCAACTCATTCTTTTTCATGGGTGTTGACAGGCAAACTTTAGAACTCTAGCTGTGGTAGTAATGATGCTCTTTTTCTCCCTTACTACCCCAGCTGGAATTGCAGTGGGCATAGGAATAACAAATGTTTTTTATGAGAACAGCCCAACTGCTCTCATCGTTGAAGGGATTTTTGACTCGGCTGCAGCAGGGATTCTGATTTATATGGCACTTGTGGATTTGCTTGCATCAGATTTCATGTACCCAAAATGCAAAGCAATGAGAAGCTTCAATTATGAGCAAATATTTGTCTTCTCCTAGGAGCCAATTGTATGTCTCTCCTAGTCAAATGGGCTCAACTTTTTATTCCATACTTGCTAGAATTGTAGAAACTCATTTGATGTTCTATCATCTTGAATTACAGAAATAAAAAGGGAAATCATGAAAACTTTTACCATGTTAAATTATAGGTGCTTAAATTATTCTTATTACTTCCACACAAATCATTTTCGGTCTGTCCACTCAAAACTTTTATTTACACTAACATATATTTCTATAAATCAAAGTTGTGTTCCATTCTTTCTTCTAGGCTTATAACTTTTAAATAGGGAAACAGCCAAAGACTCTTTCATGGTGGTTGTGGCACCTTCCTCTCAATGCAAAGCTTTTACAGCTTCCTAACCTACCCTAGTCAAGATGAAATTCTATGGAGAATTTCCCCATTGGTTTAGCTCTCCATAGAATTTTGTCTTGACAAGGGTAACCTGGGAATTTGAAAAAGTTTTGCATTGATAGGAAGGTGCCACAACAATCAGGAAAGAGTTTTTGGTTGTTTCCCTGTTTGAAAGTTAGAAGCCTAGAAGAAAGAATGGAACACAACTTTCAATTATAGAAATCTGATGAAAGTTGTGTTCCATTTTTACTAGATGAACTGTAAATAAAAGTTTTTACTAGACGAACCGAAAATGATTTGGATGGAAGTAATAAGAATAATTTAAGCACCTATAATTTAACATGATAAAAGCTTTTATGAATTCTTTTTTTTTTTTTTGTGATTCAAAAAAATAGAACATCAAATGAGGATAATTCCTACAATTCTAGCACGTATGGAACAAAAATTAAGCCCATTTGGCTAGGATAGACATACAACCAACTCATAGGAGAAGACAAATATTTGCCCATAACTAAAACTTCCCATTGCTTTGCATTCTAGGTTCAGGAAATCTGATGCAAGCAAATCAACAAGAGCCATATAAATCAGAATCCCTACTCTAACAGAGTTGAAAATCCCTTCAACAATGAGAGCAGTTGGGTTGTTCTCATCGTAAACATTGATTATTCCTATGCCCACTGCTGTGGTTTTGAAAACCAGATTGGACCGGACAGTCAGACCGATTGACCTGAGAATCGGTCAAGTAACCAGTTTCATTTCACCGGATAAAAACTATTGATTTGATCAACGACCTGCTAACCCAGATGGTCAAACCATTGATTGTTGACGCGGACAACAGTTTTTGGCCGTTTTTATTTTATTTATTTTTTAAATCAGAACAAGTTATCCGTTCGAACCGGATGGTCAGACCGTTCAATCCAGGAACCTGGCTAGAACGATTCCGTGTCCAGTCTGATTTTTAACCTTGCCCACTGCAATTCCAACTAGGGTAGTATGGGAGAAAAATAGTAACCACGACAGCTTGAGTTTTGAAGTTTGCCAATCAACATCCATGATAAAGAGTGAGTTTAGTGTCTAACCTGGTAATGGATTAAAAGTTCATTATCATTTATTATTGTATTGTAATAATTAGTGAGGCATGAACTTGTAGAGTGACTGACAAAAAAAAATTAGTGTGAAGAATTCGAAATGAAATGCACTAGCAAATGCCAGTTGGGAATAAAGAAGTATTAATTATGTCTTTCTTTATTAAGAAGAGAAATATTGCTGCTTTCATCAAATAAAGATGACAATACTGCAGAAATGGCTGGACCCATCAATGATGCAAATGGGGCTACATGCTCTGAAAAGAGGGCAAATTTTCTTCCCCTCTTTCTTTTTTGATCGGAAGATTATTTTGGTTAAAATTTTATTTAGTTTGGAAAGGTGCAGTCCTGCAGAAATGCTTCTAAATATTAAAAAAAAAAATGGGAGAGAGAAAGAGGGGGGGAAACCGTGTATAAAATAAAAATGGGTTTTAAATATGACCCATTTGAGTTTTTGCAAAGAATGTATTAATCATGGGTGGAAGAACAATTAACAATTAAGTTAAACAATTGTCACTAAAATTGATACCTGGGTAATACATCCACCAAGCCCCATACCCTCAAAAATTTTGATGAAATACCTATAATTACTGAGTGTACCAATATTCCCAATTCCAGAACCCAAAATAGCAGAACACATGGTAAAACACAACACCCAAAGAAAACAGATATAACAGTTTCAGTTTGAATAACTTCTACAACAAACTAACTGACCTGAGACGTGAGTCACGTGACAAAATGCCGGAGAAGATCAGGAGCAGTAGAATCATCGGAGCCATGCAAAGGCCCAGGGGTGGCATAAGTGTGAAATGCAACCTCTTGAAGTAAGCAGTGACCAGAGTTTCTGCCATCAACGATCCCATGGCAGACATCATAACCACAAACAGAGTGAAGGGAAAATTCTCCCACACGGCCACACCTGCCCTTTGAGACAGGGAATTAACTGCTCATATGCATCGGGTAGTATGTGTACGAACCCAGTAGAATTGAAGCAATCCCAGCTACTTTACATTTTATGTCTTCAAGAAGTTGAATGAACAAGCTAGAAAGAAGCCTAGTCATGGTGACACAACTAGCTAGGAATGGAGGTATTGAAGAAGGTGTAAACAGAGTTGAATCAAGTGGACAACGGATTACTGAAACACAGACAGTGTAGTGAAGAAGCACAGATGGTGTAATGAAGAAAACATAGATAGTGTATATATGTAGGTATCGGGATAGCCGGTTAGGAGCAAATTAGAGGGGGAAATTATCATGTAACATTTTGCTAAGAGGTTGGTTTGAGTTAGGTTGTCACAGATTTCAGCTTAATCAACTCTCCTCTTTCAACTTGGTTCAACTAAGCCAGATCTACTTACAATTTGAAAGTCCCAATGACCATTCGAACTAACCGATTAACTGGGTCTGGGCTGAGTTAACGATCAGTTCAATTATCCAAATATATTGCATTACAATCAAGTGTAAAATACCAATGAATGGTCCGTACTAACCGCTTTACAGGGCTGAGTCATTTTATTGACCGGTTCACTTGCTAAAGTTTTGGCTTGGTTAAAGTCCCAATTCGAACTAACCGGTTTATTGGGTCGGTTCACTTTATTTAGCAAAATTAAGGCACGAGTCTTATGGCATTCTTAATTCGGCCATAACAAACCGAATCCATGTCCATCTTAAACCAATATTTAACGTCATACTCAACTATTGTAGATTTGATCATAGGAACCAGACAATACCCAAAACCGCCACATACCCCAAAATGGTTTCTACAATTTTTTCCCAAAAGTTGTAGAAAATGCAGGCAAAGCATAAAATTAAAATGAAGAAAAGTGTTGGACATAAGCGTAGAGATTGCAAAGTTCTGGTCTGACGATGATGATGAAAAGAGAAATTGAACAAAGTTCTAAAACTGCTTCAATAATTAACCATTATCAAACCAATGTTACAGGATTATAACCATATACAATCGCTCTTTCGGAGCCAAATCCTACTGAGACAAAGTAGCTTACGTTTCTGAGATCGTTTCAAGGCATTGCATCAATCAAATGCTCTGCTGTCTAAACCACTTTTAGCGCCGCATTAAATCGGCGTTCCGAAAATGTTATTCTTGCCTTGTCTGTCTAACTGAAAGTTGCTCTCTCCGCCAAGACACCAAATTACCAATTGCAAAATTATGAAGATAAGAATGGCTAACACTAAATAAAATGTACTGGTTCCAAGAAATAAAAGGCAATCTAGAAGGTAAACAAAATTCGGTAGTGATCAGAGGATGATACCAAGGCCTAGGGAATAAGGTCCCAAGATAATAGACCACTATTGGACTGCTCATTCGCATCTAGTTATGGCTAAATACAAAACATATTTTCTCAGTTTCTGCTGGATGTGGTCTCCAATGCCCACCAGCTTCAACAAGTCAGCATGGAATGGCTTCTTTCTTGTTTAGGTCTTCCAAATTTATCCCCACCTCTAAACCCATCTTCAATAGGCCATTAACCATTATGGAGATATCACTTCTCAAGGAACTTGCTAATGCCTGGAAAACATGAGGAAAAAAGCATGTTATATGATATGAGTGAAGGGGGGAAATATAAAACACGATATCCTACACATAATAGAATGGAGAACTTGGAGTTTATGAAACTCTCAAGGCATTTTATTGAGTACAGTTGGCTGATCCAAAGTGGGAAGACATCAGGTCAAATGAAAAACAAAAAGAGTTGAAAGAAACGATAGAGGGAAACCAAACATAACCATGACCTTAGGGTGTCTTATTGTTGATATCATAATGGAAAATTGGCCGACTTAAAGGAAAACAAGGGAGTTAACCGATGAGTTGAGAAGACTCTGTAATAGAGTTGTTTCAACACAGCACATTTCTCAAGGAATACAATAACCAAGGGATGGAGCCAAAATTTCAGGGAAATCCCTCCACGCCCTTGAACCTGACAATTCCCCTGCTATCCCATAAGCCAATCATAAGTTAAAATGTCAAGACTTAGACCAGAAGAATTTTACCTTAAGGCTCAGTTTGGAAAGAGTACAAATTCGAATATGTAGAGTGCATAACCTGGTATTTAGTATTATTTTGTATCTATTTGTACTGTACATATTTGTATTTGTACTCTTTCCAAACTGAGCTTAAAGTACAGGTTTAACAGATATGGCATTGAAATGGGGTACTAGGATCTTCTTATGTATGAGGTGCAAGCCTTGAGAAGCCCCATGAGATATCATTCTTTCAAGGGGGAAAAAAACATGATGCAAGTGTACCAAAAAGGATTAAATCCTTGATAAAGAAGAATGTATAAATGGATTAATCATCATATAAACAAAGGCTACAAAATCTTAATATCTTCAAAAATAAAAAATAAATGCATCCATTAGAGAACTCTGAATGTAAATCAAAAGGGTTTTAGAAAAACTAAAACATTTAAACAAATCACAAGCACGCACGGAACTTGGAAGTTGGAATTGATCTTTATTCTTTAATCCAGCCTTTTGATTAAACCCCTACTTTGATGTATGAAGAACATGTTGTTCACACAAGGCATCTAGATGCATAAGCATGTTCCATATGATCGAACCTCAAGGTTGAACCTAAAGGCATTTTAGTTGTAGTTGAGTCTCACCTCAAGGCATAAGCATAATACCTTTCAAAGCACTGCTTGTTATACATGGGTTTCACATTGAGATCTTATGTAAACATACCCCTTCTCAGCCTAAAACTGCAATATAATCTGTCAAAAACCATACCTTCCTTTCTTCCTTCTTTTGATGCTTGATAACCTCCAAAGGCCACTTGCTTACCAACTTCTCAAGTTCATTAGCAACATCAGGTTTCTTTTTGTCAGGAAAATTCTGTAGGCAGTACAAATTAGCAATGCATCCAAGTTTTTGCAACAGAAGAAATGATACTGGTAGTGAAACTGTGAAAGGATATAAGTTAAATGTTTTCAGCACTATCTTCCTTATTTCTCTCCAAATCATATCATATGTAAGCCAAACAACCAAAAAACAAATTCTCAAAATTCTTAGTACATCAATTAAATTCATGTGTGTGGAGTTCGATGTTTTAACTTGAAATCTGCTACTTATAGGTGCATCACAGTGCAACCAAAGACTGTTTCTGTGGAGGTGTGGTGCTATAAGATATGGAACCTCTTTTTTTTTTTTTGATAGTTATGATATGGAACCTCTATATATCAATCAATTAAAACAAAAAACAAAAAAAAGAAAGCTACAGAACCTCCAAATCATTTAAGAGCAAAAGGTAAACAAGACTTTTGTGATAACATGTAGGGGGTTAGAGTTCCTTAACATTTATCCTTTTGTGATTCATAAGTACCATATTTAATGACACCTTATTGGAGGCACTGGTCTTTCTCCAACTAAAAGGCTTATATTAAAATTGCCAATTGGGCAGAAAAAAGGTATATGCACAAGGCACTAAAAGCTAAAAGTGCCAGCTAGCTCATCTGGTAATGTCAACAGAAGTAATTTCCAATGACCTGGAAACAAATCCTGCCTTCAACTCCCCCCACCCAGAATGGCTTGTGCACCCAAAATAGGAGCTCAAGTGTAAAACCAAAACTTAAATCAATACACAGTTGCATGGTTCAGCCCGTCTTTTTATTTATTTATTTGGAAGAGGGCAGTACAATTCTATTTCCAACAATACCAATCATGACTACCTAGTTCAAATCTGGATTTACAGTACATAGTTTGTGAAATTTGAGAGGGGGAAAAAACTTCTTCACAAGTAGTAGGCTTCTAACTTGATATATTTTTATTTTCTTTCATTACAAATGATATAATAAATCATATTTCATATTCTTTTCTTTTTTTGGGTCAATCTACAAAATTATTCAAGTTCATATAGAAGGCTATTCAAGTTAGATCAATCTATGGCATTCTATGGTCTTTAGTTATTCAGCTCAAAAATGAGCCTTAACCAATAGAGATAAGAGAGAGAATCCTACCTGATCTCACTTGGAATGTTCATTCTTCACATATGTGAGAGGACAATAGGAAAGAAAATTCTCACCAATAGTAGAATTTTTATTTACAGCTCTAAATTCCAGCAACCCTTTAATTGCCATGTATCTCAATCCTAAGCAAACCAACTTTCAAACTATATATCAATGAACTAGTTCATACACACTATGCCCCCTAACAATTTAGGTCTTATAGTTTAAATCATATGAAAAATAATAGTCACCTGACTGAGGGTATGGATGATGGCAGCAGCACACTCTGGTTTATGCTCAAGAAGAAAGCCCTGCACGAAGTAAACAAAACTTATACACTTCTGCAAAAGAATATAGTTATCCCAAAAGGAGAACTAAAAACAGAGGGGGTGGGGGTGGGGAGGAAGAAAAAGGAAATAAGGAAATAAGTTCCTTCTAACTTCCACATTCTGTATGTTATTATTTTACTCAAAGTCGTGGCTGTAACACACTCAAAATAAAAAAATAAATAAATAAATAACAGGCGTTAGGTTCAAACCCATTCCACTCTTCACAAGATCCCCAATAACCAGGACTAGCATTGGGTAATGGTCAATTTTATGTCAATACTGTACCAAGAACCTTTTCTTCTCCTCTTAGAAACAAAATTCTCCTCTTCACCTTGTGTCTAGAACACATTTTCTTAACAATGACAACAATGGAGTCTAGGGCATTTAATATTGTTACCTAAGGATCCAGAATCATAATCATGAACATAGATTATTTCAAAGGGATAAGTAGACAGTACTCCACCTCAGAAATCTGAAATTACAGCCCCCTCCTAGTCTACTAGTAGCCCCCCTATAAACCGCACCCTGCCTGTGGATTTGGCATCAACCCACGGTCAGGATTCATCCCACCTGTACGGTGGGGCTCAGATTTCTGGGGTGGACTGAACAATAAAAAACCCTATTTCAAAGCGGGTGGGGGCTTCATTGGCACTAAAGGGAGACAAAAGTCAATTCAAATCATAAGGAACCTCAACAGGGTCTACGTAATTTGGAGGCAAGCCCCTTCTCAGTGCCCCAAAAGGCAAGCAGGACAGATTTCAACACCTGTCATCAGTCAACAGTGTACGGATTATTATGAGAAATTAACCAATAGACGTGACCCAGGAGCAAACAGATCTATGATAGAGCAGAAAAGCTGGATAAGGATGTAGTTAATAACAGTCCTAATGAAACCATTCAAATCATCTCTTGGCCACTCACTCTCCTTCAGTTTGTCAAGATAATAACTGTTACCAAAGATACTTGTTTTGATTCTAAACCCTACTGCTTTCATTGATATCTGCCCAGATAAACAGGATGCCAGGACACCAGTTTGTGCCAGTCTTTGAAGAGTTTGAATGCTACACAGAGGAACAAGCAGGTGATTTGAAAATGAAAGGGGAGGAGAAGTTAATTAGAAGCTAATAAAAGAAAATTTTAGTAAGTTGATCAAGGCGGAGACAGGGGTGTATAGGGCCAACGGAGAGGAGGGCAAGGCTCCAATACCAGAGGTACATATCCTGGAGGTAAAGTCGAATGACAAAAGAAGGGAGAGGGAACCAAAGGATAGGCACAAATAGGTATAGGAAAAAAGCAGACTAAGAAACAGAAGAAGAGTAAAGTGGAGAAGCTCAAATGTGATGAATAAGGATTGCAGTGGGAGAAAGGGAGGCAGAGAGGAGGGGGAAGTCATTCTTGAGTGAGGTAACAACAAAAGAGTTAACATCAGGATTATAAACTGGAATGTTGTTAGAGGATTAGGGAATGCTAGAAGGAAAGCAATGAAAGATGTCCTATGGAGAGGCCATGGATTGCATTAATACTAGAGTCAAAGTTGGAAGACCTGGAGAAAAGGTGGGTGAGAAGCTTTTGGACTACAAAACAAGTAAGATGGGCCTTTGCACCACCTGGGGATCAGCATCAAGAAGTTATCAGCACATTGTAGAATAATGAAGAAATGCAGAATGAGGAATTGATTGGAAGATATTTAGTATCAGTAATGTTGAGAAATATTGAGGATTGATTTCAGTTGGTCTTGACTTGTGTGTATAAGCCTAACACTAAGAGGGAGAAAATAGCCTTTTGGGAAGAGTTTATGCTATTAAGGGTTTATAGAAGGGGCCATGGCATATAGGAGGTGACTTGAATGTCATCAGATTCTCGAGAAACAAATAACCCCCATTAACAATTACAACTGCTACGAGAAATTTCAATCTTTTTGTTAATGAATGTGGTCTTAAAAGAGTTCTCTTCGACAAGCAAGTTTTACATGGTCTTTTTTTTTATAATTGAATTTTACATGGTCAAATTTTCAAATTAAACCCTTGTGCTTGAAACTAGATAGGCACCTCTTTGCATAGTTGTCAAGGCGACAAGGCGCCCTTTGAGGCTCACCTAGCCTAAACGCCAAGCAGTTTTCTACTTCCTACTATAAAATACTTTTTTATTTATTCTTTTTTGAGATTATAATTATAAAATAGGCATTATTAAACTAAAATAATCATTTTTTGTGTTTATATACTAATTTCTTTTTATTATTTTCTTGTTTATTAGGGTTTAATCAACACAAACATTGCTAAATGCTGTATTGAACCCTCAAAGACTTAAAAACCTAAACCAATAAGGAAAAACTTAAAATTTTATCTAATCAGCACATTTTCCTCTTCCATATATTCTTCTTCTACTACTACTACCAATACTTTTTTATTTTCTTCTTTTCCTATAACAAAAATAAGGGTTCAGCCCCAATTTTTTTGAATTTTATTTTCCTTCTTCCTTTTCTTCTCATGAATATGTTGATTTTCTATACTTTAATATGAAATTTATTGCCAAACTTTGGAGCAATGTTTCAAAGTCGTCAGTGACCCAGACAGTCAAAACATTCGGCCTAGAAACTGGCCAGGCAATGGCCAGTTTTATCACCAATTGGAGTTATTCCTAGGTTCCTTCAAATGATTTCATTTCCGATCCTATCCTTTCTATTTTTTTCCACTCATCCATCTCTGTATACGCATTTCTGCTGTACTCATGTTTTGGACTGTTATTTCTTGACTGCCCAATACAGCTCCATACAACATAGCTCACCTTACAATTGTTTCATAGAATTTCCTTTTTAATCTAAATGGCATTTTCCTATCACATAAAACTCTGGACACACCTCTTTATTTTGCCCATCCTGCTCTAATTCCATGTGCAACATCCTCCTCAATCCCCCCCCCTGTTATGATTATTGAACCAAGGTACCAGAAAAGGTCACAGTAAGTTATCATTGGTCTCCAATCATAAGTACACCCTGATTTACACTCCTATTATTATTATTAAATTTAATATCATATATTTTGTTTTAGTCCTACTTATTTTAAAACCTCTTGTTTCTAAGGCATTTCCCCTAATGTTTCATTTAATCATTCATTAGTTTCATCAGTTAAAAGTTAAAACAAGGGTTTCACTAAACTACTTCAATATACCAGGTCATAGCATTCTTCTGTTAAGATTGACGGAATTAATTAAAGGACAAGCATGCCCTTAATTATTTTTCAAATTTTCAAAAACATATAGGCTCTGCTACTGGTTTCAATTGCCCACTCCCTGAAAAAAGCACAAAAAAAGGTATCTCCCTCTCTTTCCCTGCCTTCTGCCTCCTCCCTTCCCCTCTTCCCCTCTCTCTCTCCTCCTCCACTGCAGCTCACAAGCACAGCAGAAACTGAGCTCTGCTCAACCACTGAGCAGAGAAACACCAGTTCCCTTTGTTTTCCTCCTCCCTTCTCTTCTACCCCTCCGGCCCTCATTCTCCTTCTTCGGTCTCCGCTCCTCCCATTCCCCTCTTCCTCTCTTTCTCCTGCTCCACTGCAGCCAGCGAACACAGCAGAAACTGAGTTCTGCTCAATCACTGAACAGAACACCACCATGACACTGATAAGCCACCAAAAGACTCTCAAGCTATTCACGCATCAACTACAACAGATACATGTTCAAGCTAACCTCTATTCATTGTATTAGATAGATTTAAGTTTCAAATTATATGTTGTCACTGTAAAATAGGCACACATGTACAGAAATATATCAATTCTGTTGTACGTCACTAACTGGTCAAGATTGACATCTTAAGCAACTTGTTGCAGCAGCAGCAGATAGGCACAATCGACATCTACAGGTTTTTTTCGATAGTTCTGCAGCTTCTGCCCCACTTTTTTCTATGTTAAGGATTTTCAGAAACTAGATATTGATACAAAGAAAACAGCTCTACTGGTCAGCTAGGAGCAGGAAAAAAAGAAAATGAGGGTAAAATTGGAAATTTAATAAATATAATATACAAGTGGTATGACGTGCAAACATCCCAAAACGTTTCACTAACAGAGAGCCTATTTCTTTCAAGTGGGGCCACTCTAGAAGATAGACTTAAGTAGTTTTGGAAACCACAGGGTATATTTAAGTAATTAACCCTTAAAACAATGTTATCAGCAAACAACCTGCACGATGGGACCTCCTCCAGTCCTGAATATGTTTAGTTAGTCAATTCATCTATGACCAGTGCAAATAAATAAGGGCACCATCCACCAATGTAATCAAAATAACTAATAGCAAATACCTTATTCATGCATCACTTATCCCAAACACATGAGAAAACACCCATAGCATGAACCACTGTTCATCATCCAACAGAGATAAAGGTATGCTTAAAATAAATCCACTTCTACTTGCTCCCAATAAAAAGTCACTAACAATTAATTTTCTACTGAAACACTTCTATTAGTGGTTATACACCATTCCAAGAAAAGTTAAATTCAACCGACTTGTTTAGATAGTAGAAAATACTAAGAGCATATCTATCAATACCGAACAAGTAAAAGGAAATTATGGAACAAAATAAGGAATTTATTCCCACAGGTCACCAAGAAGGTAGTTGTCATTATTACATCCAACAAGACTTTCAACCAAGCAATCAAAGATTGAATTTTATAAGATTAGTACTTTGTAAAAAAACTATAATTTGATACATGGTGTCCATAAAATGGACAGGACACCAGTATGTCACCTGAATTCAAGATTTCTATCCTAGTTATTTGCATCAATGTCTGCATTCCTTATCATGCCTCACCTAAAAGAGAATATTACCTTAGCACAAGAAAATCCACTGACAACTGTGTGCTGCTTCATCAAATTTGATCTTAGCTCCTCAATCTTCCATATTGACTCAGCATCACCTTGAGAAGAGAAATTTCATAATGGAGAAATAAGTGACTGACTATAATTAAATATAATCATTAGTAGGTTCTCATCATTATAGCCATAGACCTGTCAATGACTCATGTGTACAAGTAAATTCAAAGAAAAAGCAAAAGCAGGAGTACTTCTGAAGTTTATTTTACAAGATCTGAGAATAATCATTATGCACTGCCCAAAAAGGTCAGAGGTTCAACCGGGGTCAAATTGGAGGTCAAACCATGATGATGTGGCATATGGATATATACTATGGGTCATATAAATATTATATATAATATATTTTATAACTTTTAAGTTTTAATATATTTAAATATGGTAGATAGATGGCAAGTTTCTTATTTAAAGCAAATGACTAGGGTTCAAGCCTCTTAATTTACATTTTCTTTAAAATACATGTATAATAATGTAATATGTACAATAAAGAGTCATTAATTAATGCAAAGTAAAGAGGTGGACTAATGGTAAGTAAGCAATCTGTAGAAATTAGAGGGCATGGGTTCAAATCTTACTAAACAAATTTTAAAATTTCAATTGTTAAGGACCCGGGCAGTTTCATAAAATCAGGACCGGTTCACCGGTTTTCTAGTTAAACTGGCCGATTAGCCAGCTTTCACCGGTTTTTGATTAAGTGCGGTTATTGGGGTATAGCTGAACCAGTCAAGTGCCCGGGTCATGGTTCAACCGGTCCGACTGGCCTGTCCGGTCCAATGTTCAAAACACTGACAAAAACAACCCTCCAGTTTTATCTCCAGGCTTCGCTCTGCTTACAAGAAGAGCTGCAGAGTGGATATCTCCCCAATAGGCTCCATCCAATCACCCTCCACACATCAATGCTATGGATTCTCCTACTTCTTGCCTCCAAAGATGAAAAGGCAAGACTATTATATGCATCAGTACCCCATCTTTCAACAAAGAACTCCTTAAGAGTTAGAGAGAGGATTTCATCTGAAGATTGTAACAAATCCTAAAACAGTCTGAAAATTAATAGTTAAGATGTCTACTTTGTTCTCCCCAAAATCTACCAAGGCTTTGTATTTGTCAAAGGGGGTTACAATCATAGTTGTCAAGGTGACGCCTAGGCAGGTGCCCTTGGAGGCTCGCCTCGCCCAGTCGCCAAGTAGTTTTGTGCACTATGTTATAAAATACTTTTATATTTTTTATTTTTTGACATTATAATTATAAAAAAAGGCATTATTAAACTAGAATACTCATTTTATGTGTTTATGTACTAATTTCTTTTTATTATTTTCTTATTTGTTAGGGTTTAATCAACACAAACATTGCTAACTGCTGTATTGAACCCATGGTTCAAAGTATCGATACACCTCTG
>NW_010729099.1:3284842-3367587 GCF_000365185.1 Nelumbo nucifera
TTCTCTTATGAAAATTATGGATAATTATTAAGGAAAGATGGTTATGGAACCTAGGGAACTACCCTAGGATATATGGTTTTACTTAAAAAAATCCATCGCCTAGGCAACTAAGGCAACTAGGCAACTACCCTCCTATCGGTAATATGTTCCTCTGCCTGAATTAAAAACTTGCTATCCCACTCTTCCTTCTGCAAAAGACCCATCAACCTACACTATCCATTAGACTTCACCAAGACCATGGGCTCCTGTTCTAGGGTTATAGACATACTAAACCTCTGATTAACCCCTTCCTCCCTTGTTGGACTCTTCATTGTAGCTGTCACTCCAAGGTTCACTAACTCCTTAGGCAAACTGCTAATATCCCTCCAGCCTTGACCATGTCTTCCTTCTGGGAAGCACGCAAACTATTCCTTTCCTCTACCAAAAAACTCAACCAAAGCTGAATAAGATTCCTTCCTTGGCATTCTTACTTTCAACTACATATTTCTTACCTTCTTCAGTTCCAAACTCTTGCCAGTTAATTTGTTAGCCTTTTGAACTCGTTCCTTCCACAAAGATCTGAAGCCATTCTACAGCTTCTAACCCACTCAACACAACCGTAGCCCTCCTTCCTACCCTTATCTTCAAGCTCAGCTTTCCTCTAACTTCCGCTTTCTCAAACAGGAAGTCCTTAGCTTCAACCTTCAGATTTGTTCTCCAACGACCTGCCTCCACGAACCTTCCCTCCATAACTGTTACAAATGTATTCTTTTCATCAACTGTCCGTTTTCTTGTAAGAGACTGGTCCTAGATTTTTCCAACTCCTTCACCTGCCAAGTCTTGTTCAATAAGCTTTCTTCCTTATATAAACCTTGGAATAAGAACCAAGCAGCATTTTCCCTTCATTTTCTCTTCTTTCTTTCAGTTTGATGAGGTCATCTGGAAAGAGAATCTAAAAGTACCGATCAGCAATTGAATGTGATGTTAGTTGAGGCAGTTCAGAATTTTGTGCTATTTAAAAGTTGCTCCATGATGCAGATCATTATATAAGAAGAAGAGTAGCTTGTAGTTTGAAGGATAAACAGATGCAAATGGGCTGGACCACCACTTGATAGAAGATTTATCACAAGATATTGCACATTCCTTGGAAAACCTTGTCACTTGGAAAAGCCAGAAATATAATGTGTAGCAAGGACTAATACAAAGAAGAATACAGAGCCATGAAACATACTACTTGTGAGATAATATGGCTAAAGCATCTTCTTTGTGAGATTGGGGTACCAATTATTGTACCTATTAATAATCATTTGATAATCAGGCTGCTGCCATAGTTTTCAAGGCACCAAGGCGAGGCTAGGCGACAAGGGAGCGCCTTGTTGCCTAGGCGATGCATTTTTTTAAGTAAAAAAATATATATCCTAGGGTAGTTCCCTAGGTTCCATAACCATATGCCCTTAATAATTATCCATAATTTTCATAAGTACAAAATTCATGTTAAAGTATAGAAAATCAACATAATCATAAGAAAAAGAAAAAAGAAAAGAAAATTCAAAAAATAAGGGGGCTGAACCCCTATTTTGTTATAGTAAAAGTATAAGAAGAAAAATACAGCATTTAGCAATGCTTGTGTTGATTAAACCCTAACAAATAAGAAAATAATAAAAAAAAATTAGTACATAAGAACACAAAATGAATATTTTAGTTTAATAATGTCTACTTTATAATTATAATCTCAAGAAATTAAGAATATAAAAGTATTTTATAACACAATGTACAAAACTGCTTGGCGGTTAAGCGAGGCAAGCCTCCAAGGGCACCTAGTCGCCTAGGCATTGCCTTGACAACTATGCCTGCTGCACATACTGCATCCAATCCTGTGTTTTATGAGAAAAGCATATTGAAGTGGAGTGGTTGAAAGATCAAAGGTGACTCTATGATCAAAGTGGGGCGGTTGAAAGATCCAGAATCTGTTATTTGCAGTTACAGCAATGGAATAGGAAATTCAAATGCCTAACAAGAAATACAACTCTGAGTGTATTAGGAGAGGACTGCTAATGTTTTTTTTGGATATTCTAGCCAAGCAAGGGGTGAATAGGGATATGTTGTATTGGGCTCATTTGTAAGCTGATATTGCTATATTTATGAGAGGAGAGGTCACATCTCGCACCTGTCCTAGGGATGCTTGTACTAGATACTACTTTGATTAATAAAATCCATTCTATCTATTGGTGATATATCCACTCCTTTTGTCAAGTTCAAAGACCAGTTGGCCAACCTGTTTACTAAGAGCTTAAGTCAGAATGGATTACATATGTAACAAGATGGAGTTATATGATATCTACGCTCCAGAATGATTTGGAGTCTTAGAAATATAAATGTATAAAGAATAAAGGGTAGTTTTGTCCATTTACTACAGATTACTTAAGTAGGGGTATTCTGGTCATTAGACTTGTAGACAGTTTCCTTTTATAGATACAACCTGAGCATAGATAAGGAAACTGACTCTGAGCCCCATCGTTCTCTCTGTTCTCTTCTCCTCTCCTATTTTTTCTTCTCTTCTCTTTTCTTTTCTTGTTTATTTTATTCTTGTTCCGTTGCACTTAAGATTGACTGCAGGTTACATAATACAATAAATAACAACAAAATATACTGTTCCGTGCACAATGAAATGTTAAATCAGTATTTCTATTAGGAGTTTGTTTCAATGATTCCTTTCCTTTCCTTTAACTTATCAAAAAAAAAAAAAAAAAGATTTCTTTCCTTTAAATACGAATAGGTAAAAAGAGAGATGTTATAGAGAACCTCTTTTGGCAGCAAATTCCATCCAAGTGTCAAACGTGGTTCGGCGCAGTTTCACCCCAGCCTTGATAAACTTTTTTGAGTACTTTGAGATCAACTCCCAATTGTTCGTATTGTAACAAATGCTGAAATCGGGGCAAGTGAAATATGAAATCATAATGCAGATCAATTACAACAATAACATATAGTAATAGATTACAGCATAGTTGTCAAGGTGACGCCTAGGTGTCTAGTCACTTTTTAGGGCTCGCCTCGACCAAACACCAAGTGGCTTATATACCACTTATACAAAGTTTATAATGTTTTCATGTGTTTTTATACTTTAGTATATAATATTAATATAGGCATGATGCACTGTATCATTCTATTATTTTGTTCACAAAATAACATCTTTTATTTCAAGCTGCTTATTTTATTAGGGTTCTGAGTGAGATATTCAAAAGTTGAGAACCGAAGAAGACTAACAGGGTTTGAGTGATACAGAGTTCGAAGTCTTAAGCAAGGAACACCAACCAATCGCCTAGGTGACTAGGCGGCTTTGGCTGGGCACCTCGCCCAAACACCTTGACTTTTAGCAACTAGGTGTCCTTCTAGGCAACTAGGCACCCGCCTAGGTGACAAAAATGACAAGGCGGGCGCCTTTTATAGTATCATTTATATTGCTGTATCTTATTAATGTATGTGTTAATACATTTTATTATATGCTCTATATATATCGATTATACTTTGTTTTAATGTTTTACTATTGAAATTTAAAAGATCAAAGGATTTTGAGAAGAGAAAAAGAAAGAAAGAAAGAGGAAAGAAAGAATAGAATAATAAAGTTCTTTTTTTCTGTTCTCTCTCTCTAATTAAATAAAACAGAAACTCCATCCTTGTTTTTTTTTCTATTTTACTTTCCATCTTGAATGATTATCATATAAAGTTAATAACCTTCTTTAGCTGCTAATTAATATGAATTTGCTCTATTAAATACATATTATAGTAGTATTATTTTTGAAAATAATGAAATTAATATATGTAAAAGATTTTTATCTTTTAGATGTGATCATTAGCCACGTATCTAGAGGAAATTTAATGTTCTTAATAAAGAGAATTGCTTTTTTTTATCAATAACAAATTCATTAATTCAGCATAAGAATAATTACAAAGAGGAAGACAAACTTTCTTCTCTTCCAATTACAACATGAGCCCTCAAGAAAAGAAAAGAAAAAAAAAAAGAGAAGCAATAAAATTACATCTGAGCCCAAAACATTGATTCCCTCTCCACCCCTTGTTTAGCTAATCCATCAGCAAAAGAATTAGCCGATCTTTTAACCCAACTAATCTTAACTTCCATCTCTTGCACCAGCCACTTAAATTTCCTCCTCACATTGCTGAGAATTGCTATTTTTCCAATTAACATACATGCTGAATGGTATATGAAACTAGGAAACTAGCCAAAAGTCAGTTTTTTATATTATAAAATTTTTGTCGCCTAGGCGCCCCAGTGTCGCCCAGAATTGCCTAGACGCCTTGAAAACTATGCGCAGAAGGTATTTTTCTTCTGGAAAAAAAACAGGGGCCCCGCCCCTTCTTCCTTTTTCTGGAACAAAAACAGGGGCTCCAGCCCTTCTTTTTCTTCTTTTGGAACAAAAACAAGGGCTCCAGCCCTTCTTATTCTTCCTATTTCTGCAACTAAAACAGGGGGTCCTCCCTTCTTCTTTCTCCTATTTCTAGAACTAAAACAGGAGCTCCACCCCTTCACCATTTTTGAGTCTTCCCTTTTGTGGTTTCATTTTTGAAAGACAAGAATAGGGGCTTCACCCCATATTTTCCATGTTACTTTTGGCCGTTTTACTTCTTTTCCTACAAGAGAAACAGGGGATCAGCCCCTTGTTTTTCTATCCTTTTTAGACACTAAGTGATGTCTAGGTGGGGCACCTAGGCAACTAGGCGCTCCCTTGTCGCCTAGGTTCATCTTGGCACCTTGAAAACTATAGATTGCAGTCTTATAAATAGAACTGCCCCACATCCAGATCGGGTCAGATATATTCTCTACAAATCTTTGTGTGTGAAGCTAACTGATAGTTCAAATATAAATTTCCCATAAAATTCATCAAAAAAAAATATAAATTTCCCATAAAAAGGAAGTCTGGCGCTCATATACCATACAAGGTGGCTTTTTTGATGTGGTCAGTAGCACTTGACAGATGTCTGACCAGTGATTTAAAAGGCATGCCTAGGCGCACAAGCAAGGTGCATAAAGTATACGCCTCACCTAGGCCCCAAGTGCAGCACTTTCAAAAGGCACACACCTAGTGCACCCAGGTGTCGCCTGGTGTGCCTTGCGCTTCAGCCCAGGCATGCGACTTTTTATTGTTTGCACTTTTTTTGAACCTAGTGACTGGGCCAGGGGCACTGCCCGTCTGCCCCAGAACCCCAACCAAGCCCCTTGAGGCAAAACCAAACAATTCCATGTAAGTGTCTTAAATTCTTAATCCCTATACAAAAAAAGAAGGATTTTATAATTTTAATTGCCTTCTAAGAACAAAAGAAAAAAAAACGAGTACATGAGGAAATGTACAGAAGAAATAAAGAACAGAGAAACTGCCTCAGAAATTACACTGGTAGGTGCTGATCACTATACAAATGGTTTAAATGAGCAGAAGATTCTGTAAGGCTATCTGCAATTCTGCTATTACATTCACTTCCCTAGGAATCCACAACAGATTTGCTATCCTTAGAGCTAAGATGTCTCTAGCCTCAATCAGGTAATGAGCCAGCCTCCAATGTCTGCCATCTTTCTCTCCAGCCACTCGATTGTATTTGTAGAATCCCCAGTGGTTTAAAGCGCATCTAAGTGCACAGGTGAGGTACATTTTTTGTTCTTTTTTGCCCACTTCACTCGCTCATCAAAGCTTCAAGAACCCCCTATTTGCTAATGTTGTTCATTCATTCATCCTAATAAAATATCTTCTTAAAAGGAAATTAAAATTATTATATTTTTCATGTAGGGATTAAGAATTTAAGACACTAACATGGACTTGTTTGGGCTTGCCTCAAGGGGCTTGCTACTAAGACCCTTGAGGAATGCTAGAATATTTCAAGGAAGGAAAGGGAGTAGGCAGAAACTAAAGAACTATGTGTTGAATAGGGCAAATACCATGGCTGAAGACTTTGGAAATTTTTCATAAATTCTCATATGATGACCTTTGGAGAAACTGGACAGCAGTAGTGAGGTGTTCTTCCATAGAATAAGATAGTTACAAGGTGGTCCCTTTCCGCCTGAAGGCCCATTGAAGCATAACTTTGATGGAAGTAACTTGGGCAATCCAGGGTTATCAGAATGGGGGATGTTCTGAGGAATGAGATTGGACAGGTGGTACTGCTCTACTCAGACCAATAAAAGTTGGAGATTCTGTTAGGGAAGAGCTATTAGCTGTTGTACAAGGGGTGCAATTTGCAAACCAATTGGGGGTAGAGTGTTTAATCATTGAAGGGGATCCCAAGGTGGTGGTGGGCCAGCTGAAAAACCCGAGGATACTATATGGTGCTACAAGAATGAAACTAAGAAATTTAATGGCTGACAAGGAATATGTCGGTTTCCATACAGTGGGTGGGGAGACCAACAAATGCTTTGGCTAATGTGTTAGCCATAAGGGCCTGTTCGTTTGCTCTGAAGTCTGATATCTGAAAGCGCAATAATTACATTAAGAGGTATATTGGTATTGGTGAACTTTTCTTTCCACTGAACTCTGAATACAGAAAATGTTGTTCTGAACTCTGAATTCTGAATTCTGAAAATTATCAAATATCTAGTTTGACCCCATATATTAGAGTTTTTGTGTGTCTTTTGGGGAGTACCATTGGAAAACAAAAAATTGTATGATTGCACTTTAAGAGATAAGAGATAAGAGGAAATGAACAGCCATTTTTCTCTTAAAGTTAAAAGAATTCCTCTTAAGAGATAAGAGTTAAGAGGAAACGAACAGGCACGAGGGGTAAATAGGGAAGAATTGTTTTGGGCTCACCTGTGATTTATGTAATTTATTGCTAGTTTACTTGTGAGCTATTTAGAGAGGCTGCAGTTCGTGCATCTACATGGTATGCTGTATGAATTTACAATTCTAAATCAGTTTCTGAATTAACAAAATTTCTTTTACTCATCAAAAAAGGGGGCTTGCTACTAAGTGCATAGGCAAAGTGCATTTTTTGTTCTTTTTTGCTCACTTCGCTTGCTGACCAAAGCTTCAAGAACCCCCTATTTGCTAATGTTGTTCATCCATTCATCCTAATAAAATATTTTCTTAAAAGGAAATTAAAATTATAAAATCCTTTTTTTAGAATAGGGATTAAGAATTTAAGACTAACATAGACTTGTTTGGATTTGCCTCCAGGGGCTTGCTACAAAGGCAGCTCATAGAATCAAGAATGCAAAATGTTTTATATCACGTTAGCTATTTGAAGCAATGCAATTGAGGAAAAAAGAGATTGAGGGTTTACATGCTTGAATATGGTTTACACGAGTGGTGCAGTGGGTGAAATCTATGGAGCCTTTTACTGATGTTTCTACAATGGCATTGATAAATAATTGGAAGGAAGTGGAAGCTTCAGCTCCTAGCAAAGTTGTTTCCCTTCCACTGTGGAGACCTCCAGCTCTTGGATTCATCGAGTTGAACTTTGATGGTAGCAGTGAAGAAAACCCCGGCCCTTCAGGTGTTGGAGGAGTCCTCACGAATTAGGATGGCAAAGTTATTGCCTTGTTTTCAGGCCCAATTGGTGTGGGGGATTCACTTCAAGCAGAGATTTTGGCTGCTATGGAGGATGCAAACAGACTAAGGAACTGAACATGTGCAGGTTGATCATTGAAGGAGATTCAAAATTGGCAATAGGCTGGCTAGAGAATGAGGATGATGTCTTGTGGAGCTTCATTAATGAAAAAAGGAAATTTAGGTGGATTATTCAAGGAATGGAAGTGAGACTGCAGTAGGTTAAAAGATGTGCCTTGAACTTACCAAACAAAGGGTGGGAAGGAATCAAATGTTTTGGGCTATCTTGTAATGTTGTTATTCCTTGTGGGGAGAGTTAAGAGTGTCTACCTCTCCCTACTGTTGTACTTGTTATTGATCAAAAACGGTTCTGTTATTGATAAAAAAAAAAAGCATATACTCATGGCTGACAGCTACAGATCATTTCAGTAACATTTCCCATCATAGTTTTTTGAACCTACTACCCTACTACGTTGTTTTTGTAATTGTTAGTAGGTGAGCAACAAATGATAATAGATTGCTTGTATAGTGTCTCATGTACAGGATTATACTTGTACACAGTGAATCAAGTTGAATGAAAGAATGAATACCTTACCTTATCTCAAAAAAAAAAAAGAAAGAAAAAGATTACAATCTTTTTACAACTGAATAAAAAGTTTGCCATAATGCCATGTTTCATAAATGCAAGTGTATAGCAGCTCTTTTGGAAATTTTGCACTCTAATATGGACAATCATCTCCAGAAATTCTAATGAACTAAGCCTATAGGTAGTTAATGACACAATATATTAGGACAATTTCCATATGAGGATGTGGTACACAAAATGGTCGCAAGTACTAAACTAACAATGGTGCTTGATGTACCTTTAAGCATTTTATTTCACTATCAGTAGGGCTCAATTGTCTTGTGATTAAGTGTAATTACCACCAAGTAAAACAAAAGTAGGCTGAGCGCCTTTTTAATTATAGACTACTTTAGGTTCAGACCATTTTGTTGGGTAAAAGCCTAAAGAAAATCATCATTATATACAAATTGTAATCACATTTACTTTTTGTTAAAAGTATAAATTTCATTGTTTTTGAGAAAGGGTAACTTTCATTAACAAAAGGAGGGAAGGATATATAAGAGATACATTAATCCAGCATTGATGAAAAAAACAAAAACCAAAAAAATCTTCCCAACCCATTAAAGAGGAAGCTCTATATTGCTTGTACAAAAAGTCCCTATCCACCCCAGATTTAGCTAGAGAATCTGCCACTGAGTTCAAATCTCTTGGAATCCACCTGAAAACATAGGCCAACTGTGATTGGATAACCCTGATTTCATTGAGCTGATAAGAGAATCTCCAAGGCCCCTCCTGCTGGTTTAGCAACCAGCTAATTACCACCTTTGAGTCTGATGTAATTTGTATTATATGCCGCAGAGGGGCATTCTTGTCCTTTTCCTTTTATTTTATTTTGTTTAGTCGCCCTACTATTTAATATAATAGAACTGGTGCAGCCAGCTAAGATTGTCTTCGACTCTCACATCCTTCGTCTCTTCTTCTTCTTCTCCTTCTTCATCTTCTTCTCTTCTTCTCCTAGCCGAAAACATGGTATCAGAGCAGGAAGATACTCTCTAAATCCACTCTCTGGTCGTAGCACATCTGAGAACATTTCGGCCCAGCCCTGAGAAGGAACAGTACCAGGAACGAACTCGTCTCAGCCCTGAGAAGGAACAGTACCAGGAACGAACTCGTCTCAGCCCTGAGAACACTTCGGCCCCTCTTCTCTCAGAACTTGCCTGAAATCTAAAAGAAGGCAATTCCAGAAATCTGTGGATGGTTGATTGAAGTTTCTTCTAGAGGTCTGTGGCTTTCTTTTCTTTCCTTTTATTACTTCTGGGTTGCAATCTTCAAAAAGGTTGCTCGTACTGAACAGGGGCAAGAATATTTTTCTTTGTATCTTCGGTTCTTGGCAGTAAGTCCAAGGACAGGCTAAGTTCTGCATTGACCGAATGGTGTAAGGGGTGTTTGACCCTTCTCTGTGGATATGTAGATCCAAAACTGTAAGGTTTGAAACCTTGTAGGTCATGAGTGACCTGGTTAAATTGACAGGGTACTGCAGTAGCTTCCATTGATGCTTTTTTATGTGGATGGTATTGCCTGGAAGAGGTCTGAATGTTTGACAGACCTTTACACTGGTGTGTATTAGCTTGTTGTGGTTGACTGGTACAGCAGTTGTTAACCTTGGAGACCTATTTGCTCTGTCAAAGTGTATTTCTACATAAGCTGAAATTGGGTTCTGATTGCACTTAGAGTGAGGGCTGTGAATTTCTCTTTGTGGGTGTGTATTGACTGAAATTATGAATTCTGAAGATTTTGTAACTTCGGGAACCACCATGAATCAAGGTGGAATGAGTAGTAGTCATGACTCCATGAATTTCCCAATGACTATTACCCCCAAGGAGATGCGGCTGTATATCACAGCCAGGGGTAAGGCAGGATATATTAATGGGAAAATAAAGGAACCTAGGGCTGGTACTGCCAAATACGATAAGTGGGACCAAGAAAATTGCATGATTATGTCCTGGCTTTTGACATCCATGTTACCATCCGTCAAACAGAATTTTATGTGGGCCGAGACAGCAAAAGAAATATGGGATCAAGCGCAAGCAACTTATTCAAAGCAGAGGCATTATGCTAGAATTTACCAGCTACAAGCAGAATCTTCGACATGTAAGCAGGGAGAAAGGAACTTATCGACCTATTATTCTGCTCTCACTTCAGTTTCGAAAGAACTAGACTATTATCAGAACATTGATTGGGAACGTGAAAAGGATGCTAAAGCATACAAAAAGTTAGTGTCACAACAAAGGGTGTTCGCTTTCCTTCTGGGTTTGAATCCAATGTATGAACCTATTCATGTTCAGATTTTGGGCAGCAAGACCTTCCATCTGTCCAAGAGGTTTATGCACGTGTTCAGTCTGAAGAGAGTAGGAAATCTGCCATTAACCCTCCTGAGGGGGAGACTATTGCTCATGCTGTAAGGGGTAACACTGGGGCACCAAGAAAAGGGGAAAATCAGAAAAAGACAGATGATAAAGACAAACTATGGTGCAATCGTCAAAAATCTAGGCTCACCCATGAAACCTGTTGGGAATTGAATGGGAAACCAAAACGGGCACAGGAATTGGGTAAGAAATCAGCACAAGAACCAAGCAAGAAGCCATACCAGAAGAAGTTTACTTCGGCTAACCTTGCATCTCATGAACATCAAAGTACTTCTCAGAGTTGTCCCCCTTGTTCTGACCCAAAGGAAGATATTATCAATTCCTTCCGTGACCACTTAGAGCAATATGGTAGGGCTCTCCGCAATGCTGATTCTAGACCCACACCTTCTACTTCCTTTGCCTCCTCTTCAGGTAATTCTGCCTCAGCTTTCCATGTGTCTACTGATAACCCGAAATCCCCATGGATTATTGATTCTGGTGCATCCAACCATATGACTAGTAAAGTCAACCTTATTTCAAACATATTCTCTTCTCTCTGGTAGAGATAAAGTGAGGCTAGCAGATGGATTCTTCCCCTCCATTGCTGGTCAAGGATCTATATCTTTGCCTTTTGTCCTCCCCTTATCTAATGTCCTACATGTTCCAAAGTTACCTATTAATTTGTTATCCATCAATAATACTACTCATGCTTTGAATTGCTTAGTAACCTTTCTTCCACACTCTTGTGTTTTTTAGGATTTGGCTACCGGGAGGATGATTGGTAGAGGGAACATGGTGGATGGTCTCTACATGCTGGAGAAGAAAGTTGGTCTTATAGCTTCAGAGTCTTTGAGTCTGTCGAGTAAGAGTCTGATTGTTTTGTGGCACCACCGTTTGGGCCATGTGTCTTTTGAGTCGTTGAAGTTTTTGTTTCCATATTTGTTTAAGTCTGTGTCTATTAGTGATTTCCAGTGTCAAGTGTGTCAACTGAGTAAACATTGTAGAACCTCATTCCTTTACGTAAAAAAAGATTAGAATTTCCTTTTCACATTCTGTATTCAGATGTGTGGGGACCGGTTAATATCCCAACTGAGAATGGTTACAAGTATTTTATTTCCCTTGTTGATGACTTCTCTCACTACACTTGGGTTTATCCTATGCATTCACAGGAGGAAGTACCTAAAATTGTAAAAGACTTTCAGCGTATGGTTTACACTCAATTTCAATCCAAGATTCGAATATTTCAATCAGATAATGCTAAGGAATACTTCCATGGAGACATCACAGAGTTCTTTGCATCCTATGGCTCTCAACACAAGAGCTCATGTGCCAAAACCCCACAACAAAATAGGGTCGCAAAGAGAAAAATCAACATCTCCTTGAAGTTGCTCGAGGATTAATGTTACAGATGAATGTTCCCAAAAGATTTTGGGTGGATGATGTCCTGACTGCTGCCCATGTCATCAATAGAACACCATCTCGGGTATTGGAATATGGGTCCCCTCATCAGCTACTCTTCCCTAAAGCTCCTCTGTTTCCTATCCCTATGCGGGTCTTTGGATGTAAATTTTTTGTTCATGATCTTTCTCCTACTTGTGGTAAGCTTGACCCCAAAGCTATTTTGTGTATTTTTCTTGGTTATCCCCTTTTTGAGAAAGGCTATCGTTGCTTTGACCCTATGTCAAAAAAATACTTTGTTTCTATGGATGTCTCTTTCTTTGAAGATTTCCCCTATTTTCCCGTTTCTCCTCAGAGGGAGAGTGGAGTTGAGGAGAAACAGAGTCAAACTCAAGTTTTGTTGTCTTCTATTCCCGATCCTCCTCCATTTCGTGTCTTCTAGAGATTGCACTACAAAAATCAAGGCCAATAGTGTTCAATTGCCACAGAGCCATCATGAACTATGCCACCAATGCCATCAGAATCTCAGGGGTTGGATCCTTCACCTCACCCAAGTATTATTGTTCCAATTGATATTCCTGAACCTATTGATATTGACACTTCAGGTTGTGATTTGAACTTTCCTATTGCAAAAATGAAGGGTGTCAGATCATGCACCACACACCACCCTATATCTCACTTCTTGTCCTATGAGAATGTCTCATCTTCTTTTCGTGCTTTTCTATCTGCTAGGGGTGGATTCGAGCCGAGCCGAGCCGAGCCGAGCCGAATAGTACTAGGCTTGAGCTCGAGCTCGGTTCGAGCCAGAACCTTGAGCTCGAGTTCGACTCAAATCAAAAGCAATCTCCAAGGGCTTGGTTTAGCAGGTTTCACCAGGCAGTTCAATAGATGAGCTTTAAGTAGTGCCAATCTGATCACACACTTTTTGTGAAGAGGGAACAAGAGAAAACAGCAACCCTGATTATCTACGTAGATGATATTGTCATGACTGGAGACTGGGTCTCAGAGATTCAGAGATTAAAAAAATTCCTTGCTACAAAGTTTGAAGTAAAGGATCTAGGGCATTTATGCTACTTCCTTGGTATTGAAGTTCCTCGCTCTCAACAATGTATCTTCAATTCCCAAAGGAAGTACACCTTAGATCTCCTAAAGGATACAGGGAAGTTAGGAGCTAAACCTACTGACACACCTATAGATGTAAATCATAAGCTTGGTGATTGCAGTGGTGAGCCCTTGAAAGATCCAAGGCAATACCAAAGACTTGTGGAAAAGCTTCTTTACTTATCCATGACCAGGCCTGACATTGCATATGTTGTGGGTGTCCTCAGTCAATTCACACATGCACCCAAGGAGGCACACCTAGAGGCAGCAGACAGAGTTCTTAGGTACTTGAAGAAGTTCCCAGGAATAGGTTTACTCTTTAAGAAGCATGGGTACATGAGAGTAGAGGTGTACACAGATGCAGACTGGGTCAGCTCAGCGGATGACAGAAGATCCACTAGTGGATATTGTGCCTTTGTTGGTGGAAACCTTGTGACTTGGAGAAGCAAAAAACAGAATGTGGTGGCCAGGTCAAGTGCAGAGGCAGAATACATGGCTATGTCTCATGGAATTGCAGAATTACTGTGGATCAAGAACCTATTGAGTGAATTAGGATTTCCTTTTGATGATCCTATGTCACTCTACTATGACAACAAAGCTGCCATCAACATTGCAGCCAACCCAGTTCTCCATGATAGAACCAAGCATATTGAGGTTGACAAGCATTTCATCAAAGAGAAAATTGAGAAGGGGCAAGTGTGCACCCCCTACATTAGTTCTGATGAACAACTTGCAGATGTTATTACTAAAGGATTATGATCATTACGACATTATGATCTTTGTGACAAGTTGGGGATGATTGACATCTACACCCCAACTTGCGGGGGAGTAATGTAATTTGTATTATATGCCGCAGAGGGGCATTCTTGTCCTTTTCCTTTTATTTTATTTTGTTTAGTCGCCCTACTATTTAATATAATAGAACTGGCGCAGCCAGCTAAGATTGTCTTCGACTCTCACATCCTTCGTCTCTTCTTCTCCTTCTTCATCTTCTTCTTCTCTTCTTCTCCTAACCGAAAACAGAGTCTCCTTCCACCACCACTGAAGAAATATTCAGGGATTTTATGCACCTCATCCCCACCAGCAAGGCCTGCATCTCGGCTTCAACAGCTTCAGCCTCCCCAATGGGCTTGTTGCACTCCTCCCAAATGCACCAGAAAACCGCATGGAAAATAGCCTTCCCATAAAGAGCACTACTTTTACTCAAGGTACACCCAGGCCATTGCAAAAGAATGTCAGACACTGAGTTGGGAGGAGCCCAATGGAAACTGCCTCTGTAGAAGATGTCCAAGAAGAATTGCCACAGACTTCTGGCTACTTCACAATTTATAAGAAGGTGACCACATGACTCCCCATCTTCCATGCACAAAACACAGATATGAGAAGCAACATAAAGCCTTTCTCTTTCTTAAGATAATATCACAGGTATCAATATTGCCACAAAAAGCCTCCCATACAAAGAAGCATATTCTATAGGGGGAAGCGGAGTTAGTTGCCCCGGAAACCAGTACGCTGTGGAAGGATTTGGTGGAAAACTGACCATACACAGAAGGCCACCATATTCTTTTATCCTGAACCAAAGGGGAAGGGAAGACAATAGAAAGGGAGGACAGCAGAGAGAAGATATCTTGAGTTTCGGAATCTGTCAAGGCTCTATAGAAGTTAAAATTGAAAGAGAGACCATTATCTCCTCTGGGAATAACAGAAGAGACAGATGCTTGTTTATCCCAGGTAAGTCTAAAGAAGAGAGGGTAGGAAAAACAAAAGGGGTTGCTGACCCAACCACAGATCAGTCCAGAACTTAATCCGAGAGCCATTGCCCAATCTAAAATGTAAAAATAAAAGGGGGAGAAAAGATCAAAGAGGAAAGAGATACCTTTCTAAGGGCTGTGAGAGAGGATCTAAAAGAGACCTGATTGGAGTCAATGCTACCCAAATACTAGATAGCAGGAGAGGAATACAAAGCAATAAAGTGGCTCCACAATACTAGAAACAAAAACGATAAGTATTACAAATCAACTCTCAGCCCTGGCAGAACCCACACCAAGGGTCTCCCCATCCCTCCCTCCCTCCCCTCTCTCCATCAAAGAACTGGGACAAGACAATTAGAAACCATTATTCAACATGAACTAAGGATTGGATTTGACCCCAGGTATGCCTCCTCTCAATTCCTGTCAATTCTCAACATTCACACACCTTTTTCTAGAGGGAGAAACTTCTTTCTCTATATTCCCACTGAAAGTTGGTGAAACTGTATAATTCAGCCATTCCCCATATCTAAGGTTCCTTTGCATCCAATTAAAACAGTCTCAAAAATTCCCACTAAAAACCCTAGTTCTCGAAAGTCTCTAATTCTAAGAATTCTTGTCTTTTGTTATCAAACCTTACCAAAACCTCCAAATTCAATGCCCTATTTTGATTGGCTTACTTAAACCTTCCCCCAAAACAATCTGAAGAAATTTCCTTCCAATGTTGACATTTTGAATTTTTTTCTCTTGCTAAAAATTTGTCTATTGCATGAGTTTTAGCATAGACTAGCCTTCAAATCACATCATACAGCTATATAGCCCTAAACAAACCCTTATCCTGCTTCCCTAGACCTTGCCCCTAGGGACCCAATGCCTTACTACTGTCATTTACTTATCAGTGTCCCTCAAAACTGTTACAAACAAACCCTTATCCCACTCCCCCCAGCCCCTCAAACCCAAACCTTGGACCTAACCCCTTAATACCGCCATTTACTTTTCAATTTCCCTCAAAAACTGTTATAAATCCAGCCTTGAATCAGATCAAACCTTGGACCTCTCTCATGCTCATGGGTAACAGTTACTAATCTGTAAAAAAATGCATAGTCAATCTTCTTGCTTCCATTTTTTCTTTCACGGCAAACATTAATAATTTCTGGAAAAACAATATATAAAAGTCAATCTTCTTGCTTCTTCCCTTCTCCCATTTCTCTAGTAGTTTCTTCCAAGGACCCAAGTATCAATATTGGGTATCATATTGAACAACTCAGATACAGATATGGATACGGATACACTATGGAAATGCATGGATACAAATGAAAAATATGGAAACACTTGGATACGCTAGGGAAATGCATACAAATTCCATAAATACAGTAATAACACTAAACTTAAGGTAATAAAGCCACAAATAATGTATAAATACATAAAAAATATATATTATAATTGTGTATATGAACAAATATATTACAACTAATATAGTAGGATGCATAGATATCAAACAATTTTATTGATAATGCATCAATCAAGAATCCAAAACACAAAACATATGCACCTATTATATTTTAATTATTATATCAATTATTTTCTATTTTACTTTTTTACATAAACAAAAAAGTCAACCAAATATTAAATTCTCAAATATAAATTAAAATATCAATTAATAATTTATAAAAAATATATAATCTCAAATTGAAATATATAAAATATATTAAAACTTCTAAGATAGATATCATATGAAAATTCGTAATTTTTAATTACAAAAAATAATTATTCAATTATTAATATTTTTATTCTATATTTTTCTGAAATTAAAAATCATTTTTCATATAAATGTAGATTAGTAGAGTTGATTGACCCAATCTAATATTACATTCTCGAATGTTTTGTAAACATTTTTTATTTTTGCAAGTAACAAATATCTTGTTATTTAATGTAAAATAAAATATTAATTAATAATTTAACATATATAAATTTTACGAGACATATCATGTGCAAATTTATAAATTTGAAGTACTAACATAATTATTCTATTATTAATATTTAATTGTATAAATTTCTTGAGATTAAAATCATCTTTTATACTAATGTGGATTTGATAGATTACTTATTCCATTAGTTTATAAAATACTAATTTTGAATATTATTCTTTTTAATTTTTACTTGGAGCTGTTAAACATAAATATGTATTGTTTATTTGAATTGCAAGTAGATACTAAAGTTAATAAAGGTAATTTTATTTTACTTATTATCAAAAGAAGCAAGATGGCAAGATAGCTTAGTGGCTTAAGGGTGTATTTAGGACTTGGGCGTGTTGGACGCTAGGCAACCTAGGTTCCGATCACTCTATCCTCATTTTTTAGTAGAAGGGCACGTCGTACAGTGCTTTAAAAGCGCAAAGCACAAAACTACAAAAAAAAAACTAAAAAAATCAAAAAATTCAGAAAATTCAAAAAAATGCCAAAACATTTAAAAAAATGCAAAAAAAATAAAAAATATTAAACATAATGTTAATAAAAAAATATAAACTTAAGTTTTAAAATAAATGTTTTAAAAAACCTATTATCTAAAATTAAAATACATAAACATAACATGTAAAGCATATTCAAATGAAAATTTAAAAATAAAAGCAAACATATAAAGCATTTTCAAGCGTGTAAAACCCACAATCTCTTTTTTTTCCTTAATTGCATTGCTTCAAGTAGCTAATGTGATGTAAAATATATTGCATTCTTGATTCTATGAGTCGCCTTTGTACCATGCCCCTTGTATCACTATGTATCGATTTGTACCACGCCCCTTGTATCACTATGTATCGATTTGTACCACGCCCCTTGTATCCCATAGTTGTCAAGGCATCGCCTAAGCGACTAGGCACCCTTAACTGGGCACCTCGCCCAAATGCCTTGACTTTTAGCAACTAGGCGCCTGCCTAGGCGACAAAAATGGCAAGGCAAACGACTTCCATAAAATCATTTATATTGTTGTATCTTATTAATGTATGCGCTAATACATTTTATTATATGCTATATATATCAATTATACTTTGTTTTAATGTTTTACTATTGAAATTTAAAAGATCAAAGGGTTTTGAGGAGAGAAAAACAAACAAACAAACAAAGAAAAGAAAAGAAAAGAAAGAGGAAAGAAAGAATAGAATAATAAAGTTCTTTTTTTTTATTCTCTCTCTAATTAAATAAAACAGAAACTCCATCCTTGTTTTTTTTCTATTTTACTTTCCATCTTGAATATTTATCATATAAAGTTAATAACCTTCTTTAGCTGCTACTTAATATGAATTTGCTCTATTAAATACTTATTATAGGTAGTATTATTTTTGAAAATAATGAAATTAATATATGTAAAAGATTTTTATCTTTTAGTTGTGATGATTTGTCACATTTTTAGAGGAACTTTAATGTTCTTAACAAAAAGAATTGTTATTTTTTCAGTTAACATACATGCTGAATGGTATATAAAACTAGGAAAACTAGCCAAAACTCAGTTTTTTATTATAAAACTTTTATTGCCTAGGCGATTAGGCGCCCCAGTGTCGCCTAGAATCGCCTAGACGCCTTGAAAGCTATGACTGTATCCCGAGCCAGTTATGGTCGATACTAATACGATACATATCATATCGATATTTCAAACCTTGGTTTCTTCCAATTTCTTAAAATTTCTTATAGGTGCTGCACAAATCCCTTTCTCAGGAAGTGTGCCAAACCATTTTGGCCAACAAGCTGCAAAACAAGGGTCAAGCCCATATTATTGTCAGGGAGAGGAGATATCCCATTAAATACAAGTTTACTAGATGCACTACAATCAGCATAGCAAGATATATTGAGATCAAATAGCTATTACCATCTGCTAAAATAAATGATTCTAGGCTTTTGAAGGATAGAAGAAAAGCATTAAGTAGCTATTGTAGACATGGTACCTAAAAACAATGTCTGCTGTACCAGGTTGCAATGGCAAAGAGTTCCTTTTAAGATTTTTCATGATATCCATCATGAGCTTAGCATTGTTGTGCTCCTTGGCATACAGCTGCAGTCTCATAACACCACTCATTGTAAGCAACAGTAGAAAAGAGAGAAAAATTCAACACATGAAAACTGAAAATCACAGTTACCAGTAAATAATGTGCAGAGCCAATACTTGGAGTCAACCCATAGACATTATGTGTCCACAGCGTCTTCTTACCTAAAAATATATATTGAAGATTAGTTACCTTCGAATAATTTTCTAGTCAAACTTAACCATGAAAATCATCATCATCTAAGCCATGTCCCAACTATATGGGTGATTTACATGCATATTCGGTTAAATTCCATACAAATGGCATACATATTTGGACTCCAGACTGCGTGATTAGCAATGAAGCTGCCACATGTGCCTATTCTAAATGGCTAGATTATTCTATTCTTTGAAGTCCTATGAGGAACCAAGTTCCAGATGGAATTCTGGTAGTTTTCTCCAAACCAAAGGTATCACCATATAGTATTTCAGTGGTCTAACTGACCAAGCATATGCTGTCAAAGCTAAGTTTATCGCTTTGCTAATTGAGTCAAGAATTATCAATACCATGCAACTTCCTTCACTTTTAGTTCTTGGAGATTCAGTTGATACATCAGATGGGCATAAAGAACCAGTTCTGGCCAATGGAAACTAGCACATTTTTTCTTTGATCAACAACAAGAAAAATTTTATGGAAATTGGCACACTTCATGAGGTTTGTGATAATCTTGCGTCTTTCTCATCTTCCTTAAGGTGGATTTCCAAGGATCAAAATTCAGTGGCTAAATAAGGAGGGGTTTGGGAAGAGTTTCTTTTGTAGCCATAGCTCTAGCCCTCCCTAATTTTCATTTGACAATGGAACTCTTTGAATTTTCTGAGCATCTTTTGCATATTGTTATGTATAACTTTTGGTACTGTTAAAATTTTATTAATTGGTAAGAGTGTAACATTTTTGTTTATATCGACGAATATGTAGCTTTTTCTCAAAAAAAAGAAAAAATAAAGATATTTTTATCATTGTTACTGATAAAAAAGATTTAGTCTGGAGAAAGTCTAGGTCCCAATAACTTACCAGAATTAAGAAGATTAACAGATATTTGGATGGTGGAGAACAACATTATTAAAACTCTTAGAATTCTCTGACAATCATGCACAAATCAGATGGTTGAAAGCAGTACCAACATGGACATAAGATTCAGAACCCAACAAATCTTCAAGAATCTTATTTGGCAAGAAACAAAAGAAAGGACTTGCAGAAACATTTATGTAAAAGTATAAACTACTAAAATAGCCCCTTTTTTGAATCCCAACATCATATACCTACAAATAGGGGTGCAAGCAAGATACCCAATTTGAAAAATTTATACTAAATTGGGCCTAGGCTCCAACTTTTATAGCAAATGCTCAACCTGACACTTCCCAAGTTGCACCTTTATAAAGAAAGTTCAGAATTTTATCCTTGTGTATTAGCAAGTACATAAAAGAAGATATTGTCTTTAAGTGTCCATCAAGAATGCATAAGGGTCTGAATCCAACACATGTCCAACATGGACACTCTTTATCCACTTAGGAGAGTCCATGCAACACATGAAAGCCATCAGACCATGCTGACTTTTGGGTGTAGCAATCCACAGTAATATCCAATATGTGGCAAGTTATAAGGGCCCCAAGTTGCAACAACAGGTCCTCTGTCCCAGACCCAAAAAAGTGTTAATATGTAAAAAAACTTCTCAACAATGGATATCTCAAGGAAACAGAGTCAGGCCTAGCAAAATTAAAGATCCAAGAGGGGCCGCCAACCATAGTGAGGAAAGTGGAGGAAACCAGAAACCTGTAGTGACACTTGAGCTAATCCCATTTGAATCAAACTATCAAAGAGCCTGAAAATGCAAGGAAAAGCAATACTAAAAGGAATATCCCCAAGAATGGTCCTTCAAAATAGTTAACAAGACGGTGGTTACAAATGTCATTTGAAGGGGGGGGGGAGGGAAGAGGAGAAAATTTTTAAGGGGTTCCCATGAAGAAATATTACTTTCTTTTATAATTGAATGAATTTTATCAAGTACCAAAGAATAAGGAGTACAAGCATCCCAAGGAAAAGCATGAGATACAACCTCTCCAGAATAGTTAGATACAGCTTTCCAGACTTACTAGAACAAGTTACAAAGCAGCCCAAAAAAGACCTTCCCTGGATACCCCTTGCTTGGCCAAGGAATCAGCCACAATATTTGCCGACCTGCTTACCCATTTAACATCAACTCTCAAATTACTGGTTAGCCACTTCACTTTTTTGAGGCCTCTATAGCCCCAAATGGCAGGTTCCATGTTTGACAGCTACCCTACTACCACCTGAGAATCTCCTTCAATTTTTTTTTGAGCAAAGGCAAAGTAAAATTGTATTGATGTAAAAGGTCCTTTGTACAAAGAGAAGTTGTAGCACACCAAATAAGAAGGACCTCAAAAAAAGGTCATCCTCAAAAAATAACAATCAGAAGTAACCTCTTTAAAGTCGGTAAGTATAGACAACCAACTTCTAACACAACCTAAAGTCGTATTGATGACTTCAGCTTCAGTAGAGGTTTTAAGATCAAAGAACCTGCTGTTCCTTTCTGTCCATACCGCCCACATAATTGCCAATGGAATAGAAGACCAGCAAATCTTTCCTTTCTTAGTCATCCCTCGGATCTGCCAAGCCTCCATGTAGGCTTTAACTGAGGCTGGCATACACCAGCTTAACCTCAGATTACTTAAGAAGTGGTTCCAGATCTTTGAGGCAAAGTTGCGATGTAAAAACAGATGGTTGACTGATTTTGTGTCTACACCTCAGAAGCTGCACCTCAGATAACTGCAGTTAAAACCTTTCCTCACCAACATCTCTTTGGTGAGACACTTTTGAGGGTGCCATTGTCCCCCAAATGGCCCGGATTGGGAACAGGGCTTCAAAATCACCCCTTATGGCACTGTAGAAGGATTTAACTGAAAACTCCCCACATATGTTCCACTTCCACACTAGAGAATCCTCGGATTGCAGATTCAAAACCTGAGTCTGAAGCAAAACTAGGAGATTTCCCACCTGCTCAATCTCCCAGACATTGAAGTCCCTTCTAAGGCTGGAGCCCAGCAAATAACATTATCCCTTATCACAAATGTATCTGCTACCTAGGCTTCTTTATTTTCTGCCAAACTGAACAGGGTAGGAAACAGTTCCTTAAAGGAATTCTCCCCAGTCCAGGAGTCCAACCAGAACCTGATCCTTCTCCCATTCCCTACTTTGAATCCAACTCCCTTTCTGAAAAAAGGTTTGAAGCTCTGCATGTTCCTTTCCACAGACTGCATCCATAGGTCGGCATGGGTGGACCACTACCCCAACAACTTTCCTCCAACCCATATTTTTCTTCTATTACTTTCCTCCAGAGGTTGTCAGGTTCAGCAGCAAACCTCCAAAGCCAACTTCCAAGCAAAGCTAGGTTGAAAGATTTTAAGCTCCTTAACACAAACCCCACTTGACATAGGGGTTTACAAATCTGACCCCAGTTTACAAGATGATATTTATGTGAATCCTTCAAGCCCACCCACAAAAAATCTCTCATCTTTTTTTCTAAAACCTCTACCACTTCCGAGGGGATAGGAAAAAGGGTCATGAAGTACATTGGCAAACTTGCTAGGGCACTCTTGACAAGTGTTACCTTTCCACCTTTGGAGAGATACCTTGCTTTCCAAGTGACCAATTTCTGATCCATTCTTTCTATAATTAGGTTCCAAATGGTTTTAGAATTGCATTTGGCTCCCAATGGCAACCACAAATAATTTGCTGGCAGCTAACCAACCTTGCAACCCAAAAAATTACAAATCTGCCAGACCTTGGGTGTTAGAGACTTCTCCCACTGCTATCATCTCACGTTTTGCTAGATTTACTTTCAATCCTGATATAATGTCAAACCAGAAAAGAATGTACTTCAGATTCAGAACTTGCTCCTCTGAAGCCCAACAGAAGAAGAGTATGTCATCAGCATATTGCAGAATTGGAAGAGCAGCTCCCTCTCCACATCTCTATCTACCAACTTGCTTAAACATTCCAAGACTATTAGAAAGAGAAGAGGAGACAAATGGTCCCCTTGCCTCAAACCTCTAGAACTGCTAAAATTTCCTCTAGTTGTCCCATTTATAGGGGTGCAAATGGATTGGACCATGACCCGATCCGATCCGAGATCCAATCCTATTTAGTCGAATTCGGATCACCCCTGGTCGGATCTTCGGATTGAATTCAGATCACCCCCCATCCGATCCGAGAAGATCTGATCTGATGCGTTATATATTTATAAATATATATATATGTTATTTATTTATTTATAAATATATTGTTTATGTTGTATTTTTATAAATTTGTTATATTATTACTTTTCTTATAAAATCCCACCATACCGTCTGAAACAGACTTATCATTTAATTCACACCAAGAGAATGCATAGAACCTCTTACCTGATCACCCAAAAATCAGACCACACAAAGCACCCACTGCACCACACGAATCAGCCCTCTTCTCTTCATCGATTAGGGAAAGATTTCCATTGGATCTACCGAGAACCCTAATGTTTCCGATAGATCAGCCTTTGCAGTATCCAGAGGCCGTGGTGTTAGAGGTGGAGCTCGGGAAGCTCAGTCTGGCCGTAGTGGCAGCAGTGGACCAGCATATGGCCGGAGTGGTGGTAGTAGACCTACATATAACCGTGGTGGTGGTCGTACTGGAGGTCAAGATTCAGGGGGAGCCCGTGGCAGATGACGTAGTTCGGGTCCGAGGTGGTGTACACACTGTGGTATGGATGGACATACCATTAATTATTGCTATGACTTGCATGGTCCACCCTCAACTTGGGCCAATCATGCCATGACTAGTGATAGTAGCTTCAGACAAGAGAGTCAATCAGCTTATCAGATACCTTCTACATCCACAGATGTTACTGGGAAGGAGATGATGAGTGTTCCCCGTGATGAGTATGAAAGGTTTGTTCAAGCCACATCTCAGCAAAACAAGGCCGCTCTTGCACGCTCAGGTATGGCTTGTCTGGCATCCACACCCAATCCCTGGATTATTGATTCTGGAGCCTCTGATCACATGAGTGGAACTCCATATGTGTTTTCTTCCCTCTCTCATTGCCCAACATCACAATCTGTTACCCTTGCTAATGGTTCCACATCTTCTATTTGTGGTGTTGGTAATGTTAACATGAACCCTGTATCCTTATCCTCAGTTTTGAATGTCCCTAAATTTCCTTTTAATCTTATGTCAATTAGTAAGTTGACCAAGTCTCTTAATTGCTCCATTACCTTTTACCCCTCTTCGTGTGTTTTTCAGGATCTCAAGACAGGGATGAAGATTGGTGGAGGGCATGAAGCAAGTGGGTTGTATTATCTTGATGGTGGTAGAAGTATGGCAATAGAACTCCAATCGTCTCCTTCTCCTCTCCAATGGCACTGTAGATTTGGTCATCCTCCACTGAAAGTTTTGAAGTCTTTGGTTCCTTCATTGAGTCATCTGTCTGTTTTGGATTGTAAGTCGTGCCAGTTGGGGAAACATCATCGTGTTCCCTTTAGTCCTAGAGTTGATAACCGTATGTCAAGTCATTTTTCTTTGGTTTTTTTTTATGAATGATAATAAATTTATTAATTCAAAAGCAGATTTAGAGTGAGTTCATACAACATCCCAGGGAGAGGCGCGAGCTGCAGCCCCTCCTTGAATCTTACGAGTAAACTAGGAAAGAAAAGCAAGAATCACAACTGAGCCCAAAACAATTCTTCCCTATTTACCCCTTGCTTAACTAACACATCTGACAAAGTATTTGATGATCTCCCCACCCACTATACAGTGACCAACATATTCCTTGTCAACCAATTAAATTTCTTCATTTCATTCTTGCAACGCCACATAGCCTCTTCAGGATTTTTCAACCAATCCACCACCACTTTGGAATCCCCCTCGATTGTTGGGTGTTGTACCCCCAGCTGGTTTGCAAATTGCACCCCTTGTACAGCAGCTAAAAGTTCTACCCTGATGGAGTCCCCAATTCTCAAGGGACTTGAGTAGAGCAACAAAATCTTTCCCTTCTCATTTCTCAAAGCACCCCCCATTCCGGATAATCCTGGATTACTCATGCTACTTCCATCAAAGTTCAACTTCAGTGAGCCTTCGRATGGAGGWGAYYAGYTTGTAATTGATTTGTCCTTTAGAGATGAACACCTCGCTACTGCTGACCAATTTCTCCAAAGGTCCTTTTTCTTTGGTTCATTCAGATGTTTGGGGTCCTTATAAAGTAATGCCATACAATGGATATAAATATTTTGTCATTTTTGTTGATGATTATTCAATGATGACGTGGCTCTATTTAATGAAAGAAATGAGTGAATTGTTTATCATTTTCCAAAAATTTTATACTAAGATTCGTAACCAATTTGGTGTTCACATTAAAATTTTTCGTTCCGATAGTGGCCATGAATATTTCTCTTCATCATTTCAAGAATACCTAGACCAACATGGCATTATCCATTAGACTTCATGTACCTACACCCCACAACATAACAGGGTAGCTGAGAGAAAGAACCGTCATCTTTTGAAAACAGCTTGATCCCTCATGCATCACATGAATGTCCCCAAATCTTTTTGGAGTGATGCAGTGCTTACTTCTTGCTTCTTGATTAACCGGATGCCCACGTCTATCCTTGATGGTCATTCACCATTCACCACATTGTTTCCTACCTTGTCTCCGTTTCCTCTTTCTCCTCGGGTTTTTGGGTGTTTTTGCTTCATTCATAATCTGGGGCCAAGAAAGGACAAGTTAGATGCACGATCTATTAAGTGCATCTTCCTTGGCTATTCCCGGACTTAGAAGGGGTATAAGCGTTACCATCCCAACTCTTGACGTTCCTTTGTGTGTGTCAATGTTACCTTCTTTGAGTCTAGTCCATTTTTCTTGGGGTCCAGTGATGTTTCTTCCTCTTCATCACCTCCTCCCCTTCCTCTTCCAGTTGTGGATTTTGTTCCTCTTGTTCCAGTTGTGACCAAGTCCTTGCCTCTAGTGCCACCACCTGTTGAACGACCCCCTATCCATCACATGTATACACATCGCCCACATGTACCGGCTCATCCTCCAGCTCCATCATCGTCAACAGATCCGGCAGTTGTTCCCACACCAGCCCCAACCCCAGTATCTGATCTTGATCTTCCCATTGCCTTGCGGAAAGGTAAACGCAGTTGTACCCTTCATCCTATTTCTAATTATGTTTCACTGACTCACCTTTCCGCTTTCCATCGCCAGTTTATCTCTTTGTTATCCTTTGTTGTTATCCCTAAGGATGTCCAGGAAGCCCTTGCCTCTCCAGGATGGTGTCGTGCAATGGAAGATGAACTCTCAGCTCTGGCCCATAATCATACATGGGAACTCACCACTCTTCCTCCTAGTAAGCAGGTTGTTGGTTGTAAGTGGGTTTATACAGTTAAATATTTACCTGATGGTAGTGTAGAGCAACTGAAAGCTAGACTGGTTGCCAAAGGGTATTCCCAAACCTATGGTACACAGAGACTTTCTCCCCGGTTGCTAAGGTTGGTTCAGTCCATGTTGTGGTTTCTCTTGCTGCGATGTATGATTGGCCCCTCTATCAGCTTGATATCAAGAATGCCTTATTGCATGGTGATCTGCTCGAGGAGGTCTATATGGAGCAACCACCAGGGTTTGTTGCTCAGGGGGAGGATGGCAAGGTATGCCAACTACTGAAGGCCATTTATGGGATTAAACAGTCTCTTCGAGCATGGTTTGGCAGATTTAGTGAGGTGGTAAAGAAGTTTGGTATGAAACAGTGCCAAGTTAACCATTCAGTCTTCAGTCATGACTCTCATATAGGGAAGATCCTATTGGTGGTGTATGTAGATGCTATTGCCATTACCGAAAATGATAAAATGGGCATTGACAGGTTGAAGACTTTTTTGCAGGAACATTTTCAAACAAAGGACCTTGGTAAATTGAAGTATTTCTTGGGGATAGAAGTAGCAAGGTCTAAGCATGGTATTAACTTGTGTCAGAGGAAATATGTTCTTGATTTGCTTGAAGAAATAGGTTTGTTAGGTGCTAAACCAGCTGAAAAACCTATGGAAACAAACATTAAGCTGAGCAGTGATAAGGGTGAAGTGTTTGAAGACCCTGGTAGATACCAGCGACTGGTAGGTAAACTGAACTACCTAACCATCACTCGGCCAGACATTTCATTCGCAGTTAGTGTGGTAAGTCAGTTCATGCAGAAACCTCTAGTTTCACATTGGGATGCAATTCTAAGGATTGTGAGGTATTTAAAGGGGGCTCCTGGTCGTGCTTTGATATACAGAATTGGTGGAAAACTTGAAATAGAAGGATATACTGATTCTGATTGGGTCGGTTCTGTATCTGATAGGAGATCTACCACAAGCTATTGCACTTTTCTTGGGGGTAATCTGGTGACATGAAAAAGCAAGAAGCAAACAATTGTGACAAGAAACAATGCAGAGGCAGAATATAGAGTTGTGGCACATACTACTTGTGAATTAGTGTGGCTAAGAAACCTTCTACAGGAGATGGGATACACTGTTGATACTCCGATGAAGCTCTACTACGACAATCAGGTTGCAGTTCATATTTCCTCTAATCCGGTGTTTCATGAGAGAACCAAGCACATAGAGGTTGACTGTCACTTTGTTAGAGAGAAGGTGCTGAGTGGAGTGATAGACACTGCATATGTCAACACAGGGAACCAGTGGGCAGATTTGTTTACTAAAGGATTGAGTCGGAGTAGAGTGGACTACATATGTAACAAGCTGAGATTATATGATATATACTCTCTAGCTTGAGGGGGAGTGTTTGTGTCGAGTATGTAGGAGTATTTCTGTCTTTGTGCTTATGGTTAGGTGCTGATGTGTAAGTTTATGTTAGATCTAATGTCCCTAACTTAAGTAGGGGCACATGTGACTTTTCCACAATATTTTTAGTAATATAAAACAGATCTGGCCGAATGGGAGGGTTGACTTTTCTCTCATTCGAACCAGACCTTTTCCTCCTTGTCCTCTCTTCTACTCTTCGACTTTCTTTCTTTCTCTCTTTCTCTCTTCTCTCTTTTCCTTGGTTGTTACCAGTCTAATAGGCAGGCCGAACTCTAATAAAAAACATGTATATATATGATGAAAATAATTAAAAAACACTTGTATTTTTTGTTTTTCTTTATTTAAATTGGTATATTTTATTTTTTCCTTTCATAATTTATTAATTTTTAAAGAAAACAAGTCAGATCAAATCAGATTCGATAGGATTCGAATTCAGATCAAGTCCTATCAGATCCAATCGGATCCGACATGAACAGTGTCGAATCGGATTCGAATCCGATCCAATCCATTTGAATCCCTACCCATTTACAAGCACCGAGAATCTTGGGGTCGAAAAGCAAACTTCATCCAACTTCTCCATTTAGAGCCAAATTGCATTCTTTTCAATAAATAATCCCAGAAGGACCAGTTAACATGGTCATAAGCCTTCACTAAGTCAACTTTGCAAATTAGCCCACTTTCTCCATTTCTTAATCTTGAGTCCATTAATTCATTAGCTATGAGAACTACATCATGAATGTGCTTATTGTGGACAAATGCCCCTTGGTACTTAGAGATTAATGAATCCATCACCTTTCTTAATTTGGTGGCCATAATTTTGTTTAGGATCTTGTAAACACCTCCAACCAAGTTGATTGGACTAAAGTCTTTCAGCTCGGTAGTTCCTTTCCAATGTTTTAAAACGTGGAGGCGTGACGCGACGCGTTCCACTACCTAGAGGCGTGAGGCGTAGTTCAGAACGCAAGAGGCATAAGCCTCCTTAAGAGAAGGGGGGTTTAGGAGGATGATGAAGAGGAAGGGGGGAACTCATTTTTTCTTTATTTTTAATAAAAATCTTTTATATTAAGAATAATTCCTTTCTTCCCATAAGGACCAACAAACTGCAGCCCTAATGCATCTCCACATAATCCTCCCTCTTTTCTTAGGCCCAACTGAAGAAGGACGAAGAGAAAAGACTTTGCACATTCAAGGGGGGAGTCCAATTACACCCAAAAAGAGATAAAGCCCACTCTCAAATAAATTTAGCAAACAAGCAAGTAACCATAAGGTGGTAGCCAGTTTCCCCATCAACCTTACAGAGAGAACACCGATTTGGGGATAAACAAGAATTAGGTCACTTGTGTTGATCCTTTCCAAGAAAGTTTCCCAGCAAAAACTACCAACCCGAGGAGGAATGGGCTTACTTTTATTGACTATCTTCCATCTGATTAGATGATCCTTCTTCACCTCTCCTAGTTCCCCCAAGAAATCCCTCATTACCTTTTCCGATTTCTTATCTTCAAATTAGATGCATACTCAATGACCCTTATTAGATTCTTAAGATTTTCCACCTTTCTTAAGTCACTCCCGCCACAAAAGATAATAATATCATCAGCAACAAGCGTGAAGAGGAAGGGAAAAAGTGGATCACCTTGTCTTAGGCCTCTATTGGGTTGGGAAGAAATCCTTGACCACTCCATTCACTAAGACTAAGTAATGATAGGAAGTTAGGCAACCACTTATCCAATTACACCATTTGTCCCCAGATCCCTACCTTCTTAACACCTCCAACAAAAAATCCAGTCCAATAGATCATAAGCCTTTTCTATCTGATCTTTGCATTTACTCCACACTTTCATTTCCTATGAAGATTTGATCTACAATTTGTCTATCCTACACAAAACCTCCTTGTGCTTAACTAATGAGAGTAGACAAAACTTCTTTGATCCTCCTGGAGAGCACTTTTGCCAAGATCTTATAGATACTAGTCACCAGGCTAATCAACCTAAAATCTTTGGGATGTTTAGCATTAGTCTTTTTGGGAACAAGAGCTAGGAATGTAGCATTGACTCCAAGACTCACCACATGTTTGTTCTCAAATTCTCTAATGACCCCTATTAAATCTTCTTTGAGTATATCCCAACAGTCTTGATAAAATGCCATTGTAAAACCATCTGGTCTTGGAGCCTTAGCTTTATCCATAGAGAAGACAGTCTGTCTAATCTCCTCTTCCTCAATAGTTCTTACTAAGCATCTCCTATCCATCTCATTCAAAATTGGCTAATCCTCATCCTCCACTCTCGCTTGAACCTTCGAAGGTCTTTGAAAGATTGATTTGAAGTGAGCCATAAAGCAACTAGCAATCTCCTCTTGAGAGGTTATGTCAACTCCATTGACCTCGAGATTTACTATCAAACTTTTCTTTCTTCTCCCATTAGCCATAGCATGAAAAACTTTGGTGTTTCCATCCCCTTCCTTCATCCACTTATGCCTAGATTTTTGTCTCCACGAAATATCCTCCCCTCAACAGGACCTCTTCTAGTTCCTATTTGAGTTTCCATCTCGCTTCTCGGTCCTGCCCACTAATCAATCTTTGAGACTATTTTGCATCTAGGATCTCAATCTGAGTCAATAAGGTAGCTTTTGTTTCCTCCACTCTTCCAAATTGATCCCTATTCCACTCTTTTATTTTGGATCTCAATCTTTTTAACTTTTTTGTGAAATCTGCCCCCTTTCCATTTCACCCCCCTCATCTCTTCACTCCACCTTTCCTTAACCTTATTCACGAAATTCGGATGTGTTAACCACATATTCTCAAATCTGAATGGTTCTTCTTGTACTACTTCTATAGAGCAGTGGTTGGAAGTAAGCCTAGGTAGAGCCTTATCCACCAATCCTCTCCAATGATTCTCCCAGCCTTCATTGAAAAGAAATCTATCTAGCTTCGAGCAAGTTGGGTTTTCCTGGAAGTTGGATCAAGTGAAGATAACTTGTAGTAAAGGAAGCTTTCGTACTAGTTGTGATGACCTATCTAGGATTATTTGACTCAGTTGTAAATCTTATTGCATTAAAGTCCCGTATGAATATCCAAAGCTATTTCCCAGGAAGACATTATGACACTTGATCCTATGACTTTGAAACTAACTTTACCAATAGATACATGTTAATTTTATGTAGATAAAACCATAAATCTAAAAAAAACAGATGAATAGAGAAAGAGCACTATGGTGTCTATATTTAAAAACAAGGGTGATATACAAAGCAGTGCTTTAAAAGGTGTGGAATGTGTACACTTAGAGGCATACCTCACCTCAAAATAGCTTGAGGCGCATGCTGGAAGAATTTATGATTCTAAGGCATACACCTCAGGTGCACGAGGCAAGTGAGTGAACCTCTCCCCCCCCCCACACCTTTGCTTATATCGTTCTCTCATCCTTCTTAATACAAGACACACTTCAACAAACAGCATTTTATTCCTAATTCCAAAAGATAACAAACTACAACTAAAATTACAAAACCAATTTCGTTATATACGGGCCAAGAATTCAGGACCCCAGAATCAACTTGTTTAGGCTTGTCTCATGGGGCTTGGTACAAAGGCAGCTCATAGAATTAGGAATGCAAGATGTTCAACATTACATTAGCCACCTGAAGTAATGCAATTGGAAGAGAAATAAACAAATTGAAAGTTCCACATGCTTGAATATGTTTTATATGTCATGTTTGACTTTATTTATACATTGTCACTTTAAATATGTTTTATATGTTATGCTTATGTATTTTAATTTGATCCAGTAGGCTTTTAACATTTAGACTGTGTTTGGTTGCGGTGCAAATACAATTTTGCACACTGTAAATGATGTCTTGTCCAGTTCAAGTGAATACAAAATGGAACCGGATTTTGATTTTTTTTTTTTGTGCTCTTTTCATTTGGCATTTAATGATGCAAACTACGATGCAGTTTTGTGAGCAATTGGTTTATAACATGAAAACAATTGGAAACTCAACTGAATTTCCGGAAATACACAATTCCAATTTTAGTTTTGGGCCTTCTGGCCAGTGTGCCTTGGTTCTGTTCTGATTTAGTCAAATGGGTTTATCAGAAAGATCCAAAAAAGAGAGTTCAGTTCTCAAACCAATCAGCACTTGATTTTCACCAAGAAGCAGAATTCACAAGCAATAACATTCATCAAATTTGGTGATTTCAACACACCCAAACCAAAATCTAACCAAATCACAAGTTACAACTTCAACAACGGAAGAACCTTCATGAGTTTCAGCAGTCTTCTGTGACAGATTGAAATTCATCAGCGACTCCGGTTGCAATCTTAAGTGAACCATTACAATTGGTGCTGACTGTTGAATGAAATTCTCAGAAACCCACTCAGTCCTGCCAAATCTTTTCATTGGACAATGGTTGGGATGCTAAGTCTCAAATCTTGCTTCTTCAATCTCACCTTGCAAAGCTATCCATGAGGTACGTCCTACTTTCTTAAATTACACCAGGTTTGATGTAGGATGCAACAATACAGTTCTTTTCTAGGAAGAAACTTGGTTGGGTAACTCCCATTTGAAAACCTAGTTCCTTTTGCTTTACTCTCTATCCATTTTTCAAAAGAAACCTATTGTGTCCTTTTGGAGTGCCTCAAACTCTAGGATAAATTGGGGTTTGACTTCAGAAGGGGTCTAAGAGATAGGGAGTGTGAATCCTTGATTGACCTATTCAACAAATTAGGGAGAGTCTTCTTGGACCCAAGGATGGAGGATAATAGAATTTGGACTCCCTCTCCTATTGGCTCCTTTCCTTGTGTTTTTTACTTTCTTTCTTCGATACTCTTGTCCTTTCTAACTCTACGGGTGAAAGCTTTCCAGTGAAAGAGATTTGAATAAACCTATTATCCCACCCGAAATTCAAGCCTTCTGTTGGGAAATCTTCCTTGGAAAGATAAACACCTATAATGTACTCCAACGAAGAAGGCCAAATAGGTGTCTCTATCCTCACATGTGCATTTTATGCAAGGCAAATGTGAGAACATTCCTCACTTACTAAACTTTTGCCCTTTTGTCAATTGTGTTTGGGTGTGCATTTCTGCTCTCCTTGGATGCAGTTGAAATCCTCCACAGGACATTTCTACCTGTTTAATCCCGAGTTTATGAGACAATCAAAAAAGAGAGGGAAAATATTATGGAAGGCAGCTAGGGCACCAACAGTTTGGATAATTTGGGAAGAAAGAAATGTAAGAACTTTCAAGGAAAGGTGCAGATCCATGGAAGATATTGTGGAAGAAACAAAGATAAACATAAAGGCTGCGCATTGGGCAAAAACCATGGAAGCATTCCAAGTGGTTACATTAGATGATATTTAAGAGCTTGGAAATAAGTAGCAAATTCCTCCTCAGTGAAAGATATAGTGATGGAATCAAAGCCGCCTTCAATTAATGGAATGAAGCTAAACTTCAACAGAAGCTCCATGGGTATCTTGGGATTGTCAGGGATAGAAGGTGTCTTTAGGAATACAAAGGGGAAGGTGGTGACACTCTTATCTGGATCAATGGGAACGAGGGCTCTCTAAGAGCCCAAATTTTGGCCCTACTTCAAGGTATGAAGATTACAAAACAATGGGGACATCAATATGTGGAGGTAGAGGGGGATTCAAAGCTGGTAATAACTCGGATGAATGACAATAACCCAGGTGTGTGGATTCACAAGCATACTATAAGAGAGATTAAGAACATAGCAAAGGGTTTGGAGACGATGTTAAAATGGATAAAGAGAAAAGCAAATAAGATGGCTGAAATGCTGGCTAAACAACGGGTGCATAGGGAACAACTCTTTTGGACAGATTTGTAATTGGGATCCCTTTCAACTTGTTAAGGGAGCTGAATTCACTTGTAACAGCAATCTATGTATTTATGCTTCTATTGAAATTAATGAAATGAACACATTAAAATCTTCTAACTCTGAGATGATAAAGTCATTGATAAACTGAGTTTTTTTTATCAATGTCATTGATAAACAGAGTTATCATTGTAATTAAGATTTCTTTATTATTATCTAAACAAAACAACTCATTAGCATCTACCAGCAAAGACCTATATAATCCTCAGCTTCAGAATCTTCTACATTCAAATTGGGAACCGAGGAAATTATTGTCAATAAATGCTAACAATAACACTCTCATTTCCAAATCCAATAAGCATTTTCAAACTACTAAAAGTTCTGAACAGAAGAAGCGTTTTCGAAGTCATACCAAAGTCCAAGGAACCTACACGAGCACATGCCTCTGCAACTCTTAAGCAAAGATTGCAATTAAAGTTTGCATGGATGCGAAGGTTTGACAATCTCTGCAACCAAAAAAACAAGTATTTAAGTACTATGATTCATGAATTAATCATGGTATGGTGAAGCATAATAAAAACTAGTAAATAAAGAAACCAATGGCCCAAAAAGGAAAGAACAATTTTATCAATGAAAACAAAGCAAAAATCGAGCATTACAAATCTTCGGAGATTCTCCAACATCTGAAATAGAAGTTTAATGTCCTCCCTATTTGCACAGTTTTCAATTAGTGACCACATCCAAGCATTCGGAGGCATCGTTTCAGCTTCAACAGACTTAAGCATTTTATCATATATCTCCTTCACAGTCTCTGCAAACCAATATCTTCTGAAAATTTAACACACTTAACTAGCATTTTACACGTCTAAATGTCAAAAACCACCATAACGAGCTTGAAGTAACACTAATAATGAAAGAAGAACCTGAAGGCCCTCCATCTGTGGTACCGGCTTCAGATGCAAAAGAAGCCCTTGCCATCACAGAACATATTGGGTGCCGCCCTAGGTGTTGAACATCGGTGGCCACCGGCAAGCGGACGCCATGAATGGTCCCTGTGGTTCAATGTACTCAGAAAACGTATTGATGCATCGAGATTTCATTAAACAGAAGGCAATAAAAAATAATAATTAAGAACTAAAATAATTAAATAAACATGATTCAGTCATTCAGATATATTTCTATTTAAATTAGGATCTAATTAGTTCAACTGAAATGAGTACTTAAAGAACGAAACAAAGAATAGAAATCCAAAGATATTTAAAAAAACCTGAAAACGTGGAGGTTTGAATTGAAAAGCTTCTCTGCTTCTGCCATTGAAAGGAACCGTAGCAATCTTCTAGCTTCTCAATATCAGAGATGAGAAATCGCTCCAAGTGGAGAAAAACGGGAGCTTTCAAAACCCTGGAAATCCTGCGAGCATTTGAGACGACTTGCATGGTTTGAATCGTCAAGCAAATGAGGGTGGTGATGACTTCGTCTTCCCGGGTTTTGCTTCGCCACTGAGAGTAGCGAGCAACAATGACTGAAGTTTTGGGAGAAAACGAATCCCTACGATGAAAACGAACTCGGACCTCCCGCACTTGTCTTGGTGTGAGACGGGGTGCTCGTCCATTTAGGGGTGCATATGTGCAAATGGATCGGGTCATGATCCGATTAGAAATCCGACCCTATTTTGTGGAAAATCAGATCGAATTCGGATTAGGGGTACAAGTCGGGCGGGTTGGGACCGGGTTTATGGTCAACCCAGGCCCGCCCCTAAAATTTGGACTTAAGGCCTGAGCCCGAGGTTAAGCCCGATTTTCCCAATCCGCCCTGTAATTTGATGCATTCAGGTTGGTCAATGAACCCACTCTTAAATTATACATATTTAAATGTATTTATGCAAATATATATACATAAATATATGTATATATATAAATATATGTACAAAATATTTATACAAATATGTATGTATATATATATGTAAATATCAACATCTACATATATACACATATATGTATAATTGGGTCGGGTTCAAGCTACCTAAGCGTTATGCCCGACCTCGGCCCAAAAAATAAAAAAGCCCAACTTCTTAGGCCCAAGCCCAGCCCGAGGACCAAAAATCCAAGCCTAGCCCATGTAAAATTCTAGGTTGGGTCGGTTTGGGTTCAATCATGGCCCGCCCAAGTTGCACCCCTAATTCGAATAGGTCTCCCTCTCTCACCATTTTTAAAAATTAAATAAAATCATATTCGGATATTCGAAATCCTTAATGTATTCGGATTTGGATCAATGATGGTGGGTTTGATCAAATCTTCAAATCTACGGTTTTATAGTATAAGAACATATTTCAATATACCCTAATTTAAATCTGATCCAATCTATTTGCATCCTTACTTCCACTCAACCACACACTACCCCCACATCTCACATGTGCAAGGTAATTAAAGTCGGTTGCCCCGCCCTTTTCTCATTTTTTCAAATGTAAAAAAAAAAAATAATTATAAAATATTTGACTACCCAATTCCATGTTGGACATAGAGGAAAAATGAAATAGGGAGAATCCGAAGAATACCTAACCATTTCTTCTTCAGATAAGGGAGGGAACGAGTCACTTCTTCAGCTGTAGAGAAACTGATTGCTCTCTCAATTTGATATTTTATTGAATTGGAGAGGAAGAAAACCACACGTAGTTTTGTAGACGACAATCATGACATTACACATCCAATAACCTTTTCTCCACAACAAAGTGGTTAGTGGAGCTTGCATCTTTGCTGCAACCATCTAAGAAGTCAAGAAAAACGCTTAGATCAAGATCTATAGCAAATGCAAAAAATTCTACTCTAACCATAAGGAGGAAGAAGAACAAGATAATAAGCTATTTTTCTACAACATCCCTTCTATATGATATGGTCTAGAATAAACATAAATGCCATGCATCGATGATGAAAGCAATGCTTTTTTAAGCCTCTAGAGATACAAAACTACTTAAGTTTAATTAATGTAATCAACATTGTGAGACATAATGAATTGAACTCTTACATTAACCTCTTTCAAATTCTTTTACCACGTTATTACGGGGAGCAATTAGATGAATTCTAAATACTTCGATTTTTTCAACTTTTTAGTGCTACTTGCAAATTATCATTTGATGTTTTAACAATCGTAATTGCAGTATCCTTCCTAGGCTATTTTGATGGTTGAGTCTCTTTCGACCCTTTTTGTAACATTAGTCCTTATGGATTCACCTTTCAAAACACCCAAGGATCTTATGGTCTCAAAATTAAAAGAACCAAATGGGAGTTCTTTTACTGCATTCTCTGATTATTGCCTCTAGAATGACTTGACCTCATATTTAGTAAATAACCTAAACATCAATGCATATTCCTACCTTTCATTGAAAATGACTTTTCTGCAACTGAAGAATGGGATAGGGCTTTGAATGTTTCTCTGCAATTGAGGAATGTGATATGGCTTTGCATATTTCTATGCAAATGAAGAAGAAATAGACGTTATAAATCATTCCCTCTCCTAGTTAAAGAAGAAATGACTAGGGTTTTATTTTTCAATGGATGTCCCTTTTCATTTCTCCTCTTTGTCGAACTGGGTAGTCGAACATTTTTTTCAACTATGTTTTATTACATTTGAAAAGAATGAAAAATGGAGCATAATAGTAGGAGCAACCAACTGTTTAATACCTCAAATGTGGAAGTTGTATGTAGCTGACATTTAATGAATTGAATGGAAGCGCACCCAAGACAATTGTAAGAGATCAAAACTTAATGAAAACATTGGATTATTTCTCAACCTAGTCCAGTTCGACATGCCTCTCCAAAATTTCACTATTTGGGGAGTAACCCAAGGTTTTAAAATGGGGTAGGGATATGCTAACAACAAATGCTCCCAACTCCTTCCTAATCCACTACAGCCACACATTGGGAACATCTCCCATGCCATTCATTCATGGGGAGGTTCTTGATGTACAGATGCAATGGTCAGTTAGGACATTATTGGCACCTTCTATGGATATCTAAACTTTAAAAAGTTAAGTGTGAATTTCATTTGCACAGGTGTAAATGCATATAAGTGCAAATAGGTTGAAAGTAAATTCTTAATTTTGATTTTATCTTGTTTGTGTTGTAAGGTTTTCTTTTGTGGTAAAAATACATAGTTGATGAGTTTATACACCCATATTTGGTTTTGTGAGTGTTTGACATTTGTTATTTTAATTTAGTAGAAATTGGCAAGTAAAGATCCTGTCAATAGCTTCCCCTTGAGTAGTTTGTGGTGCATGTATATACTTACTAACCACACTATAGGAAATATTTGGGTGAATTATGCAGAGGTATAACAATCGACCCAAAAATTTCTAATACCGCCATACATCCTTAACTAGTCCACCATTTGATGTGTTAATTCTATGATTCAAGTCAATGGGTGCACTACAAGTTTCACCCCAAGTTTTCCTATTTCTTGAAATGGATCTAAAACATATTTCACCTAGACAAAGATACCATGTCTAGACCTTGCCACATATTCCCAAAAAGTATCTTAATTTTCCTATCCTTGATTTCAAATTCTTCTAGCAAGGACTTATTGAGCACATCATCTCCTCTAGATCATTAACTATGACAACAATATCATCAACATATACTATTAAAACTTTCACTATAGTCCCTCTCCTTTTCACAAACAATGTATGATTTGACTTTGCATATATCCAAAACAAATCAAGGCCCTTAGATCTAACAAATCATGTGTTTAGTGATTATTTCAATCCATACAAAGATTTCTTCAGCTTACTCACTTTGTTTGCATCAACACCACTATAGAATTTGGTTAGAAAGTCAATATACACCTCTGCATGTAATTCTTCATTTAAGAAAGCATTCCCCACATCAAATTGAAATAGAGGCCAAGAGTAAGTAGCAATTAGAGAGAGAAGAACCTGAACTAATGTCATCTTTGCCACAAGGGCAAAAGTTTCTAAATAATAAACTCCATAGGTTTATACCTCTTTGCAACTAGAATCACCTTGTACCTTTTTCTATACTGCTATATATTAGCCTTGTATTTTACTATAATAACCCATTTACAATCAATGGTATCCTTATCAACAAGTAGTTAACTATCTCTCAAGTTTAAGCCTCACTAACATTCTTGGGTATAAACACATTATATGAGAGATAATGTGAGATATAATGAGCTATAAAGGTAATAAACTTCCTCTTCCCTATGCAAAGTGCAATGGAAAGATCATCAACATCAATAGAGACAGGATCAACACTAGGAATATAAAGTATTAATAATAGGAGGCAAAACTAGGTCTATGTCTGATGAATCTAAAGCTTCAGATGGATCGACTGGAAGCAGCATGGGTTTTCCTATTGGTGCATGAAGAGCATTAAAATCAACCATTTTGCACTGACATTTGAAAAAAAAAATGTAGGGCATCAAATGAAATTTAGGCAAGGAAATAGGGGTTAGAGTCTCTAGAATTGATAGTGGAGAAGATGAAGTAGGAAGAAGATGCATAAGAACAAGACACTCATCCCCAAAACACCACTCATAAAAAAGAATATTAGAGAAAAATGAGTGGATTCAAGAAAGGCAACATCCATGGTAACATACCAACTTCTTGACATTGGATTATAGTGACAATTTCCCTTCTAGTTTGGAGCATACCCAAGGAAGATACACTTGATTTTAAGATTAAATTTAGTATAGTGAGGACCAAGTATGTGAACAAAACAAGTACACCAAAAAACTCTCAAAGGAACATGAAATAACTCCCACTCAAGAATGAAAAGACCGTATGGTGTTTTACACCCAAGAATACATGAAAAACATATTCCTAATTAGAAACATGACAATAACAACATCACCTCAAAAACGAATTGGAATTAAAGCTTAAGTTGTTAGGTGAGGTCCTTGAATAGGTTTCTACCACAACTTTTACACTACAACTTATGATTGTTATGGATACCTTTGTGTCCATAAACAGTTTATGATAAATTTAATCAGCCCATCTTCTCATTTAAGTAGGAAAGACTTCCAAAGCTTTTCTTTTAATGACTTTCTTGAAATTGTTGTAAAGGTTCCATAGAGAAATCTATGTTTGCCCTTGGCATGAAAATAGAAGCACATCTACCATGCCCTATCAAGAGTCACCAATAAGTTTGTAAATCATTAAGATTAAAATTGTTGAACTAAACAATGCACAAGTGATTGAATGACCATGCAATGCACTAGGATATGATACATAATTTTTGTCTATCTGACATGAATGTCCACCTTTGAGGGTCATCGATATCCATAGATTTTTTCAATTTTGTTAAAAACTAAATCCAATTTTCTTTTCTTTCACCCTCCACTATTCCATAAGAAAGGGGGAATAATTCATTATTTCCATCTAGCACAACATTTGATAAAATAATGCCTTCAATTGCACCAATCTTCATGTGGCATCCATCAAACCCAATAATCTTTTAACATCTTTCTAAGAAGCCTCGCTTAGTCCCTCCTAAACAAACAAAAACCATCTTAAATGTGCTAGTCGTGTTTGTTCCTAACTTTAATAAAGCATGTAACTTGATAGTCATTACAAAAGAAAGTACATATACCGACAAATATCTTTATTGATGGTCACAATCCGTTGCAATAGATGGTTTTTATTGATGGATATTTGCATTTGTCACTATATGTTTTATAAAATACCGTTGTTGATTGTTCAATTGCCAAGTCTTTCTTTCTCTTTGCTTCTCTCTTTCTTAGATATATTTCCCGTTTCCTTTCCACACTTAGATTGACATAATATTTACATTATTGTTCACGGTGTTTCGCTGTTTTTTCATCTATATTTATAGATTTATATAAATTATTAGAAAAAACAATAGTCAAATGGTATAGTATTTACACAAAAAAAAAGAGACCTTTTTTCCATTTTTGTTCCCCCTTTTTTGAGTTTATATTGTCTATGCCCTTTCTTAGCACTATAATCAAGTATAAATAAAATCATAAATCAAATAGAATAAACAATTATAATAGAAATACTAACATTTGAAAAGGTATTAGAGTTTGCTGAAACAAAAAAACTAAACTTGTAAATTGAAAATGAGCATTGATCTCATAAATGAAATAACAAGAAAACACATAATAAAATTAGGCATAGAAATGATATTTCTCATAGTAAGTCGCATAGAAATATGTTAATTTGTATTAGAAAAGTTTTTAAAAACCTGTCCCATGAAACTTAAAAGAAACAAGACTATATAATTCCAAAATTATATACAATTTGCAAGAAAAAGAATGAAGTCAGAAAATGTCTACACTGAGGAGAAACATAGTGAGTGTGGTTTGCTCACTCTTATAACCTTTAATTGAATTCAATTTTGGGTATATACATGCACAACTTTAAATTGAAAGTACAACAATTCCAACATCGAATTTTATATAGTATGTAAGGTGAGTCAAATTGGATCTTCTAGCCTAAAGAGATGATTATGTATGCTACTATCAAATTATCCAAGAATAAAAATACCAAGTTCAATACTAGACTCAGTATATAAATCCTAATCCCTTGAATCTGCTCCTTTTTTATTGACTTTATATTATCTTTTAAGCAAATAATATCATCGCTGGTTCTAAATGGATGCAAATTGAATATATAGACTTGAAAGAAGCTATGGTAATTTATTGTTTGTATTGTCTTCCTTATTTTAATTTTTTCAACCACTAAACCATTTGAATACAAGCTAAAATCTCATAAAGATAAGTCAAATTATGAAACTAAATTATGGATTCAGGTTTCGCATCAAGTCCCCAAATCTGAAATAAGAGTTTAAATTTTCCAAAAGGAATATGAAATCAAGGAAACTAATTAGAGGTCATTGTTTGGTGTGGTCTCCTCTCGAGACCACAAATAGTTGGGACCACTATTGAGTAATTTCCTTAATTATAATCAAGCTAATATGATCTATATAGTTAGCACCATGCTAAAATCTTCAAGTTGATTTATTTGATAGAAAGTTTGAAGTATTCCTAGCAATATGAAATTATTACATTCCAACCAAGCTAGGTAGTGCTAGGTGTGAAATAATTTTACAATTTTGAAGGCATCCAAGTTGCTCTAGGTATTTGCTCTAAGTGGAATCCATAATTACTAAGTTAAAAGATGAATGCTGATAAAATTACCCTTGGAGACCAAGCTCCAAATTTGTTTCATACCATAGGGGATTTTTTTGACACGATCTCTGTAAAATTCACAAACTGCAAAAAACAAACATAATCTTAACCATTTAGATTGATAATCTGAATACTGTCAAATGTTTGAGAAGGAATATGGTCATCAAACTTTTGCATCATGTCTTAGGGCCCATCATCAAGACCAACCAAAACATTGATGAGATATCACCTACATGCAAAAGAAAAGAAAAAACCTCAAAACCATGTTTTCTTCTCTAAAAAAAGCTTTCCAAATCCTCAACAAAGAACGAAACACCCAAAATAGAACACAGAAATAACCTATGAAGACAACATACTTAAAAGTCAGCCCTCCAACTTATACTAAATAACATACACAAACCAACAACATGACTATCAACCTCTCAACAGATTACCCGTTTATTCAACTTTTGTGGAGTTTTGAACACAAACCTCTTTGATTCTTGAACTTTCTTTGTTTTCTAAATCATCTTAATGGGCCCAGTTCCAAGTAATCCCACTTTCAATCTAGCAAAAGCTTTTGACCATGGTTCAAAGTATCAATATGCCCTTATGTATTGGCAAAGGCATATCAGTAGTAAAAACCATCCGTGTTTATTTTTTTAGTTTTTTTTTCAAAAATTGGTTTTTGGGGATGTCTTTAAGTATATTTTTTTATTAAAAAAGAGGGGTCCCAAAATTATAATTATGGTCATTGCTTTTGACACCTTAGCAGTTCAGTGGTTTATCTGACTTATGAAACATCTTACTGCATTAGGGATGTTCTGCACCTTTGGATTCAATGAGTTAGCATTGATACTTTCTAACCCCAAGACTCCATTCTTCTCAAAGACCACCTAACCACCCTCTTCAAGTCCATTCCTTTCACCTTAAGATGACCTTAGTCTCTTTTGAGCATCAACGCTGCTTACAATACACCAAGCTATGTAAGGATACAAATTATTCTACTTTTTCTTCAAAGGCCTGCAATTTTTCTTCCAACTCCTTAAAAGTTTTTCTTGCAAGTTCCTCTCCCCTGAGAGAAAACAAGTTTAAAGATTTATTGTTTCTATATTCATCACTGTATCCACATGGATTGTTTTCTCAATTACATGGCATTTTAAATTGATTTCATCATTAACTGGTAAAAAGTGATAAAATCATTAAACACTCCAGTTGTTATAAGTTATTTTGTGTCATTTTTTGTTTCAATTTGTTCATAGATCTATCATCTATTAGTTGAACTGATGTTGTCTTGCTGCTTGGGCTGGCTAGGATGTGATTAGATCTGTTCATGGGCTGGCCAGGCTGGGCTTTCACTTTGTATTAACAAATTTTTCTAAGGCTCGAGCCCAAGCCCGGCCCGACCATTGGGCCTACAACTTGGGCCTGAGCCTGATCCTCATAAAAAGCCCAAAGCCTAGGCCTGGGCTCGAGCCTGAAATTTAGCCCATACTATTACTACTACTGAAGTGATAGATAGATAGATAGATAGATAGATTATAAAGAAAATAATAAAAAAAGTATATATTAAATTATAAATATATATTTTAATAAATATTATACTATTTATATATTTTATATAATATATAAAATACATATTATATAATTTATAAAATATATAATGTTGATTCGGGCCAGGCTTTTTTGACAAATCCCAAGCCCGGCTCGAAACACAGTCGAGCTTACTGTGTTAGGCCCGAGGTCAGGCCCGCAGGCCTAATTACATGACCAAGCCCGACCGGGATGCGGGTCGGGCCATCAGGCTACCCGGCCTATGAACAAGTCTAGAAGTGATAGCTTAGTGAAATCACAATATTGAAGCATCATCAGGGAGATAAAGGCTATAAAGGAATTTGCATTGCAATTTTAATTGGTTAGCAAGAATAGCCAATTCAATGACAGATGCATTGGCTAAGCAAAGGGATATATAAACAAGATATGTTTCAGGTGCAAGTTGGGTATATATAATGTATATCAGCCTTATGTTAGGAAAAGCTTATATATTTGCAAAAGACGGGGGGAAGAGTGATTTTTGAATTCAGCCTTTTTTTATGGAATTGGGTCATAGGGACTGGATTTTGAGTATTGGGTATTGGATCTGCCCTTCTTTCTCTCCACAGCTTCATCCATTTCTCCAAATACAAGTCTCTCTCTCTCTCTCTAAGCTGAGCTGAGCTGATAGTTATAATGGTGTCACTTCTGGTTTAGGATGTGCAGATGGAACTATGCAGAACTGAATAGCTTGGGATTGGACTTAATTTCTTGGTTATTTCAAGGTGTGTTGATAATGGTGTAAGCAATCTTTGATTATTTGTTTTTGTTAGGTCTAGAAAGAGTGGTAATCAGCTTGTTTGTGAAAATAAACTGAGATGCTCGTCTTGGTAGTTTAATACTGAAATAATTAGTTTTAAATTTCTTATTATTAATTTCATGTAAAAAATGCTTAAAAGTTACAAAAATTTGAAATAAATTTACATATAAAATGCATGCGGGATATACTTCAATAATGAGTAAGCAATTACATATTCTTTCTCTTTTATAGATTTTTTTTGTTCAATTTTCTTTTTGAGAGAATTTGTTTAGATTTAAAAACATTATAATATAATTTCCATTTAAACTAATTATTTAATTTAAATAAAAATTAGGAACATCATATTGACTTGGCATACATTATGAGTTGAAGCATTTCTATAATTTGCCATTTGGTTGGCATATCATTAATAATGCTAGTTATAATGCAACTTATGAAAGAAACAATACAAAATCAAGAAATAGAACACAAACCGATATTGATATTAACCCTCTTTGAATATGCTTTGGGGTTGATGAACTAAAAAACCTATACCTGATCAATAAAAATCTATTGTTAAACCAAAACAATAAAAATTTCATTCATGGTTCATGATTCAGTAATCTATTGCTCATAAACCAAAACAGAAAAATTTCTTTAATTTGATCACATAAAATAGGAACAAAAAACACAAAAACGAGAAATTTATTTATAAAACCTAATTGAAATCGATTGAATAATGCAATTACATTCGTTAAAAACATAAAAGATATATGAGAATGACTTATAACTATACTTGTTATTTCAGTCAAAGTTCTACAAAGTGTCTTGATGTTCAGGAAAAGTTTATGAAATCTCAAAATTTTCAGATTTTCACAAGAGAAAAAGAAAAATAAACATAAGAAACCGAAGTTATAGAGGAGAAAAATCAAAACAAAAAGTAAGAATTTTTGAAATTTCTCACTTGCTGCTAAAAAGTAAAAATCAAAACCCAACTACATTGTTGGGAGACATGAGCTAAAAAACCCGAAATACTGAAAATTTTATTAGCAACTACATTGTTGATAAACCAAAACAGAAAATTTTATTTAATTTAGAAACCCATTTTTAAAACCAAAACCTAAAAAGATATATGAGAAAAAACAAAGGTTAGAAATTACCACTTAGATGGGGAAAATCCTAAGACTACTGAGAAGTATTCCAACAAACAAAAAGTAAGAATTTTTTAAATTTCTCACTTGTTGCTAAAAAGTAAAAATCAAAACCCAACTACAATATTGATAAACCAAAGCATAAAATTTTATTTTATTTGGAAACTTATTTATAAAACCTAAACCTAAAAGGATATATGAGAAAAAACAAGGTTAGAAATTACCCCTGACATGGGGAAAATCCTGAGACTGCTAAGTATTCTAGCAAACAAAAAGTAAGAATTTTTTAAAATTCTCAAAAGTAAAAAATCAAAACCCAACTACATTGTTGGAAGGCCTGAGCTAAAAAACCCGAAATACTGAAAAATTTATCAACAACTATAGTGTTGATAAACCAAAACAGAAAATTTTATTGAATTTGGAAACCTATTTATAAAACCTAAACCTAAAAAGATATATGAGAAAAAACAAAGGTTAGAAATTACCACTGAGATGGGGAAAATATTGACACCGCTGAGAAGTATTCCAACATGCATTCCGGTTCAATCTTCTTCGCCTTAGCACAATAAGTCTGATTAACTTCGAAATCGAAGAAAATAAACACCAAGAGTTCCATACGTGACAACTGTCAATGCCGAAACATGCTCTGCTACCTTTCTCATGTTTGCCTTTTAGGACAAAAATGATTCGTGAAATGCAGAAGAGAAACTTTCTGTTTTCAAATGCCAATTAGAGCGTGTCTGCCAAAGAGGACACCTGGTATTTGCATTGTTGCAGGGGTGAGAAGGGGAGAAACATATGCTTTAGTCACCTTCGCTTGTCCCCAAAATCTACTTGTCCCCTTCGCTTCAGTCATTATAATAGAGGATATGATTGGAAATAAGAAATCAAGGAGGGGTAGGATGCCCAAAATCTATTAGTCCCATTTGCTTTAGTCATTTTAAGAGGGGAGAGGGGAAAGAATTGGAAATAAAAAATCAGGGAGGGGTAGGATTTGAACTATAAAATCAGGGTATTTGGACGATGGACGATTCATTCACTTCAGTCATTTTAAGAGGGGAGAGGGGATAGAATTGGAATTAAAATATTAGGGAGGGGTAGGATTTGAACTATAAAGTCAGGGTATTTGGGCGATGGACGATTCGTCCATTTCTCTTTTTTATGGTAAGATTTTACATTTTAGTTATTCCATCATTTTTCAACAGTTACGAATTGTGTCTCGATATGTCACACATTATATAAACCATTAAATTATGGTTTTTTACATTTAAATGACTTATTTACAATCGTATAAAATTTGTAAATATAGTTAGTAATATATTTTTTAGGATTTATTTGAATTTTCTACCATATTTTTGCATATCTTGATTTTTCGTCCGCATCCATACATATCCAAAGTGTATCCCTATACAAAGGTTCAAAGTTTTGGAAATGTAATGTGTATCAGAAAGACAATATTAAGAGACGTATCGGGATACACTTTGGAACAAATGATTTGTACATGTTCTGCGTATTAGGATATTGTCGGAACGATACCTATTGGCCGATATGGACCAATATTTTGCGATATTTTGAAACTTGCACGACATGTCTCTTAAAAATGTCTTTCTAATACGCCTTACGTTTTTGATACTTTGAACCTTGGGGGTGAGCAAAAAAATTGAAATACCGAACCGACCATAGAACCGTTCGAAAATGAACCGAAAAATTGGTTAACCAAATCGGTCGGTTCGGTGTTTTTAAAAAAATGAAAGGTATCGGTTAACCAATATAGAAAATTGGTGGTTAACCGAACCGATAGGTATACATATATTTCTATATATTTTATATACTATAAATTAATAATTATGCATTATATATTTATAATATATGATATATTGTGTATTATTTAAAATATAGTCTTTTATATATTTATAAATTTTTATTATTTATTTATATATATTTTTATAATGTATATTGTAAAAATTAAAAAGCTGAAAAAAATCGACAAAACGAATCAATGGTTAACCAAACCGGTCAACCGACTAGCTTCAGTTCGGTTTCGGTTACTAGTTTTCCAAAAACTAATGGTACCGGTTCGGTTAAAAAAAAGCCCCACGGTAACCTAACCGTGAACACTACTTAGAAAGGGTAAGGATTTTTACTTGCATGATTTTTCCTATTTTATTTCTCCACACCATCGAATTGAGCGGTTAAGTCTTATTTATTTTTTAATTTTGGTTTTATCTTATTTCAAAATGAAGAAAAAGAACACAATTATGCCATTTAGTGCATTCATACATGTAATATCGGGATTCATACATGAATGACGTGTTAAAATTTGAATGGGAGTGCACCTCGTCTCGGTATAAATCGGTATTTCGGCAAACCTGTTGAAACATTGGAAGGCCCAGTGGAAAGTGCTTTAAAAGAATGTACCGAATGGATAGAAAATGATTGTAATTGCCTTGGAGATTATGGTCCCAAGAACTTCTCCGCCAACTACAGGATCAGCAAGCACTAGATCTAATGCTAAAAGACGTGGTTGGATTAAAAGATAGGGGCTACAATTTCAGTGAAGTCGCTTATGTTCTAGATCTTCCCAAGGGAGAGGGACTCAAGTGCGATAAGGCTGTGGGCTTGGACATGATATTTGGGATGATTTGTGATTGCATTAGAGAAAATGATGAAGCTGGAATTATTGGGCTATATGGCACAAGGGGAGTTGGAAAGACAACTATTTTGAGAAAAATAAATAATGAATTTCAACACAATGATTTTGATGTTGTGGTTTGGGTTACCGTGTCCAAGGCGGTGAATGAGGAAAGGATTCATAAGGAAGTCGGTGATGTTATGGGGTTGACACAAAAAGAAAACGCAAATCAGGTTGCAAGAGCTGCTGATATCCACAAGATTTTTATTGGGAAAAAGTTCTTGCTCCTCTTTAATGATATATGGAAAAAAGTCGAATTGGTTCGCATTGGAATTCTTGACCCCATAGGATCAACAGATAGGTCATCGAAGGTGATATTCACAACTAGATCTGAAAGAGTATGTAGACTCATGAAGGCCAAGAAAAAAATTCAGAGTTGAATGTTTGCTTTTTGGTGGATCATGGAATCTATTTATAGAGAAGGTGGGAGAGGAGACCCTGAAGAGTCATCCACACATAGCTCGGCGAGCTGAGGTTGTTGTCAAGGAGTGTCGGGGCTTGCCCTTGGCTGGGCAATGACTATGAAGAAAACTCTGCAAGAATGGGAACATGTGATTACAATGTTGAGGAGCTCTCTGGAAAAAATTATAGGTATGGAGGATGAAGTGTTTTCAATTTTGAAGTTCAGCCATGATGCCTTGCCAAATGACAATGTTAGAATTTGCTTCCTATATTGTTTCTCAAAGATTTTTCTATTCCCACCAAACAAGTCATAGAATATTGGATTGGGGAAGAATTTATAAGAACTGGATTTACAGAAATGAGAGATGCAATTAATGAAGGATATGATATCATTCAATATCTAAAACGGGCTTGTTTGTTAGAGTGGGCCGATAGGGATGATGAGTGTGTAAAGATGCATGATGTGATCTAGGACATTGCATTATGGATAGTCAATGACAGTAATGGCAGGGCGCCAATAGGATATTTATGCAACGTCTTGATGAAAGTAATGAGATTGAAAAGGGTTAATGGGGTAAACGTCCCCAAAACTTGACATCTTCACAGTGTAGAATGTTCTAGCAAGTGGGGATTAAATTTCTGCAATTTTATGTCTTAATTGATTAATGATTTTGTTATATAAGGGAATGGTTCTACGTATTGTTTAAGGGAGAGGAGTGCCTAACACCTTCCCTTTCTGTAAGGGAAGGTTCTACGTATTGTTATATAAGGGAATGGTTCTACGTATTTCTACCCCCCAAGCATGCCTAAATAGGCCTTGCAGTGGGTTATGGAGTGGTTTTCTGCATGGGAGGCCAATCACTCCCATGTTCTAGAAAAGTTTCTGAAATCTCAAAATTTTTAGATTTTCACAAGAGAAAAAAATAAAAAGAAACATAAGAAACCCAAGTTATAGAGGAGAAAAATCAAAACAAAAAGTAAGAATTTATGAAATTTCTCGCTTGCTGCTAAAAAGTAAAAATCAAAACCCAATTGCATTGTTCGGAGACCTGAGCTAAAAAACCCGAAATATTGAAAAATTTATCTGCAACTACATTGTTGATATACCAAAACAGAAAATTTTATTTAATTTAGAAACCTATTTATAAAACCTAAACCTAAAAAGATATATGAGAAAAAAAGAATGTTAGAAATTACCACTGCCATGGGGAAAATCTTGAGACTGTTAAGAAGTATTCCGGCAAACAAAAAGTAAGAATTATTTAATTTTCTCACTTGTTGCTAAAAATTAAAAATCAAAACCCAACTACATTGTTGACAAACCAAAACAGAAAATTTTGTTTAATTTGGAAACCTATTTATAATACATAAACCTAACAAGATATATGAGAAAAAAACAAGGTTACAAATTACCCCGAATAAATGGAAAATCCTTAGAATGCTGAGAAGTATTCTGGCAAACAAAAGTAAGAATTTTTTAAATTTCTCAAAAGTAAAAATCAAAATCCAACTACATTGTTGGGAGGCCTGACCTAAAGAACACGAAATACTGAAAAATTTATCAACAACTACATTGATAATTGCATGGGTATATTGGACACTTTTGTGCCTCTTTTTAGATGATTCTAACAAATGGGGATCTAATTACAATTGTATTAAAAGGTTTAAAGGAGATAATTGCAATGACCAAACTTCAAGAGAAATTTCAACAATAATCAAAAACTTCATGGGAAGTTTTATCAATTTACCCTTTTTTGGGGAAAGAGATGCAACTCTGTGTTTTAACTTTTAAAGCCAAAATTGCACTTTATGTTGTGGCCAATGCATAAAACAGAAAATGGTCATAATGGAAAAAAATGGAAGGAGAATCATTTAGTGCTTTTGGATTATGGAATCAACCTTTGAGCTTCTTATATATATATATATATAGATGCAACTTTGTATTTTAAAACTCTCAAGGTACAGATGAGGATCACGAGGCTCCAGCCATGAGCTGAGTTTTGCTTCTAATATAAAAGTGGAAAGGGTCTAATTCACCACTTGTCATCCACCACACCATGAATCAGACCATTTCCTTTTTCTTTTCTAATGATATAATAGGAGCAAAAGTTCTTTGACGGATCATACCATATAGTACTTGCAGATACCAGCCGACTACAATTCAACTATGAGGTCATTGGTTAGGTGGGTTTTAGGTCTGCATTTTGATTTCAGATTGAAATTAGCTTTACCCCTTTGGGTTCCCTTTAAAACTTAGGCCAATTATGTCAAAGATATGCATATCAAGGGGTAGGGCCTACCCCAACAATAATCACAAAATGTCGACATTATGTCATGCGATGCATCATCACCGAATAAAAGGGAAAAGGGAAAATTGTTGTAACCTTTGACACATTCCAAGTAAATCCCCTCTCTTATAATCCTCTAAAAAGAGGTATAAAAATAATCAATCATACAATTATTTTTGAACAGCACATTTATTTCCATTTTTTCTCTTTATATCCATTTTTTTTTCAAAATTGATTTATTTTCCAAAATTTCCCTTAAGCTGTGTTTGGTTGCAATGAAAACCTATAGTAGTGTAAATGATTTGGGTGCAAATTTTGATTTATTTTTATTTTAAATTTACCTTATTTTATTTGATTATAGTAAACCCAAAACAAAATTAAACTAGAATTTGCATTTTTTTTCATTTGTACTCCCTGGCATTTATACTAATGCAAATAAAATTGTACCCCAACCAGCGTTAGTATCAATCACTCGAAGGTAAAATTACAACTTTAAACTTTTTTTTTTATTTTTCATAAAATTGATATTATTTTTTATAGAAACTAACCTCAATAGTAACTGTGTCAGAAAATTCAGGAGAGGTAATTGCCATTAACAAATTTCAGGGGAAGTTTCAGCAGCGGTCCAAAATTTTAGGGGAGGTTTTGGAAATTTATCCAAAAGAAAAAGGAAAGTAGTAAAAAGTCCAACAGAAACACTTTGGCTGTTTGTAAGAAAAGAAAAAGAGATTAAGAGCCTGCTATGAATGAAATCTCATAAGAAGTGTGGCTAAAATAGTATTTATACTCAATATTTTTAGTTGAAAATACAAATGAAAACGGAAATTAGCTAAGGTGTCATGTGTAGATGCTCCCAAAACAGAAACAGCCAAACAGAAACAGCTACAAGTAATAACCCTAACCCACACCATACTCATGTTTCTACAATATTTGGCTAACTCTACTCATCAATTCCTAACCGGCTAATCCATTAGGCTCTACTCTACAAATTTGTATTTGCACTCCTTCCAAACATTTTCATTTTTTCACACCAGAGAAACTAATTCGCCCTCTCTCTCTATATAAGTGGGTCACTTCTCAGATTGGTGCCACTAGCCACCAGCATCTTCTTATCTCTCTTTTCTCATCTCACCCTGAATAAGCTCCGGCGACCCTTTTCATCCAAGTTTTTCAGTCTTCACCCTACTCCTACTGTTCCTCCTTCCCATCTTATCTTAGCCTTCAGTAGTGAGTGTACATGCGACCCTGAAGAAGACACCGGACATGACAAAAGGTAAAGCCCTTATTAGGCTCAGTTTGAAAAGAGTACAAATCCAAATACGCACAGTACAAAATTGCAGCAGTAGCATCCATTCTGACTGCTAGTGCAATTGGGGTGTGTATTCCAGTACTGGGGAAAACCATTCCGGTTTTGCATCCAGAGAGGAATATCTTCTTTATGATCAAGGCGTTTGCAGTAGGCGTTGTTCTAGAAACTGGGTTTACTCATTTACATCCTGATGCCTTTGAGCTGTTAACCTCGCCGTGGCTTGAAGGCAAGGCATTCCGGTACAAAATCGCAGCAGTAGAACCCATTCTGGCTGCTAGTACAATTGGAGTGTCTATTCCAGTACTGGGGAAAGCCATTCCGGTTTTGCATCCAGAGAGGAATATCTTCTTTATGATCAAGGCATTTGCAGCAGACGTTATTCTAGCAACTGGGTTTACTCATTTACATCTTGATGCCTTTGACCTGTTAACCTCGCCGTGGCTTGAAGGCAAGGCATGGGAGCTTCCATTCACTGGCTTTGTTGCAAAGATGATAGACACTTCAGCCACTGGTTATTATAAGAGGTCTCACTTTAACAAGTCTCACCCCTTGAATGGATATGAAGAAAGGACAGGTGAGCATGTGGGGTCACGTCCATGTTCACACCCATGCCACACATGGTCATGCCCATGGCTCAGATTCTACCTCCTCAGAGTTTCTGAAACATCGACCCATCTCACAGGTAAGCTTGAGTTTTGATTTGTTTTTATCATATTCTTTTCTTCTTCTTTCTTTCTGTTCCTTTCGTCTGAGATGTTCCTTTGTTTCATTTTCTCCCTGTCAACTTACTTTTTGTAACATGGGTTCTCCATTTTCTTGGTTATGGATAGGTTTTGGAGTTGGGAATTGTGGTACACTCTGTGATCATTGGGATTTCCTTGGGGACTTCGGAAGACCTTTCAACAATAAGACCTTTGGTTGCAGCTCTGACTTTCCATCAGTTCTTTGAGGGCATGGGGCTTGGTGGATGCATTACTCAGGTATCAAATTAACGGAAGTTGATTACTTCAGTTAGTCTTTCCCTTGGTAGATGCATCAGTTTGAGTATTAAATCCTCAGTTAGTCTTTCAATTAGCATTTGGAGAATCGGGGGTGGGTCAGGCTTTGAATTAATGAATTCAATGTATAGATTTATATAGAATGATTCTGGGGTATATATTACTAAATTATTGTGAGACACTAATAAAACTTTTCTTGTTCTATGACTGAACTGATACAGGCAAAATTTAAGAATCGAGCCACTGCGATCATGATAACTTCTTTTCTCCCTCATCACCACCCCAGTTGGGATTGCAAATGATATAGGAATAACAAATGTTTATAACGAGAACAGCACCACTGCTCTCATTGTTGAAGGGATATTTGACTCTGCCGCAGCTGGGATCCTGATTTACATGGCACTTGTTGATCTACTTGCAGCAGATTTCATGAACCCTAGGATGCAAAGCAATGGAAAGCTTCAAATATTGGCCAATGCTTCACTTCTCCTAGGGGCTGGTTGTATGTCTGTCTTAACTAAATGGGCTTAAGGATGTACTCTATCTTACATACTTTTTTATGAAAATTCCTAAGGCTACGTTTGGAAGGAGTACAAATACAAAAAAAAAATGTATGCTACAAAACATTAATGTCCGGTTCATGTGAGTGCAAAGTGGTTCAAGATTTCCATGCCCAATTTGCACTCAGCTCATTTGTTTTGAATGATGCAAAGAACAATACAATTTTTGTGGATGTTTGGCACTTTCATCAATGCCAAATCAAGAGTGTCATTAAAGCTCTGTTTGGAAATAGTACAAATACAAATTTGTAGAATGCAAAACCTTACATTATGTATTATTTTAAATGTATTTGTACTGTACATATTTGTATTTGTACTCTTCCCAAACTATGTCTAAAGTGGTTCAAGATTCCCAATATACAGCTGTAGTGTCCCATCACCCATGGGTAGAAGATCTGAACACTCTTTTTTCAATTTTAATATTATAAAATTACATGTGAAACTTTTTATTACATTAGGAATTTCCATAAAAAAAAATTATGTAAGACTACGTACTTAAGCCCATATAACTAAGACAGAAAATGTCTCACCATTAAGACGATGAGGATTCATACATAAAATGCCACCTCAAATGGACAAGTTTTGTGAACTAGGATACACATTTTGAAAAGTCAAAACAAATTGTATTCATCCCTTTCAATTCCCCAAGGCTCGGTTTATTTGCAATTTGAATTTCATTTGCACTAGTGTAAATGTGGGAAAATGCAAATTTTGGTTTACTTTTGCTTCTACTTAACATTGTCTTGTTTGTTTGGGAGAAATAAAATGTTGTTCCTTTTGTATGTGAAAAAAAATGAAGCTAGGAAAAAAAAATGAAGCTAGGAATGAAGTTAAGAAGGTTATTTGTTTGGGATGAATAGCAAAACTATGTTATCCCCATTTTATATGACAGAATTTAGGTAGGACGAAAGTAATGCAAATTCTACATTAATTTTCAAGGCTCAGTTTGGAAAGAGTACAAATACAAATATATACAGCAAAATATATATAAAATAATACAAAATATAAGGTTTTGCACTCTACATATTTGCATTTGTACTCCTTCCAAACTGAGCCTAAGATGCAAAGAATTGCACCAAAAATATGTAGAAATAAGACAAAAAGTACAAATTTTGCAATAGACAGATATGGCATCATAGTCACAAAGAAATGGACAGAATGCTGAGCCCAATGCAAAATTTGTATCTGGTTCAGATTTGCATTCCAAACAAACAAAGCCAAAGCATTATAAATCGCAACAATATGTGTACCAAGTTCAAGTGATCTGCTCCAAATGGGGCAGGGATGGGGATGGTTTTCCCCCATGGGGACGGAGATGGGGAAATTTTCATCCCCATTGGTGGGGATGGTGCGGGGACAGGGAGAACACTCCCTATCCAGCGTGGATCCCGATCCCCACCCCATGGGATCACCACTAATATATATGTATATATATGCATACATTTATATATGTATATATGTACACATACATCTATACATTAATATTTTTAAAAATATGATTGAATCTTTTCTAATAGGATTGTAAATTCTAATTATTTTATCTTTATTTTTTAAATAAAATAAAAGACAAAAACATAATGCTTGACCTTATAACACGAGGAGTGGAGATCTTGGTGGAGACGGGGGTGGGGATAACTTTGTCCCTATTAGCGGGGATGGGGATAGGGATGGGGATGGGGATTTCCATGGGGACGGGGATGGGAAAAGGCTCCTCGTTCTCGCCTTGCCCTATTCCAATTCAGAATCAAACTAATGAAACTAACCAATCCAATTTCTAGTATTTCCAGTCTGCTTTGGTTCAACAATTTCTCAATCTGATTAGATTGGATTAGTTTCGCTTTAGTCATTTGTAAACTGACTAAAATTGAACAACCCGCCCATAGATATATATTAATATTTTATATTTTAAACATACTTTTTTAATACAAAAAAGTGAGAAAATTCCAATATTTCTTGGGCTAAAATAGTTTATATCATAAATTTATTTTTTTAATAATGCTATTGTAATTTTTTAAGCTTAAATATTTTGAACCAATCAACCAAACTGAAAATTGACCAAAATCAATATAACTTGAGTGACCAACCCCCAACCTGACCAGGTCAATTTGGTTGGCCAAACAACCTACAACTGAACCAAACCAACCCGTGAACAATAGTTTAATCTCCAACAATTATTAATAATTTATAGCAAAAATATACAATAAATTAAATTTAAAAAGCTAAATAACAATAGTTTAAACTCCAATAATTATTGAAAATTTTCTAGTAAATAACAAAACAAAAATAGATTTATACATTGTACAACACACGTGGAGTGCCACATGGGCTCATACATGGCATTGATACAAAAATTAATAATAATAACAATAGCAACAACAATGATGATGATAATAATAATGATTATTCCAAATTACATATATGCATTATGCAAAAAGCAAAAAAAAAAAAAAAGAGCATCACAAATATTCAATAAGAATTATATAAAAATAGGATATCACTAATTATTGGTATTGATTTTAAAAAATGAAGCAAAATTCGGAATATGCAAATAAATAACAACAAAAATTCAGCAAGTACCGATTATTTGTATAATATTCAACAAAAACGATAAAAAAATAGTAGTTATTCATACAAACAATTACACAACCAAGCACACATACAACCATTGCATCATTTTTGTTTTTTTATCTTTTCAAATAAAAAAAAAATCGATTTTCAGCAAAATATTCAAAAAAAGGTAAATAACCCCAAAACAATCGAAGTGATAGGGTTAGGATGCCTTACCAGTGGTCGCTGATGAGTCTCTGGTGGGTTTTTGGTCCTAAAAATCAGATCTGAGAAAAAAATGAACAGGATGTTCCAGGTGTTAAATTCTTTAAAAAAACAAAGAATGGAGTTTAGGATGAAAGAGGTTTGAAAGCCGAAAATGACCTGATCACCGGTCAGTTTTTTTCCGTTTCAGTGATCACCAGTCACCCCTCTGCTAGATGTCACAACTGCTTTACTCGGTTTGTGCAAATGGAGAATAAGAAGGGTTTTCTCCATTGTGGGGGTAGTTTAGGTATTATCAAAATAGTTTAGGCTCTGGACCGTCCCAAAAATTGTGAATAAAAATGTGTTGAACAAGTGCTTAAAAAAGCCACTCCCAAGTTACTTTTTTAAGTGCTTCTTTTCGAAATAAGCATTTATTTCTGACTTATTTGCCAAATAGGAATAAGGGCTTATTTTCTACTTATTGTGTGGTCCCAATACTTCTTTTAAGTACTTATTGAAACAGGGCCATGTTAATCCATAAATGCGTATTTATATGTTAAATAAAACTTAAAACTTTTATATAAAATAATAAAAATTTAATATAAAATAAAATATACTTGTGTATATATGGCATATAAAATCTAATACATATATTATAATATATCAAAATATGCATATCATATATATTGTATATTTAAAAACATATATTATTTTATATTACAAGATAAGCTTACGAATTGGGGCCAAACCCGACCTATTTTTTTGGACTGTAGGCTCAAGCCTAGGTCAGGCTTGCACACAAAAACTTGGGCCCGAGCCTTGAAATTTGTGGTTGGGCTAGACTGGGTTTTCGGGCTGGCCAAGAATAATAACCCCTATAGATTCATTTCTTGCTCATGCTCTTCTTCAACTTCATCATTTTACAGTTTTGCAATTTTTGTTTTTTATTTTATATGTTTGTTTATAATTTTTATAATATTTTCTTGTAATTTTTGTTATTTTTATTTTCTACATTTGTTTATAATCTTTGCTATATTTTTTATAATTTTTGTTACTTTTTATTTTCTATGCTTATTTATAACTTTCATTATATTTTCTTGTAATTTTTGTTTTTATTTTATTTTTATAATTTTTGTTATATTTTCTATAATTATATTATATTTTTATATAATTTATGTATGTAGGATTAATGGCTTGGATGGGTTGGGTTGGGTTAAGGTGGTTTCTGGGTTGAACCCAACCCATTAAAATTTCTTAACTGGGTCATTATCGGATTAGTGTGTCAGATGGGTTGAGTTGAAGCTTAACCCAAACCCAACCCAACCTGCCCAATTGCTACCCCTATGTAGGATCAAATCTGCAAAATTGTAGGTTCAAATAGACACTTTAAATTTCATGGGTGTTTGATTGATTAATTACATGGATGGACACTTGGACAATTGAACATTTTGGGTCATGTGTTAAACATTAATGCTCTTTATTTTTTATCTTAAGTTTTATCTCATTTCTATCATTAATGAAAATAATTTGCACTAATCACAATTTTTTATATGATGAATATATGATATTGTAGAATGTACCCAAAATTATCAATAAATTTATACAATTTCTAGAATTTTATGTATTTTATTATTTAATAATAACATCCATTTGACATGGATAGTTTAACCGCTAACCCATCACTTGGATGAAAAAACAATTTTGCTTTTTCGGTTGATTTTAAATCATGTATTCCATTTTCATCATCGACAAAATTAATTCTTATTTTCACATTTATATTTGTTTAATATGGTGAATATATAACAATAGGACTGTATCAATATAATTTATACAAAGCTTATATTTTTCTTTGAGTTTATGTATGTATGTATTTAAAATTCATTACTTAGTTATGACATCATAGATTGACCTATTTGACCCAGAATGTTAGATCATTGACCTACTTACCATCTATGTATGTAAATGCTTTCATTTTCAAACTGGTTTTAAATTTTGCATTTCATTTATATCATTGGTAAAATAATTATTATTTGCCATACTTATTTTTGTTTATATTATTATTATATAATATTATAGATGTGCCCAAAATTATTTCATATATTTTTGTACTATTCTATTTTAAAAAAATATTTTTAATTATAAATCATGGGTTAACCTATTTGAACTAAATGGTCCAAGTTACAAAAAAATATTTTTTGTACTATTCTATTTTATCATAGTTATTTTTTAATGTGACAAATATATAATAATAGAAATGTGTCCATTTTTTTTCGAAACTTCATTTTTTTTCTATAGTTTTTGTGTTTTTTATATTTCTAAATTTTTATTATTTATTTATGATATCATGAGATTATCCATTTGATCTAAATGGTTGACATACTTACCCACGACCTAAATGATTTCATTTCTAGGTTTATTTTAAAAATATAAAATTTTATTCTATTAATAATTATTGTGTGTGGATTTATTAGCGGAACTTAATGATGATAAACAAAAGTATTTTTTATATTTCTAAATTTGTATTATTTATTTATAACATCATAAAATTCTCCGTTTAACCCAAATAGTTGAACTACTTACCCACCACCTAGATGAAAAATATGATTTCATTTTTATGTTTATTTTAAAAATATAAAATTTCATTCTATTAATAATTATTGTGTATGGATTTATTAGTGGAATTTAATGATGATAAATGAAAGTATAAATGTTGGACTGAATGAGAGAGAATATGATTTATTCAATGACTTAAATGTGAGACTTAATGAGAGGTAATTGAATGTACTTAATGGTATTCTTTTAATTCCACTTTCTGCCATTTCAATGGAGATTCTAAATTCAAGAGGAGGGGTATTTTGTCTATTTTGTTATTTTACTTTAAATTTTGATTATTTTTTTCAATGTTGTTTTTTTAAATATACCTCTCATGGATTGATCCAGTATGTGGCCCAAGGCTCCGCTTGAGGACTAGCCCAGCCCACGGCACAACATGGGCCTACATGGGCTGTGCCAGGCTGACCCCTCGAAAATTCCAAACCTCAAAGAAAGGAAGATTTTCTCCTATTGATATGTAATAACCTGAACCTTTTTGTGTAAAAAAAAAAAAAAAAACTCCAAACCTACTAGAGAGGAAGATTCTCTCCATGGTGTATCATACCCACTCATATGATGGCTTTTAGGGGGCGTTCTTTTTTCTGGATTTTGAGAGGGGGGAAAGTTGGTCAATAGGATTTTGATTCCCAATGACAAAGAATCCTATGTTCTTTTTTTTCAGATTTATGTGGGGACCAGGGAAAGTTTATTTTTCTGGGTATCTCCTAGGTAGATAAATAACTTTCCACCTGGGGGGGAAAATTGCCAATACTTGAATGGGACAAAAATGCCCCTTTTAGTAATAGATTTTTATGGTTAAAATGGTCATTGCCTTATTTACATGGAAAATAAAAGAACATGGGTAAATGCAATTAACCGGGTAAGCTTTTCCTGAAAAGCACTTACCCAGATAAATACATTTACCTAGATAAATAACTTACCGAAAAGCGAACAAAACTTTAATTTTTATGGTCCCCTTTGGGTCCTAAACGCTTAACCTGTTCAGGCCTTTTTCCTCTCCACCGGTACGAAGATAAAGATAGCATCCATCTTTTCACATCAGCCAATAAACAAAATAGCCAATGATCCAGTAGTCAAGATGTTGGCATGGCACCCTTCCAATTGGGAGATTCAATTAAGATCAAACTTGTGAAGCTGTAGGTTCTCTGTGGTATGGCTTGTGGGCTTTACATGCACCCTTCCAGAAACCTCCCAAAAGAGAGATAATGGGTGTTATCCTCCATTTGCTCTCTTTTTTTTTATCTTAAAATATATGATGTTAGAGTTGCCACCTAAGCCCAAGGTTTAAAGTATCGCCACTAAGAAGAGAGTGGTGTTACCACACTCTTTTTATTTATTTTTTCAAAGGTCTTAGGCCTGTCTACCCCAAAATGGGTCAAATCCCAAAAGATATATGTTTGGCATAAACGAAATATGATACGTAATGAAAATTCCTAAGCGGCTAACCCTTTAGAAAATGGAGGTTAGGAAAACCTGGAATATTAATTGAAAACAAGTATGTACACAGCCCTCAAAAGAAAATGGAGCTTAGGAATATCTTGCCATAGCCTAGGCCGACTATGTATACAGCCCTTCTATTTCAAATCTTTTATGCTGTATTTGGTTCGTAGGAAAAAAAGGGGAAAAATAGGAAACTTTTACAAATTTTGTATAGGTTTTTCTTACCTTTCCCTTCAAACCAAACATAATCTTAGGGTTTCTTCCAACTTGGCTTCCTTTCAAAAGGATGGGTGGGTTTTTCTCGTCCAATAGGGAGTTTTTTTCTGGATCAAGTCATTGAACCAAGATCCAGTTCAGGGGTCTGGAATGACTGGGTTTTCCTCAAGGAGGTGTGGAAGACATAAAGATTGAGAATAAATTAATGACTAAAATGCCATTGAAAGTTGACGTCGCTAAAACACCACAAGTTGATTGATGGAGGCCTGGATTTAAGAAAAGTGTGTAAAAATGAGGTTGGGGTTTCTACAACCGTCAACCCCATTAGTGGATTAGAGGTAAGATGCTGAAATCTAGAAGTTTGGGAGCTTTTTGTCACAAAACAAAGTTCGAGGGTCAAGTGTTAGCACCCCTTTATAGGGTGGTTGTTTATAATTTATCCTAAAATAAATCGGGGAGATCCTCTTCTTTTTCTTTATTCCCCAATAGTCTTGTTCACACAGGTTGGGCTTGATCCAAGCTTTACTACTTATTACTAATACAAATCGTCTAGGCCCGAGTCTGAGTTCGATCCAGTTATTGGACCTATTCTTGAGCTTGAGCCTGGCCTAATATAAAGCCCAAAGCCCAGTATACATAATTCAATATTTTAGTTCTATCTTCTAATTCTATATATATATATATATATATATATATATATATATATATACATTTTTAATTTATTCCTACCCAACCACACATTTTACACATACCCAAGTTAAATTGTACACCAAAGTTCAAACAAAACACACACACAAAATACAAGTTATTATCTAATACCCGTTACTAATGTATATTTGTTATTATTTATAATATATTTGGTCTGCATTTGGGGTTGGACTGGGCTTATTTAAAAAGCCTAAGCCCAACCAAAACATAACTAGGTTAAATACCTACAACGGGAGCGTAGAGGCCTCAGAAAGGGCCGAAACTGGGCTGGGCAAGGCAAGCCCACCAGACCCGGCCCGTGAACATATCTTTCCCCCAATCTAGTGAAACAATCAAAAGGCCCAAAACCACTTCTTCTCTTTCCATTCTCTACCATACCATCACCCTTCTATGTAGGGAGGACTTCGGCTTTGTTTCTCTTTCCCATCTTAAACTCCCTCTCCTCCTTCGATCTATAATTCTTTGCTTTGATCTTTCAACACCTGAACCGCTCGGTCGCTTGCAACAACAACCCAAGCTCTAGTTGTAGTTCCCATCTCTATTTTTTTCTCTTGGAGAGGGGAAACAATACAGGCTTATCAATAAATAGACAAGTATTTTGTTTTTGGAACCTTGGATGAGAAAACCATCAATAGACAAGGAAGTGAAATTAATTTCAAGCAGTTTCGAGAAAGATTGTTTCGGTCAAGGCAAGCCTGTGTCAACACCGTTCCAACCACCTTTTGCAACCTTACATTGGGAATTTCTTCTCATGAAATAAAGCACATAAGCAGGGAGATATTCTCAATGCAAGGCTGTAAAGGCTGTTTGAACGGGCTTTGCCCTAACCGAAGCTGAATTCTATCGAGAATAGTTTTTCTAAAACCAAGGCTTTTTGTCTTAACTTTCCAGTAACTTGTTTTGTTTTGTTTTGCTTTTCCCTTGTTTTGTTAGGCTTGGACAAGATTTCAGGCCCATGGGCTTGGGCTTAAAATATTGGACCTGACTTTTTTTCGGGCCGGGCTCGGGCTTTTTCAAAAAAGCTCAGCCCAAGCCCGAGCCCAACTTCATAATGTATTATATTAATAAAAATATATTTGATATAATAAAAAAGCATATATATATATATATAATATTTTTCTTTATTTTTCTTCTTTTTTTCAAGTAATAATGAGATTTTTCATTATTTTTTAGGTTTTGAGGTGATGAGGTCTTTTAATATAAATAAAACAGCTTTTAATTGAATTAAAAAGGAAAAAAATTTTTTTTTTCCAAATTTCAAACCGGGCTCGGGTTTGGGCCTGGGATTTGGGCTTTATTTGAGGGCCGGGCTCGGGCTTGGGCCTGAATATAATCTGTTAATATAGAGGCAAAGCCTAACCCGGCCCAGCCCCTGAACAGGTCTATTTGAACCTCCCTTGTGTTTCCTGACAAAAACTTATCCTCCCCGATGCTTTGACCCCACAAAAACAAGTCCAGATCTTCTCCTTATAGAGCGCTCCTCATACCGACCTCACAGCATGTCCCAGCCACACATCAGGAACATCCCCTATGCTTGTATGTTATTATTCATAGGAAATGTTCCCAATACACGATGGGATGTGGCTGTTAGGTCGGTGTGAGGAGCAAATCCCAATTCTACAAAAACCTCCCTTCACATTTTTAAGTAAACATCCAAGTACATCCTTTGTTAATAATGGGTTAACGTTTCATTGTTCACTTCATTAAGTGAACAACAAAGGCCAAGTTGATTTTTTTTTTCTTTTAAGTATTTCATTAATCTTATGTTTGGTCAGAAGGAATAGGTAGGAAAAGGAAGGGAAAAGTAGGGATACCTTTACAAACAGCAGAAACAAGCAAGGCTAACGACAGAAAGAAAACAAACAACAATAACAAGCAAACATCCACCAAGGAAACCAAGCAGAGAAGACACCGGAACAATTAGATAAAGAACAATTGGACACAGAATACCCAAACAAAGAAAACCAGAACAAACTACTAAACGCAGAGACACAACAGAGTAACAGATCAGGAGATAAAATCTGCCAATCCTAGAATATCTTCTCTCAATAATTCACCTAACCAAGCTGGAGCTTCACCCAACAAAACAGCATTTTCTCCCATAGACCTTGCTGCGCTGCGAGCTATTCTATTAAAATCTCTGCTAACTTTACTGAAAGTGATCTCTCCAGGTTTTTAGTAAGGTGGAGAGCGTCTTGAACACAGAAGAAAATCTCCATAGGACAATGTTCCCAGGCTTAGACAATCAGGAGATTACTGACTATAATCATTCTCAATTTCCATCTTTGAAAGATGCAATCTCTGTGAGTCAGATTAATAGCCTCCAACACCACACCGCAAAAGCTTGAAACTGGACTAAAGATGTTATGGGCTTTGCAATTTCAGATGTTTCACAGTTTCTGGATCCAGATGACTAATAGAAGAGTGCATTTGCATAATCTCTTAAACTACTCTTACTGTTCACGAAATTAACAAATTGTATCCTTACTATTTACATATTGTCTTAAACTACCTTTAAGTTTTTTAACAATTGTCATCGTCGTTAAATCGGGACGGAAATGATGATTTTACATTTTTACCCTTCTGTTAAGTCTCACACAAATCGCTCTTATTGTTCAAATTTCCTTCTTATGCTTCCCTTAATGAGAGATCGATTAAAGGCACAAATCGATCTTATTATTCACTTGCCTGGAAGCTGTTCTAAGAGGCACTGTCATCGTTTGAGCAGAGAAGGAACCAGTCATCTTGTTGCTGCAAACTCCGAGTAGCCAGACCAGATACTGTAAGAGGACGTCAGTGACGAGCCCTACTATAAGAAACCGTCCAGTGCTCACCGAGCTAACGAGCCCAAACTGAAATTAAAAGGGTGTTTTAGGAATTATTTACAATATTATCAATCACGTGGTGTCACGTTGTAAATGGGGCCCAACAATCAACTAAGGTAGGGGAGGATTTTGACAATTGTCAAAAAACTTAAGAGTAACTTAAAACAATATATAAATAGTAAGAATACAGTTTATCAATTTCGTAAACAATAAGAACAATTTAAGAGATTTATCCTCGTTTGAAACGTGAAGAAAAGTTCTTTACAGTGATGAAAGTACAGGAGAGGTTCAAGTATTTGTCAACAAACATGGGGGGAGGGGGTTAAGTAATTTTCTCGTTTTTATTTGATCATTCTTTTTTCTTTGACAGGTATTTGTGCACTTGTACGTCGGTTTGAGGATAGGGTGGTGGCGAAGGAGACAAAAAAATAAAAGGGAGAACCAGCTTGGGTAGGGTTTTCTTGTCCAACTTAGTTATTACGAAGTATGAACACATCAAAGAGTAAATCCTAGTATATTACATCAGTCCACATAGGGATGGGTCATACATATATATTACGCCAGCAATAGGTAAGCAAAGTATACAAAGCTGAGCTCATTGTTAGATGTATGGGTTTTTGCATTTTGTGGCCAAAATTTGTTGTCGGCAATAAATAAACCAAAAATGGCCATAATGGAGAAAAGTACAAGATTGTACAAGGGAATGACATAAAATAGTACACGTTGCAGGAGAATGAGAAGGTCTGCATTTTCTTTAATTTGTAGGGTACTAATGGGGCAAAATTGAAGTGAAATAGCCTCATGACATTTTTGATTGAGGCCTAGCCAAAATCCAAATTGAAACCCTAGTGAGAGTGGTTAATCTCACATAGGGATGGTAATGGATCAAATTAAATGGTAGATTCAATTTGATTCACGCTTACATGGTCAGGTTAGAGTCAGACTTAGTAGGGTGCAGGTTTAGTTGACCTGGCCCATCAGGTCATAATACCCTTGCACATATAAAGGGTATTCATATAATTTGGTCCTTGCTTTAAGACTTTTCTTAGTGATCTCACCCTCCATACTTTCTTTGCATTTTTCCCCTTAATGTGTATAACTTCTTAGGTTCAACACTATTAGGTAGTAGCAAATGATGCCAAACTACTTCAACACCCTAGATGGAAATCCTTCCAACTAAATTGAATTAAAAACCCTTTTAGTTCTCTCTTGAATGTGAATAATAGGTTGTCATTCACAAGGTTCCACAAGTCATGAGTGACAGCTAGTAGTATGCCATGACTAACCTAATAGCATGAATTCGATAAATTTGAACTTTTTGATCTATAGTTACCATGTACTAGACTCCTTCTAGCATACCTTGTCTTGAAAGAGTAAAGGGTCATGGTGACTATCATGTCAAACCCTATATAGCTTAATCATATATGCCATTGGATTGATGATGACTCATATTGTGACACTTGTAACTCTTTCCATAAACCATGTTGCCTTAGCTAAGGACTTCCGGGTTACATTAAATCCAATATAGGACATTTTCTCCCCTCGTGGAGAGTAATAAATCCCATGTTGTGCATTCACAAACTTTCATGTATAAGTCATCATAGCCAACATATATAAGCATCAATATCCCATGTTGTCAAACTATAGAGGCTCATGCACAAGGTATCTATATATGATGCCTTAGGTCTAAGGGTTATCTACACAACTGTGATGATAGAATCAATTTTTGGCAAAACTCCATGTAACCTCATGTTCCATGCTACCAAACTATTGAGGCTTATACACAAGGTATCTATGATGCCTTAAGTCAAAAGGTTATCTATACAAATGTGATGATAGAATCAATTATTGGCAAAACTCCATGTAATTGTCCTATTAATAGGCCATGTTCAATAAACTTGTAATTATTTGTTTTAGTATCTTCACACAAGTGACTTGAGATTCATTACCTCAAAGGCAAATATAATATGTGCTAGTCTATTTGAATCATTAAGCCTTATTGATGACCCTCTAACCAAGAACTGTTTAAATATCTTGTACCAAGATCAACATATCTTAAATTCTCAGCACACTTAGGAATACATGATTTTGACATATACTTTAGACTATTCATGTAATATGCAACATTAGTGAACATGAATCATAAAATTGCCCTATCGTTAACATAAGCACCCAATTTTTTCTCAGTTCCTTCACCCTATCTCTTTATACCTTATTTTGAGACCCTAAAACTTGAAAACATAACCAGATCAACCTAAGACTTACCAAAGCCTAAATTTCCCTCTTTTCGATACAACTCACATGTTGAACACCTGACTAAACTACACCAATAAACTTAACCTCTAATTAACAATAACATTGAGATCAACATCTAACACTACATAGGTTTTAGTAGCTTGATCAAACACAGTGCTTAAACTTAGGAAATTAAAAATTAGTTGCACATTCATTGAATTTCATAACCAAATTCCAAAGATCCATCGCTCATCATACCAATTTTCTTTTCAAGGTCCCGATCTATGTAATGTTCGAACCTTGACTTCACAAAACCAAATTTGACACATCCATTGCCTCAAGGATACTAAAATAAAATAAACCCCCAAATTGCACCTTAAATCTACGACGATTAACCATAAAAATGCCAAGATTCCATTTTGATAATCTTGGATGAATAAAACTAGACAAATAAGATCAACACATTCTTTCTCAAATTTGAACATTCCATGCGACTCTTCATCTTAATCCATGCCAGGTATATAAGGGCACCAACCCCCAAGACAGGTATGCGCAATTATTCGCTCACTAGCATACAAACTTTTAGCTCACACAACCAGAACTGACTTAAGCATCGGAGCGACCTCGTCGGGTTAGCTACCCCGGGTTCTCTAATACTCTGTCTTGCAGCTTGGTCCAGCTCGCTACACGACTACGGACCAGGTCATCTTCCAGCTAGGAGCTTACAGATCATGCACAATCAATTGGTGTCGTCTGTGGGAAATAATTGAAAGGTCAAGTACTACATCTCATCAACCACTGCATTCTTTCTCAATGGCATCTTCTAGCAACACCGGTAAGGGCATTGGCATGAACATCACTGAAGGGTAAGATCACCAAATGTCACTCCCTCAAGGCCTCTTAGTGACCATCGGGTAGTTCACCATCCCCCTGACTGCTTCGAGGATCCCCTCTCCATTAGTTCCACTGACAACTCAACAGATAAATGTCCCGTTACACTAGGTGAGCACCACCTTTTTGGAGCCTTCTGTGATCCCTCCTGGGGTCGGGCATTCTCAGTTCGATGATCTCGTTTAGAGTGTTAGGACTATGCAGATCCAGATGCAACAGATTCATCAACTCCAGAAATTCCAACAGTACTATTTCTACCAGCAATACCAGCAACAGTTTCCACCACAGCGAATAGGTCAGTATCAAGCACAGAACCAGAACCAAAATCAGCACAGGGCCCACTAGAATGTCCGCCGGTCTCCCCATCGGGGTGAGAAAACCTCGCAGGTATCGGTCCCTCCCAAGGGTTAGACCCCACCTCGGGGCAGGACAGACGGGCAGCACACTCCCACAGTCTCTCAAAGGGGGAACTCGAAGGATAGGCCCAAAGTCAGCCAGCCCGAGAGGAATAGTCAGCAGCAACTTTCACAGTCGAAGAACAACGGATCACGACGCGATGATCACTAGCTTGGGGCCCGAGTTGCAGGCTCAAGACAAGACCCTTCGGCACCCCACAACATCCAACGCTGGTCTCAAGACCAAGAAGAAACAACAACAAGGAACCCTGATCCACCTCGCAACAGTGTTCCGGAGCGAGAGCAAACCAGAATGAAAGTGCTTAACCATATAGAAGTTAGCAGCACCAATGCCGAGCCAATAAAGAAGCAGCGGCGGCGGCGTCGCAAGACTCGTCGTTCCTCGGCCAGGAATGACCCGCTAGCGAAGAATAGCCAACCGTTGGAGCAGAGCAAGGAAAGGGAAGAGGTAAGCTCGGTGGCTACACGAGCAGCTCTAGCTTTGTTGAGCCGGCCATCTTCCTTGTCACCTGAGCTACTAGTTGTCCCAATACCGAAAGACTTCAAGGAACCTTCATTGGATAAGTATGATGGGTCCTACGACCCCAGCGACCATGTAGACGCATTCTAGTCTCAAATGCATCTCGTCGGGGTAGACGAAGCATGTACGTGTGTGGATTTCTCCACCACTTTCAAGGGACTAGCCCGAGCATGGTACAAGAACCTCGCACTGGGATCCATCAAAAGTTGGGGACAGTTTGTGGATATGTTCACAGCCCACTTCATCAGTAGTAAGAAGTGCCCGAAGTCACAAGAGAGCCTTCTAAATCTAGTGCAGAGGAAAGGCGATTCGATCCAGGGCTACATCAAGCGTTTCAATGAAACATGCTTACAGATATTGGAGCTCGACTAGATAGTATACCTCACCGCAGCTCGGAAAGGAGTTTAGGTGGTACGTCAGAGTGAATCGGCCGAAGACTATTACAAAGTTTCTCGCGTTAACCGAGAAACTCATAAGCATCGAAGAAGAGCTCAACCAGAAACCGGAAAGCCAACAAGGCAAGAAGAGGAAGAGAGAAGAAGAAGGTACAAGCTACAGGTCGGCAAACACAAAAGGAAGAAGAGCAAGTCACCTCGCTCAAGGAGTAAGTCCCCCTCCCGAAGCTACAGGTCGGGTCGGCGATCCAGGACCCCCCTGTAGAGAGAACCAACTATACTCCCCTCAACGCAAAGCGTGGAGAGATCCTGATGGCAATAAAGAACTCCTTCATCAAATGGCCACCCAGGCTACGGAGAAACCCAACAACCAGGAACCCGAACATCTACTATCACTTTCATCGGGACCATGGTCACAACACAGAGAACTGTCGGAACCTCCGTGACAAGATCAAAGAACTCATTCACCGTGGATACCTGAAGAACTACATCTTACGCAAAGAGAAAGGACAAGGAGACCGACAGGAAGACTGGAGGGGAGACGCTCCAGAGTCAAGCAGATAGAACGAGCAGACACCTTGGCAGCTACCAGAAGAAAGACCGTTCTATGGGGTGATCAACATGATCCCCGGCGGATCCATTATAGCAGGGTGTACTACATCTGTAGGGAAGACCTCAGTCAGAGAACTGAAGCACGAAGCAGAAAACCCACTGAAACGACCTCAGATAAAGGAGCCTATCTATTTTACCAAGGATGACACGCGTGGGATACAGTACCCTCATGATGATGCTCTTGTGGTGAAGCTCGTCATTAATGACTTTGAAGTGAAACAGATTCTGGTGGACTCAAGTAGTTCGGCTGACATCCTATTTAAAGGAACTTTCGACAGGTTGTAGCTAAAGCAAAGCGACTTGGAGCCTGCAGACACACCCTTGGTGGGATTCAGCAGCGAAGAAGTTTGACCCCTTGGTCTGGTCACGGTACCAGTAGAGTCAGAAACGTGGCTGAACATAGTGCGATTCGAGCATACCTTTCTAGTGGTCGCAACTCTGTCCCCCTACAACGCGATCGTGGGTCGGCCCATCCAACACGTCTTGCATGCAATAGTATCAACATACTACCCAGCGATGAAGTTCCCGATAGATTATGGAGTAGGGGTTGTACGAGGCGATCAGCTCGAGTCTCGCAATTGCTACGTGGCTGCACTAAAAGGAAAGGCAGAACTAGCGAAAGATGTTGAGCTAGAACAACCAGCAGACTACACCAAGGAGTGAGTTGCCCTGACGAAGGAGACAATTCACATACTGGTTTCCAAGACCGAGCCGACGAAGACTCCCAGATCAGTGCCCTGATAAGTGAACCGCTTCGAACACAACTACTAAGTTTCCTACTTAATAATTTAGATGTTTTTGCCTGGTCCGCGACAGAAATGCCCGGCATCGACTCTAGTGTAATTATTCACAAGTTAAATGTGGATACTTTAGTCAGGCGAGTTAGACAAAGAAAACGCAACTTCGCCTCGGAGTAGTGGAAGGTAGTCGATAAGGAGATATTATCTATGACCTCGCGACTCCAACTCCAACGTAACCAAAAAATTTACGAAGTTCACAAGACCACCGAGCTGGTCAAAAGAACGTCGAGCTGGAGAGAGGACCGTAAGTCACTCCCAGAGCCTAAGGGATACGGTGTCGAGCTAACAAAAGACATCGACACATTATAAGACCCAGTCACCTCTTCGGCATAGGCAGATAAGTCCAAGTCGCCTCTTTGGCATAGGTGTGCTATGACCTAGTTGCCTCTTCGGCATGGGCAACAAAAAATCCAGTCGCTTCGGCATGGGTAAATAAAGTAGCCCATGCGCAAACAGGTCGGGCGTATACCCTACAGTGTTTGTTCACTTCGGCGTACAGTGAGATCGGGTTATTCCTACTGGGGCCTAGCTCGTCAACTCGGCACTTCGGGAGTAATCTATACTTAGAAAATTTTGCACAACAAGGAATTTTGAAACTACTGCATTGTATTAATAAAAGAAAGTTCGAAGTACATAAAAAAAAAGAGACTACAACTACTCAACCGAGCTAGGAGGCTCGGGACATTAAGTATGTACTGGGGGTCAGAGAAAAGAGGCAGATAGACATCAGTCGACATGGGGCTCCTCGTCCCCAATAGTAGCTCTGGAAGGTGGGTCGGTCTCTATGTGGTCCTCGGCAGCACCATCTCCATCTCCCTCCTCCACTGTCTCCTCTCTGAGGAGGTCGTCGTCACTCTCCTCCTCGGAGACTGGGTCCATGGCAGCATCCCCGGCCATCTCCTCGGTGACTCTAGACGTGGTGCTAGCGTTGAGGTTGAGCTTGGGGAACTCACGCCGCATCCACCACCTGCTGAGCTTGAAGCCCTTGCGATAGGCAGCTGTGTTGGTCTCAATCAGCCGTTTGCACTGCTCCTCCAAAGATTTGTACTCCTCGATGGCCTAAACCTTAGTGTCCTTGATTGCATCATCGAAGATCCCCGTGCGCTCCTTCACGAGCTCCTCGAGGTTCTCCTTTTCCCTCTGGAGAGCCTCCCTTTCCTTCTTGAGCTTTTCCTTCTCCTCCCTCAATAGTATGATCCGCTCCTTTTGAGCTCGCACATCCTTCTCCAACTTATGAATCTCGCCGCGAGCTAAGTCCAACTCGCGTTGAACACTTTGGGAGGTTTCTTCATCCTGGAGAGCCCGCTTCAACTACACCTTAGATTGATAAGCAAGAGCATGGATTGCGGAGTTCACCTGTCAAGGAAGAAACAAAATCTAAGTACCGAGAAAGAGCAATAGAGAGTACAATCCAAAGATTAGGTATGTACCACCATGCAGTGAGTCACAGGTTTGGCCCTGAGTTGAGCCACCGACAGATCGACCCAATGCCCGACCTCCTCGGTGAAGACTGCATCCTTGCTCTTGAGGAGATTGAACTTCAGAGTCAAAATGCTCCGAGCTGCCTGGGAAGTGTCATCTCTCGAAGGGGGGGCCGCCTAAGTGGGTTGGGGCTCGGACACTGGGGCCTCCTTGGGTAGGTGAGACAGAGAAGCCCTACCTTGGTCTTCCTTGACCAAGTTGATAACCGGAGGGTGCTCGACAACCAGAGGATGCTCGGGGGCGGCATTGTCGATGCTAGAGGTGGTGGTGACCTCATGAAGACGGGCCTTCTTGGAGGCCTTCCTCTTCTTCCCCCTCTTCATGCTACCGAAGAGCTCCATAGCAAGGATGTCAACCATGACTCCTACAACAGGTAACGAACAAGTTAGCCGCAAATTTAAAGACGAACTACAAAGAAGAAAATATGTGTGTGTACCGAGGTGACGACCTACTCGGAGGACTCAACCCGACTTTTACAAGCTTCTCTTCGGACAAGAAATCCTTCAGTTGCAAGTTGAGATCGACCCAAGATCCGATCATCGCCGAAGTTTCACTATTTAGTTGGACTCCGGGGTCAGTAATGATCGTCCTCCACTTCGTCGAGAACGGCCACCCCCGCCCCGGCTATGAAGTACCACTTTTTCCAGGCCGATACTTTATTGGGGAAGCCATGCAAGACTTTGTACCCAAGTCGGGGATAAATATAATAGCTGCGCTTCTCATCTTTAAAGACGCATGCCGAGTTCTTCTTAATGGCACACAGCGAGTTAAACACCTCAAGAGTTAAGGGCTTATTGTACACGTGGAACAGAGAGATGATGCCGACGATGGACCGAATGGAGTTTGGGTGAAGATGGCCTATGGTAACATTGAAAAATTGAAGGACGTCAACAATAAAAGGGTGAACTGGAAAATGGAGTCCTGCTATGAGCTGCTCCTCGTAAACAGCGATCTCATCTGGTTCGTGATCCTAGGGGTATTGACCCAAGGGGATGCTATACACATGGTTATCGGGGAACCAATAGTAGGAAGCTAAAGACTGCAGTCGTTCAGCATCACAGTGGAAGGGTCGAAATGATCTGGCTTCCGGCTACGCGTCCGCCCTATCCGAAGTAAAGTTCGGACCCTCAACCAAAGCATTTGCCCCGGCAAGACCGAACTCCTCAACATAGGCTGAGGTGCCCACCTCGGCCTCGGTGGACTCTTCCCATCAAGAAGGCTTTCTACACTAAAGCTAGACATACCGAACTAGAGAAAAAAAATAGACATCAGGAAACAAAAGCAGAGAAAGACGAACACACCAAGAAGATCGAAGGAAGCGAGACGACCCCAAACGCAAGAACAATTAACACCGGTTTGGGAGACTTGAGCGCGACCTCAACAAACTCGAGCACACAGTTTACGATGAGAAAAATGGGCCCCTTTGGCCCCTATTTATAGCCACCGCAACCGGGGTTCAACGGTTGAGATCTGCATGATCCAACGACTCCCATTAAAATCAGCTGCACGCCACCCAAGGTCGAAACCAATTGAGTGCGCATTTTGACGTCCACAGAGTTTATAAAGGGCGTGACGTCTACGCGTACCCGGTACGCGATCTGGGTCATTTCCTGGTTGAGCCATGCAACCGCACAGGTCCGACCAAAGAGTCACCCTCCGTACCATCTGGAAATCGTGCCAAATTCACCTACGTTCGTCATGAACTCCCCGCACTGGGTCAGGACCCCCGGCACAGGGTGTGGAGGGCAATTGATGAGGGGTGATATGGCCCGACCTAGTAAGTGAAGGACACGTGGGCGCGACCTGCGACCAGGATGACAACTCAGCGTAAAGTGCCATGTCGACAGATCAGGGAGCTCGGGTGCTCGGTCACCTTGGAGCCAAAATCACTTTGGTACCCGCATACACCGAGGTGCCACGTAATCGATTCTAGAAGCTTCTCAGCGGACTCTGAACTACTTGGGATCACGTCGCGTAACCGTAGGCCTTATCTTCTCCTCGCTCGAATCGGAGGGAAACGATAAATCTCATTAATTGATGCATTACTCTCCTACCAAAGCGGAACGGATCCCAACATCATGGGCTGAAGATTCTGAGGACATTTCAAGAGGCCTACGACATCCCAACTATATAAGGCCACCAACCCCCAAGACTCGACTATGCGCGATTATTTGCTCACTAGCTTACTAGCATACAAACTTTTAGCTCGCACAACGAGAACTGACTTAAGCATCGGAGTGACCTCGCTGGGTTAGCTACCCCGAGTTCTTTGATCCTCTGTCTTGCAGCTTAGTCCAGCTCGCTACACGACTAAGGTCCAGGTCATCTTCCAGCTAGGAGCTTACAGATCGTGCACAATCACTATACAAACCAAATTTCAACTTAATTTTTCTTTGTTTAACCACCCAATCAACAAAGATTCTAATTTGATGTTTATGATTAAATAACAAAAGAAATTATAACCCAAGCGACCAAACCCCTCTCATTAACTCCAAAATTTTCAAAATAACCCAGCTGTCCAATTTTAGTCTTAAATTTCATAATTTTCTCCCCCTCCCGCACCCCTAAAAAAAAGCAAAGTTCTATTGCAAGCCTTCTCATTAATTGATAATCCATAAGCTAAAACCTTAATCTTAACCAAGTATTTCAATCTACATTTTTGATTAAATATCTATCTCTTTCATCAGATTCAAGATTCAAGATAGTAAAAAATGCCCACCCACCAAATTTCATCCCAAGATTTTCTCATTTGATTCACTATCAAGTAAAGATTTTATTTCAACAAATCTCAATGATTAAAGCTTATTAATTGTAGATCTCCATCATCAAAATCTCATATGACCAATTAGACCTCACCATCATGTTCAAAGACCAAAAAAAAAAAAAAAACCACTATGTCAAACTTAACAACCTAACTCACTTGTTTTACCACTAAACTAGAAAGATTCTATTTCAATGTGATAAATTAAACTACACCTTCATCTATCCCAACCTGAGATTTAAAGAGGGTGGGGCTGACGTTATCCCTATATTTGACCTATTAAAATACCTTGATCAAAAAAATTGAGCCAACTGGACTTAAAAAATCAAAAACCCCCAAATATCATTTATGATTGACTAAAATTTATATTTTTTGCCATTGGGAACCATAAATTTGACTATGTTATGTCAAGCATGCCCTAGACTCTCATTAGATGCACACAACCCCTTAAAATCAACCCCAAATTGAGGGAAAATGTTACATCTTTAAAGAAAGTTGACTATAAACCCTCTCCACTTGAAAAACTCTTACCTTTTTCATGAAAATACTCTCTTGAAACCCAAGCCTTGTGATTGGATGAGTATATGACCTTTTATTCCCTATTACATCTATAAAAGGGACCTAATCAACCTCTATAAGGTTCTCATTTGTGTTTTGTCATAAGAAATCTCCAAGCTTTAAGTCTTAAGCATCAAACTTGCCCCACTCCACTCACCCCATTAGCAGTTCTAAATTTTCCTTGACATTGAAGGATCAAGGATCAACTAGAAGCACGCCCATAAACTCAGGAACTCATTTCAAGTACCATTTCGATTCCACTTTATAAAAACACTATAATGTAGCAAGGGTGGAAGGTTTAATATGTCATACACAATTATGTCACCATTGACATTTATATTAGGATTGCATATATTCATTACTCCATTAATTTTTCTTAGAACCCAATGAACATTTCTTTGAATATTTTTAAAAGCAATATCATTTCCAGTTTGCCATATAAGATATTAAATCATCTTTCCTCTCTATTAAAGTATTTTCTCATAAATAAATTTTATTAATTAATTAGATCTACATTCAATACTTTTAAACCCATACTTAAAAAATGACCCAAAAATAAAACCATCTTCTGTCCATGTGGCAAGTAAGTGATTCAACCACCCCAGTCAAATAGATTAATTCATGTTAGTATAATTAAATAATTAAAAAATAAAAAATGTATAAATTTTATAAAAACTTAGATATATTATTACTCTCATTATTATCATTAACGGTATAAAAGTAAGGGATAAGTAAACTATACTCCCCCTCACAAATCTTATAAGATTTTTAGGAATGAACTGAACAGTTAAAATCCCTAAAAGTAACTATTCATCTGAAAAGATAGACACTGCTCTCTCTCGCTGAATTCAGGGAGTTGTTTGTAATTGTATGCATATTTATAATTCAAAGAAAACGGTACGAAAGGAACAAGATGGGAACGATTAATCTGAAAAGATAAGGTCCACACGTCAAGAAAATATAACACCCGCGTATCAATAAATGAATGAATAAAAACAAACAAGAGTAGACCGAGAAAAAGACTTAGAGAATGTCGACATTGGGAAGTTGACTCTAAAAAGAAGTCATGCGATTTAAACCAATCAACGTCAAACATTTAGGCTATGTTTTGTTTGGTTTGAAGGAAAAAGTAGATTTTCCTTCGATCCAAATACAACCTTAAAAAAAAAAGAGTAAAAATGTGAGAATGTTTCTGTAAGTAACCAGTTCTCATGCCACATGACCATTTTTGAATGGTTGCCAGAAGGCCCGGAACTCTAGATGACAACATATGCAGAGATATAACAGCTGCGTGTGTTTAATGCAAGTAGCCTTCAAAAAAAAAAAAAAAAGCAATAGCCATCTTTGGTAGCCAATAAGACATTTGTTTCTTTCACACCTTGAACTCTACATTCTAATCTCTCTCTCTTTATATATATATATATATATATATATATATAACTAGCAGAGACTCTTGACTTATTAAGCAAAAGTCAAATAATAGAAATGATTATTTATTAAAATATCTCTTATAGTTTTATTAATTTACTAAAATCTATCCAATAATCAACATTTTACTGAATTTTTTTGTTATTTGAATTTTATTTATTTAAAGCTATTACATATTATTAAATATTTGAAAAACATTTAAATTAATAATTCGGAAAGACATAATTTAAATTGTTATTACATAATTTCGTGATATATTTTCTAAAAATATAAAATTATTTTTTGTATTTTTAATAAATATTTTAAAGTTATTATATAATTTTGTTAAAATATTTAAATAATTGTTAAATTCTTTAATCCAAATCTTTATATAGATATAGATAAAAAGTAAGAGAGAGGATAATTAAGAGTTAGAGATAATTTTAAAAATAAATAGAAATTAGAGATAATTTTGAAAAAAATGCATGTCGTTGTTTAAAAAATAACATGAAATTGAAAAAATCAAAAAATCAAAAAGAAGAGAAAATTTCTATACCTACTTGTTTTACTATATATATAGATAGATATATAAGTATATAACCAATGGTCAGTAGTTACTTCGTGCCACACAGCATTTTCATTCTCTTGTCTTCTCTTCTCTCTTTTATCATCTCACCTCCATGAATAAGCTCAAACCCTTTTCATCCCAGTTCTTCTCAGTCTTCACCCTGCTGCTACTATTCCTCGCCCCCATCGTAGCCTCCGGTGAGTGTACATGCGACCCTGAAGAAAACACCGGACATGACAAAAGTAAAGCCCTCAAGTACAAAATTGCAGCAATTGCATCCATCCTGACTGCTAGTGCAATCGGAGTGTGTATTCCGGTCCTGGGGAAAACGATTCCAGCATTGCATCCAGAGAAAAATATCTTCTTTATCATCAAGGCGTTTGCAGCGGGAGTTATTCTGGCTACTGGGTTTATTCATATACTTCCTGATGCCTTTGAGCAGTTAACGTCGCCGTGCCTTAAAGGCAAGGCGTGGGAGAAATTTCCGTTCACTGGTTTTGTTGCAATGATGTCTGCAATCGGAACATTGATGATAGACACTACAGCCACCAGTTACTATAACAGGTCTCACTTTAACAAGTCTCAGCTGATGAATGGAGATGAAGAAAGGACAGATGAGCAAGTGAGTCACGTCCATGTCCATACCCATGCCACATATGGTCATGCCCATGGCTCTGATTCTACCTCCTCAGAGCTTCTGAGACATCGAGTCATCTCACAGGTAAGCTTGAGTTTTGATTAATCAGTTTGATCATATTCTTTTCTTCTTCACTCTTTCTGCTGAAAGTAAACAAGAAAAAGAAAAGCTTCCTTTAGTTTGAGTTGAGATGATCCTCTGTTTCATTTTCTCTCTGTCAACTTACTTTTTGTAACATTTTCTTGGTTATGAATAGGTTTTGGAGTTGGGAATTGTGGTACACTCTGTGATCATTGGGATTTCCGTGGGGACTTCGGAAGACCCTTCCACAATAAGGCCTTTGGTTGCAGCTCTGACTTTCCATCAGTTCTTTGAGGGCATGGGGCTTGGTGGATGCATTACTCAGGTATCAAATTAATGGAAGTTGATTACTTCAGAGTTATCTTTCCCTTGGTGGATGCATCAGTTTGAGTATTAAATAAATCCTCGGAGCATCATCTTATGCTTCACTTCAACATCTAGGACCTATTCAGTGGCTTTCTCCCTCTTGGGGTGTCTCTGTTACAAATTAATTTTAATAAATTGATTCCTGGATCTATTTTATTTCTGAAATATTGGTTTCTTCGTTTTGACTCGAGCACCTCCTACTCCCTGTTTGTTATTTTTTGTACAAACAGGCTATTTGTACTCTTAATAAATATATTAAAAGTTTGCCTTTGATAAACTTAAATTTTCTTTCAATTAGCATTTGGGGGTGGGTCAGGCTTTGAATTAATGAATTCAATGCTCAAAGCTAACATCTGGGGCATATATACACTGACAAAAATTTTCTTGTTCCATGGCTGAAATGATACAGGCAAAATTTAAGAACCGAGCCACTGCGATTATGATACTTTTTTTCTCCCTCACTACCCCAGTTGGGATTGCAATTGGTATGGGAATAACAAATGTTTATAACGAGAACAGCCCCACTGCTCTCATTGTTGAAGGGATTTTTGACTCTGCCGCAGCTGGGATCCTGATTTACATGGCGCTTGTTGATCTGCTTGCAGCAGATTTCATGAACCCTAGGATGCAAAGCAATGGAAAGCTTCAAATATTGGCCAATGCTTCACTTCTCCTAGGGGCTGGTTGTATGTCTGTCTTAGCTAAATGGGCCTAAGGATGTAGTCTATCTTACATACCTGTTTTTGTCTTATCGAAATTCCTAATGTAACAGAGAGTTTCACATGTAATTCTATATTGAAATTGAAAAAGGGATGTTCATAGAAATTTCCTATATCTCACGATAAAGACAGTACGGATTCATATATAAAATGTCATTTCAAATGGACCAAGCTTTGTGCACTAGTCTACACATTTTGAAAAGTCAAAATAAACTGCAATACGAATTTCATTTACATTATGTAAATGTGGGAAATTTCAAAATTTTGGTTTGTGAGAAATAAAATGATGTGGTCCCCTCTTTAGAATAAGGGCAGGAAGGAAGTTAGGAAGGCTATTTGTTTGGGAGGAGTAAGGTAAGAGACAAAACGATGTGATCCCCACTTTATATGATAGAGAATTTAGGTAGGAGGAAAGTGATGGAAAATTTTGCATTAATATTTTAGATGCAAAGTGTTGCACAACCAATGAGTACAAATGAGATGTAAAGAACAAATTTTGCAACAGACAGAAGTGAAATCATAATCACAAACAAATGAATGCAAAGCTGAACCCAGTGCAAAATTTGCATCTGGTTCGGAATTTTTAACCAAACAAACGAAGCCAAAGCATTATAAATTGCAACAATATGTGTACCAGGCCCAAGTGATGATCTAACTTCAACTTTGAAAAATCACTCATTTTCCATGGCTGAGGTTGTAGCTGGTGTGGGATTCTTTTCAGTACGTACCAGTTGAGCTGGTGGGCCGTGGGCCGCCACATGAGTTCTTGTGTCTTCTAGGCCGTAACGTCAAAATTCCTTCATAAAGTTCCACATTCCAGTCAATTATCTCGGCGTGGATTGGTATATAAATGCTCACAAAGTCACAAGTGGGCTACACGCAAACGTAAGGTCAAGCTTTCTGTTTACAAAGGAATCCCTATCCATTTGGTTTCCTTTGGAGCTTTTAGTTTGGTATGGTATGGTGGAGACTAGGGTTTGTTCATGCCTAGCTAGAACCCTATAGATTTAAGCTGCTGTGAGCTTGAGGCTTTAAATCAGTTTTGATTGAACAGTTGAACTCACAATTATTTGATGGTTCTTTGAATGATAATCTAATATATCTAATCTATAATATTAAGCCAAAAATGTATATTGGATAGAGGCTTTAATCTCCAAGTTTTATTATCTGGAACTGAACGATAATTAGACGATTAAGATAGAAAAATAAATAAATAAATAAAGAACATGACCCAGTGAGCTTTTAAGTTGCCTGATCAATAAGTATACTAATCTAAAGACTGAAATAGAAATCCACTTGTTGCTTGTAAGGCTGCAACTTGGGCCGGGTTGGCCCAAACCCAATCCGAAAAAGTTGGGTTGGGTCAGGTTAAGGTTAGAGTTGAAATTCATGAACCCAACTTTAGTTCGTACTGAATTAGGGTTGACCCCTTAGGCAACCCGACCCAACCCAACCCAACCCAATCCCAACTTTATAGTACATGTCATATATAAATATATGTTATATGTAATATATAGCATACATTGATTGGTTTAGATGCATGATATTTATATAGCCCTCACCACATAGTATCATGTATTTCTTTTAAGATAATCACTTCACTTAATCCTAATCAGAAAGATTAAAACCTTAATAACATTATTTTATGTTTTTTTGAAAATTTATTCTTCATCTCCTCTCTGTTGTTTGCCACCCATAAAAGATCTATCGCAAGTCACAACTCATAATAAACTATAGTCATTTCTAATACTTGTTTTTTTCTGAATTTTGTACCAAAAGAACAGAAAAAAAAAAAACATCAACAAACAAAGACTAATGAAACATAGGATTAATATATGTAGTGAAAGTTGAGTTAAGATCTAAAATCGAGAAATTTTATGAGGTTTTAAGGGATGGGAAGAAGCTTGGGTTGGGCCAACCAACCCTAAATTGACTTCGGATTGGGTTGGATTGGATTAGGGTTGAAGGAATTTAGTTAGGTTTATGGTTAGAGTTGGGCTAGGGTTGGCCTCAACCTGACCTAACTCGGCCCAACTTGCAGCCCTAGTTGCTTGGTGCATCTCTCTCTCACACACACACACACATAAATCTTCAATTCTCTATATCTCAAGATTTAAATGGGAAGGTTCATCTCCTTTTCTTTTTCTTATTTCCCAATAACAAAATGGCCAAGATCCATCCCAGGGTAGGTGCGGCGCCTGCTTAGTGGTTAGGATCCAAATCTCAAACCCTTGCAGGCGTTGCCCACTAAAGGGGGTTTACATTATTCTGCATGACTTCTCTCTGCATTAGAGCAAATGAAAATAAGTTTTGGTGTCCAACCAAATGATCAATGAAAGGAAGTAAGGAACCATTGAAATTGAATTGAATGGGACGGACACTACAAAAAGCTGCAGTTCATCTGTCACGTTTGGAAGGGCTAATTTAGCTAAAGTGAATGGTTTCTTGAGTTACAGGAATCCAGTTGGAGTGCCCTTTGCTTTGTCCCTAAGGTGCTCGGACAAGGACAATCAATGAGAGCTTCTGTGCATGTTAAGCTTTTTCGGCCGTAGGGCCTCAGATTTGGGATGGGACGGAGAGCGTTTACTTTGACTTGATTTTCTTCATTTTTCTCTCCTTTTCGAGGGTGTGTATAATGTACATGCAGCTGCCTTTACTAGTTGGTTCATGATATGTCATCTTGTGTTAAAGGTTTAACAGCCTTGGCTGCATTTGGTTGCGGTGCAAATCTTGACTACCCTATTCAGTTTTATTTGTATTCTGATGAATCTCTACTGGATCACATTATGGATGTAAACCTGAAAAAAAAAAACTAGCAGTTTACATGTAGAGTGTAAAGTATGACGCCAAAACATGGAAGGATAATGCACCAACTCATCAGTAATCACAAGATTTTAGTGTTGTGCCCCACCACATCCACATAAACAAAACTCGAGCCAAAGATTCCAACCTAATGTCCAAACTCCAAACATTACTGAATACCAAAATAGCTTCTATAGATGAATGAGCTGAATTAAACCAACTAACAAGCATAACTGTGGTTGTTTCTAGGACTAAGGGGGCGTTCTTTTTTAGATTTTGAGAGGGGGGAAGTTGGTCAATGGGATTTTGGTTTCCATTGACCAAGAATACCATGTTCTTTTTTCAGATTAATGTGGATTTTGCATTGGTCAATGGGATTTTGCATTTACCCGAATAAATAACTTACCGAAAAACGAACAGGGTCTTATGGTAAAAGGGCTTCAGGGTACCCTTGTTCACTCCGGGGGGGTTGCCCCCCAGTAAATTGGATGAAGAGAGTTCCACCGCTCAATTTGGGCATCTTCATCCAGAATTAAAGTCGATCTGTGTATACAATTTTTATCCTTTTTTTTTAATTTGTTCTTAATCCTGGCAGTACAAGAGAATATTTGATAATTTGATAGAAACGTATAAACTCATTGCAGTGATAATCAAGTTGGTATAGTCCATGAATGATGCACTTCGAATTCCCTAAATACCATACTGATCACAAACCAATTTAGCAAATGCTTTGTCAAAATTAACTAATTTCTTCAAATACAATATTTGGCAAATTTCGAAAATGAGCCAATGTGGATCAAGCAGGGTAAAATAGCCCAATTCTTGGGGTCCAGTTCACATGGTTTGGCAGCTGCATTAGACAAGGACTTTGTAAGGGAAAAGCCGGTCACTTACTTCCTGAGCTCCTACTCTTTTTTCTCACGACCTTGTGAAGAATCTTCAGTTTGACCTGGTGCAGATTGGCTAACACTGGCTTTGGCTTTGGCAAGAAAGGCAGGATCTGGCTCATGTTTATGTAAAGGCTCCTTCATTGCCATACATATGTAGAATGCAATAACCATATTAACCGATATAACAGCAAGAAATCCACTTAGCAGTGTTTGTGATTCAGAGGACAACCGTGTTGAACCTGTTCCAAAAGAGTTTGAGAGAGAAGTAAGTTTTTCATATATATTAACTATTTTTTACTCACAAATGAGAATGTAAATGGATAGAATTAAAACGGAACAAGAACAGAGGTAGTCAGGTAGAAAGAGACAGAGTGATGCGTGAGGTATAAAGGAGCAGGCAACTTCTATGATGCCAGAACTTTCACCATCAGCACCCCCCCCAGTGGTGAATTTTGACAAGTACCCAGTTCATTGGTTTACCACTTCTACGATACTAGTTGATTGGTTATCAGTTTTTAGGGATCATGCCTTTTGGTCAATATAGTCAGACTCGTCATAAAAAAAGTTTCTTTTTTTCCTGAAAGAAAAATGAAAAGAGACCATAGTTTTCCAGGTCAGATAATTTTTCATATATTCTAATGAATAATTTTTTTCATGGGGTACACGATGGGGTAGCCTTTCCCCCAAACCCAGCGCCCCCGC
>NW_010729099.1:3378871-3388932 GCF_000365185.1 Nelumbo nucifera
TTTGTTATGTAAAGACTAAGGGCAGATCTGTCCTTTCCATGTAATGAGCATAACCTATAAATATTAATTAAAGTGGTGGCGGCAGAATATTAAGCTTCTGCTCCTCCTTTTCAACTATTGTGTTCTACTGCTTCTCCTCCCTCTTCCTCCTCTTTTCTCTTTACCTTCTTATTTTCGAACCTGAAATCCATTAGGGTTCAAGACTGATAACAGTCCTGAACTTCTACTATATATAAGATTTCTTTTAGAGCATGTGAGAGGAAGAACACACCCTTTACAATTCTGCTCTCTTTGTTCTCTTCAAACCAGGTTAACATGGTATTAGAGCAGGTCTTCTCTATCAGCTCTTGATCTAGGCTTAACCACTTAAGACTTTAAGGGATAAGGACATTCAGACCTGTCACTAAGTATTGATTTGAATATCTTCTAGAAGCTGTTTCAATCAGAGCACAGATACCCTTTTTTCTCTGGAAAATCGCCATTCAGATTGGGTTTTTGTTATTTTTCTTAATCTGTTGATCCAATCAGCTTGTGCCCTAGATCTTGTGTTGTCCTAGTTCTTTGCACCTCTTCATTCATTTGGATCGGAGTTCCATTCAATTTTGAAGGGTTTAATCCCTTTCTTCAGTTCGATAGACCTGTTTCTTACCTTTTTTGGACTCTCGCTACAATTGATTATTGGAGTATTTTCTTTGGGACAATTATACTTTTCTGCATCTATGGCTCAAGAATCCTTGTTGTTTACTTGATTATTCACTGCTCTCTGCTTTTTTGTTTTGCTGAGATGGATACCTAGAAATCTAAAATTCTACAAGTGAAATTTGATTGGACCAATTATGCCTTCTGGAAATTTCATATTCAGTTTTATGTTGAAGGAAAAAGACTTTAGAGTCATGTTGATGGTTCAACTAAGAAACCTGATGAATCGGACTTTAAAAATCTGAAGCAATGGAAGATTGATAAGGTTCGGATTGTATCATGGTTTCTTAGTTTGGTTGAAACAAATACTGTTATTCCTATGAAAGGTTCTCGGACTGCTAGTGAAATGTTTGCCTATATGGAAAAATTATATAAGCAATCTAATATGTCTCACCAATATCTGATTGAAACCAAAATATTTTCTTACAATAAAGGAGAGAAGAAAATCCAAGAACATTATGTTGGGTTTGGGGTTTAGGGATGGAGTATGAGCTAGTATACATGGATAAATCAGCATCTACCTGTTGTATCAAAGCTATGACAAAACATTTTGACAGGAGGAAGATTATGCATCTGAGACCAAAATATGAGGTGCTTGGGTCTAACATTCTCAATAGGGTGAGGTCTAACATATACTCTTGATTCAGTTTTGTGTGAGGTCCTTAATGAGGAAACGAGATTAACTACTCAGTTTACTATTAGTAGGAAAGATTATTCCGGAGTTGAGACAGTTTTCTAGCAAACAGGTCCAAACCCAACAAGGACTTGTCATGAGTACAATGTTATGAGTTCTAGTAGTATGGGCATCTTATCTCCCACTATAAGAACTTGTGCAATTACCATAAATAGCAAGAGCATAAATAGTTTATTGTCCTACTATGGAAGGATTAGGCAGTATTACAATGGCTTCCACACCAACTGTAAGAAAGGATGACAGTTCTGGTACTCTTATAGAAGAGAAAATGAGACAATTGGTATCCTCAGCCATTTCCTCTGCATTTTTAACCATTGATCTTTCTAGTGAGTCATCATATTATTGCTCCTCTCCTAGTCACCTTTAGATTATTGATTTTGGTTCCTCTAACCATATGGCAGGGGCATATTCTGGTCAATCCTTTAAATCCAATATTTAAATAAGCACTTTTTAAGAATAAAAAGAAAATTTTCATTAAAAGAAAAAAGAAGAGTACAGCAGCATGGGTGATAAGATATCACCAGAAACAAGGAAGCAACCCCGGGGGACCTGAAAGGCCTAATGGTTCTCCATCACACACCCAAAACAAACCAATCAAAACCAAGAGAATGATCAACAAAAGGCCCAAAAAAAAAGATTCAGAAGACAAAGACCACCAAATCAGCACTAGACTAAAATTGCAAGCCCATCCTGAAGCACACTTCAATCTTCATCTGTAAACCCATCCTCTTGATTCGTAAAATCCTCATCCCAAACCTTGTTCCCCTGAAAATAGGCTTTTTTTCTTCACTTTCTCATCCTTTTTACTTCTTTCAAAAATCTCAAAGGCCTTCCTGGAAAATTCCTTACCACACCAAAATACCAGGCCCAAGCTTTTCCCAACTGTAACCTCTATCAACTAATTTCTGGATATCCAAACCTCTTGGGTTTTCTTCATCCCCGTCAGTCTCCTGCATCAGCTGGATTCCACTAGAGTCAGAAATTACATCACTCATCTGTTTTTCCTGTCATTCCTTCAAAGTAGGAGACCATTGCTGAAGTTACACCGCCACCCCCTCTTACCAGAATCAGAAGTCCCAATACCTCTTACTCTCTTCCTTCTGTATACCCATTTGTATTTTTTTGTAGGTCCTGCCCCTGCTAGTCCGAGTTTTGACCTTGAAAAGATCTTTGTCACAAGAACTATATTGTGAGAACCTTAAATAAGCATATTATAACCGAAGTCTTTGTTTCAGTCTAGATGATTGTTACCTAAAGCTAGCGGTGAGCATTTGGTTTATTCGGTTAAAAACCGAACCGAATAAACCGAAATTTTAAAAAACAAACTAAAAAAGTAAAACTGAACCGAAACTGAATTATATAGAAAAACCGAAATAACCAAAACCAAAATTTTCGGTTCGGTATTCGGTTATTTCGATTAAAACCGAATTTTAATAATATATATAACATATAATATATATTATATGTTATATAATATTATATATTATATGTTACACATTATATACTATACCTTACATATTATATATTACATATAATAATAGAAAGTTTGGTTAATTCGGTTAACCAAATTTCTAATTCTAAAAACTGAAACCAATTTAGTCAAAAACCGAATTAACTGAACCGTTTTAACCAAAAACCAAAAAGGCCGAACCAAAACCAAAATTTTCGGTTCGGTTTTTCGATTTTAACCGAATAATGCTCACCCCTACCTAAAGCTACTTCTTGTACTAATGTTAATAAATATTGCATGTGTGCTTTTGTGAGATACAATTCTAATCATAAAGGGTTCATTTGTTATGATCTCATTCTCTTTGCATTCGAATGTCTCAAAATGTTATTTTCCTTAAGAATATTTCCTTTTTTTCACATTGCAAAGCTCCCCGTTACATCTATATTTGTGCTCCACTCTTTTGACTTTGTAGGTTCCACAAATTCACCCCCTTTGTTCTAGAGATGCTCCATGTTTTCTTTCAGAAGAGACTAGTTGTTCCAGGCTTCCAGCACCTATTCCTTTACCCCCTTCGTCACCAAAAGTTTGTCCACCACCAGATACTAGTTCCCCCTCCCCTCTTAACAATGTAAGTATTTATCCACCTCCTATAATTGATCCCTTACCATCCTCTGATCCTCCTTTACTTTGCTTTACCTGTATTTCTTGTCCTCATAAGTCCTAACTACTATAGTTTTCCTTAAGACCATAGCTCCTTTTCTGTTGCCTTGTCTTCCACAAATATTCCTAGGTCTTACTAGCAGCCTATGGTTGTTCCACATTGGAAAGAAGCTATGATATGAAATTCAAATCCTTATTAGCAATAGTGATGAGGATTAACTTAAGGTGCATCAAGAGAGAACTAAAGCTACTCCTATGCTTCTTTGGCATCATTATGATGATGTGGGGCCCACATGGGAGCTGGGTTAGCAATGGATCAACTTGGGAAGACCCTACAGTCTTCAATCCACCTTAAGATGCTTTTTTGTGGTTGAGTTTGCCTAGACGGAACTTATTTGGTTTTTTTTCATTTCCAGAAAGCAAGGGTATTTTTGTAATTATTCATGTTTAGGGCTATGTTTGGAGACAGGTCTTAGTGTAGTAATTTCCCTTTGTTTGGCTTTATGTTTGTAATTGTTTGGGGCAGGTTTAGTCTAATGTAGCTTATTTTTGTAAGCGGCTTGTTGGGCAAGCTAACTTGGGGAGCAAGTTTCTTCCTTTGGAACCTTCTTTCTTATTAAGCTTGTAAGGTTCATTTGAAGAACAGTTTTTACTAATGAACAAAGAAAGTTCTCTACAGAATTTGGTGCAATTGCCAAGTTGGGGGTGTGATTGCCCTCACCCTTAGGCGTGATTGCCTAGGGTTTTCATCTTATTTCCATCTCTTCCCTTCTCTTTTTTCTCTGTTAGTTCTTTGTTTGTGCTACACATCTAGACCTAAGTTGGTAGCAAGAATAGTGTTGAATCACAAAGATCTTGCATCAAATGGCACATGAGAATATGGGAATTAGTACTTACCCCCACAAGTATTTCTCTCATTGACAATAGATGGGTGTACTCGGTGAATCTCAACTCTGATGGGAGCCTTTACAGATATAAGGCTCACAAGGTGACACAAGGGTATAAATAGGAGTACGACATTGATTATGAGGAGACTTTTGTCCTTGTGGCCAAAATGACTATTGTTAGTATGATTTTGGCTAATATCTACATTCAAACAATGGGCCATCCATTAGATGGATGTCAAGAATGCTCTTGCACAGAAACCTCAAGGAGATAATTATTATGAAACCATCTCTAGGCTATTGTGACAATCCCTCTATGGCATGTCGGATAAAGAAATTCCTATAGGTCTCAAGCAAGCTCCCAGGCATGGTTTGAGAAGTTTCATACTATACTCACAGATGCAAATTTTATCCAAAGGTCTACTGATTATTAATCGTTCATCTTGAGGAGACCTCAAGGAATCACTTGTTGCTTTTTGTATGTGGATGAAATCCTTGTCATCAGGGATGACAGTGCTGGTATTACCTCATTGAAACATCTTCTAAGTCAATCCTTCAAGATGAAGGACATTAGACATCTAAACCAGTTCTTGGGGTTAGAATCTACTCATTCTTCTTGTGGGTATTTTGTTGATCAACACAAATATGCTCTTGATCTTGTGAAGTCTGCTAATCTAACTAACAATAAACGCATGGATACTTCCCTTGAGATGAATCTGAAACTCTGTAAGGATGATGGTGAGATCCTCCTTGATGCTACACTCATTGGATTTCATGGTCTCTCAACTAGATTTGAAACTCCCCAAATTCTCCATCAAAGTCTTTGCCCCTAAAGGCTGAGCAAATGGTGCCAAAGGTAGCATTAAACTGATTTTTTATCATAGTCAAGAAAAATTTAAAGGTGGGAAAGACATCAAATATATTTCTCAAGAAATATATCCAACTATAATGAGTGCAATCATCAATAAACAGAACAAAATATTTATATCCCAAAATTGAAGTCACAGGAGATAACCAAACATTGCTATGTATTAAATTTTGACGAAAGCAATGAAGGTGACCTTCAGGTATTGGAGGTGTTTTCAGGAATGCAGGACAGGTTTTGGCACTTTTTTCTGAGTCAATGGGTGGAGGAGACTCTCTCAGGGAAGAGGTCTTGGCTGTGTTGGAAGGGGTAAGAAGAGCAAAAGAATTAAATGTTCAAAATTTAATCATTGAAGGCGACTCCAAGGTAGTTATTGGATGGCTGAACAAGGAAGAGAATGAACTTTGGGAATATGCAAATGAAAAAGAGGAATTCAAGTGGCTGTCAAGGGGTATGGTCGTAAGGTTTCAGTGGGTTAAAAGGAGTGCTAACTAATTTGCTGATGCATTAGCTAAACAGGGGGTGGGAAGGGCTCAATCATTGTGGGCATATTTGTAATCTTTGATTATATTTTTCTGACCTTGGGGAGGGCTAAGAGAGTTTATCCCTTCCCTTGGATGCTGTATTCACTTTTATATCTTAATTAATGAAATTCTGGTTATTAATACAAAAAAAAGTCACTATGTATCAATTTAAAGGGAACGGTAGCATGCTCATCAGAAGAGGTAAAAGGTAAAAAATGATTCCTACACAAGCAACATGAAATGCAAGATTTATTAACATTTGCAAAAAAAAAGTAACTTTAGGAGAGAAACATCCAGTTTAAAATAAAGACTCTAGTTCATTAGCATAAGAATCACCAAAATGCTGATGCCACAAGTGCCACATATTATTTCTACAAACAATTCCAAAACTAGGAGTGATAGAAAGTAAGCAAGCTAAAGATGAGGTAGCCTATGTGTTCTCAAATTCCAAGACAAATAACCGACCCAGCCTACGTCCCTTCCTATTCACCATCCCAATGTGTTGATCTTGTATCAAACAACTATCATGAGGAAAGGAAACAATATTACCATTCTCAACTACCTAACCAACAGAAATTAAGTTTGTTGTAAGTTTAGGAACAAAAGGAGTTTTGGGAAGGTGAAAATGGAAAGTGGTAGAAGTGGATAAAGACAAATCATTGCAACCAACAATGTCTAGTTTTTCACCATTAATAGTAATAATATGCTTACTCAATGAATGAGGTTTAAAGGACTAACCAATGTATGCCCTTGTCATGCGGTTAGAGGCACCAGAATCAATAATCCATAGGTGACTAGGAGAGGAACAATAATAAGATGACTCACCAAATAGACCAATGGCTGAAAACACAAAGGAGATGGTTGAGGGCACCAGTTGCCGTATCTTCTCTTCTATAAGAGAACCTAAACTATCATTCTTTCTTGTAATGGAGGTGGTGAACACAGTAGTATTGTCTGATCCTTCCATGGTAATCTAGTAAGCCTTACACTAATTCCTCTTAGCACCTAAAGTGTTCTCCTTTGTTGGCTGTGCGACACTCACTTATCATGTCAATGTCCCTATTGCTTATAGTAAGTACAGAAATTCTTCTTTCTACAACAAGAGACAACATGCCCATACTCTTTGCACTCATAAGTCATAACACTATATTCGAGATAAGTCCTTTTTTCTTGGACTTGTTTGCTAGGAAAACTACCTCAACTCCATATTCTACTTTCACACTAATGGTAGAATGAGTGGTCAACCTTGTTTCTTCTCTAAAAAGCTCACCCAAGACTGAATCAAGGGTAGGTGTTGTACTCCTGTTAAGGATGTTGGACACCTATCCCTTCATATTCTAGTCTCGAATGCATTACAAAATGCATGATCTTTCTCCTATCAAAATGCTCTTTCAAGGCTTTAATACAGTAAGCAAAAATAGGAAGTAGATTCATCCATATGAACCAACCCATATTCCGCCTACAAGTTCACAAAACCTGCATAATATTCTTAGATTTTGTTTTCTCCTTTAGAGAATATCTTAGTCTCGATCCGATATTGGCAAAACATATTAGACTGCTGGTATACCTCTTCTATATGGGCAAACATCTCACAAGAAGTCCTGAATCCTCTCATAGGAATGGCAGTATTAGTTTTAATAGAATAGATAAGCCATGAAACAACTTTGCATCATCAATCTTCCATTGCTTCAGTCCAGCCCCTTTGTATCAAATTCATCAGGTTTCTTTGTCATGCCATCAATATAGCCCCAAAGACTATTTCCCTCAATAAGAAATTGAAAATGGAATTTCCAAAAGACATAGTTAGTCCCATCAAACTTAACCAGCAGTATGTCTCTCTTCTCTAGAGCCATTTCAGCAGAATAAAATCACCAAAAGACAAAATAACTGAAGAACAGCTAGTGTTCCAATAAACCACAGCACTATAGAAGAGAACTTTCCAAGGTATGGCTTCCAAAGACCAAATAAAAACGGTAATGGTCCAGAGAAAGCAAGTTGCAGGTCTGCCGACTTGAAAAGAGGGATCAAAACCCTTTGAAAATTCAATCAGAAAAAATAACTTTATAGGCAGTGAAAGTATACTAGGTGACACGAAGTCTAGAGTTCTAGCCTGATTGGATCAGCTAATTGAAAGAAAAGGGCAAAACTCAAATCTGATTGAATTTATCTAAAAAAAGGTACACCTGGTGTTGATCGAAACAGCTTCCTGTGGATTCCAAAAGGGCTGCAGAAAAAATGATCTAACAGTCCTTGAAAGTCCTTTTAGTCCCACAATTCAAACTTCAATCAAAGAAAGGTTTGAGCAACCTGCCTTGATACCATGATAACACAGTCCGAACCAAATAAGAAAGAGATATGAGTAGGGTGTGTTCAATGTGTCACATGCCCAAAAAGAAACTTATATATTAGTGTTATAAAAATGAGAAAGGATCATTATGCCATCTCTTACAAGAATAAATAGAAGTATATAAAAAGAAGATAATGTACATATGATACACCATACAAAGATACTCCCAAGCCCCATATTACAAGGAAAAATAATAAGAAATGGGGACAGCCCATATCTCTACATTTATAAGTAGAAATACAGTAAAGATGTCAAATCTCAAGGTGAATTTTGATAAGAATTGTGTGGCAAGGATTAACTTGATGGAAAGTGAGTTACCAAAGTCTACAACTATTTTGTGGTGTGTTGTTTTTCATTTTCCCATGAAATATTTAGGTCTACCCCTCGGAGACAACCCAAAAAATCTGAGCTTTTGGAACCCAGTGTTGGGGAGATTCTCTAAACGGCTAGCCTATTGGAAAAAAGTTCTCTCTCTTTTGGTGGCAAGATTACGCTAATCAGATCTACTTTAGCAAATCTCCCAACTTCGGTGTTCAAGGCCCTTGGTAGTGTGGTTAAGAGGTTGGAGAAGATGATGAGGGATTTTTTGTGGGAGACAGGGGAAGGTAAGAGGGATCATAGGGTTAAATGGGATTTAGTGTGCAAAAGTAAAAGTTTTGGTGGGCTTAGCATTGGGAATATTCAGAAAAGGAATGTGGCTCTTTTAGGGAAATGGTTATGAAGATTGCCCCTAGATAGGGATATAAGTTGTGGGCAAAACTAGTGTTAAGCATACATTGAACTATTGACAAATGGTTGGGATGTTGGTCTATCAACAAGAGCAACCCAAGCTTCTCCTTGGAAGGTCATTCATGATCTTACCATCCTTCCTCACTCATGTGAGGTATGACCCTTGTTCTAGGGAACACATTAAATTTTGGGAACATATTTGGGTTGGGAACTCCCCTCTAAAACAGCATTTCCTATCTTTGTATGCACTTTCTGACCTCAAAAATGAGTCAATTTCCTCCATTTTTCCTTCAAATTCAGGTTTTGGGGTTGACTGGAATTAAGGTTTAAAAAGAGGTATAAGGGGATAGTGAGCTTAAGAGTGTTCTGACCTTGAAATCCTTGATGGGGTGTGTTTGGACCCTTCTAAACATGACACTAGAATTTGGACTATTTCTTCCTATGATCCTTCTCTTATGCTTTTTTCAAGGCTTTAGCATTGTCTGATTCCAACATGTGTGGGACTTAACCTGAAGGGATGTGAGATCCATCATATGGATGGCCCGAACCCTATAGGAAGGTTGGGCGAAATTTCAAAAATTTCTCTCTCTCCCATCTGGGAATCGCATTCCCTATTTTAGAAAACTGCATTTTCAATGATCGTTCTTGAATCCAAAACTAGACCAGATCTGAAACCAAAAGAGATGAATGAAATATACTTGATACGAAGTAGTAGTAGCTCCTAATGAAGGTGTTCACGCCCAAGGAGAATACCAAAACCCGCTTCCACCCAAGATGACACGGTGTGCAATGAAGCAGGATCAGCAGGATGGCTCTTTAGCAAGAACCAGGATCCTTCAGCAAGAATCGAACAGGGGCTGGTGAGCATGACTTTAGATTGTTTCTTTAGCCAAGAAACAATATCAAAAACCTTTCTTGATCAATTCCTCAAGAGGAGATCGAGCTGGGTAGGGATGGCAAGAATATGAGAGAATTCTACAGGTTGTTATGTTGTGTAACTGAGGAATTCACCCCCTTTATTTATAGCCTTCTCAGGATCAATCTCCTAATTTAATTAGGAGAGAGTTCCTTAATCTAAATCTGATATTTGGATCTGGACTCTTGAATGAATAAGACTTATCTTATCCTTCAGCTAATCCTAATCAGATTATAAATCCTATCTTGCCTCCTTTTAATTAACTAACTTAAGCCCAGTTCGAATTGGGCTTT
>NW_010729099.1:3390162-3413768 GCF_000365185.1 Nelumbo nucifera
TTTATGCCTTGTTCTTATGTATAATGCTATCACCTCAGTAGGGGCATACTTGGTCTGTTTATGCCTTGTTCTTATGTATAATGCTATCACCTCAGCAGGGGCATACTTGTCCATGTATGTATTACTGTAAAACCCTCATTTAAATATCAATACGAAGCTGGGAGAGGAATCTGCCACCCATTTCTCTCTTTGAAACTCTCTATTCTCTTCTCTTCTTTTCTTTCTTCAAGGGCTTGAATCTTCACAGCAGTGGTCAACCATTTCCCATTAAGGAGGCATAGTGTAAGCCTATTCCTCCAAAGATTGGAGCTTTTCATTGGAAAGCTTTCCATGGAAGAATTAACACCTATGACTTACTCCAAAGAAAAAGAACTAATTGGTGCTTATCCCCTCACTAGTGTGTATTATGCAAAGCTAATGGTGAGATTTGCTACCACTTATTAATCTCATGTCCTTTTGTTTTATATTTTTGGGAATGGTTCTTCTCTTTATTTGGGTGTAGGTGGAATCCCCCAACTGATGTGTGAAGCTTGTTTGACACTTCCTTCTTTGGTGGGAAAAAGATAAGGGGAAAAGGAGCATGTGGAGGTGCATGAGGGCTGCCATTTGTAGGACTATTTGGGAAGAAAGGAATGCAAGAATCTTCATGGATAAGGAGAGAAGCAAAGAAGCCATCATTGAGACTATTACAATTAGGGTGCCCCATTGGCTGCAGTCTTTGAATTCCTTTTCTACTATCTTAGTGAATGATATCATTTCAATTTGAAAAGAAGTGGCAAATTTTGCCCTATTGAAGTGGTTCCTACTTGGTCTCCTCCAAAAAGAGGATTTGTTAAGCTTAACTTTTTTATTGGAAACGGCAACTTCATTAATACAAAATTAAATACAACTGTCAACCCCTAAAAAGGGTGTTGAGCCCTAAGTAATCCTTATTACGAAACTGCCCAAAACATACTCTCCCTCACAGTCCCTCGTTTAGCCAACATATCTGCCAAACCATTAGCTAATCTCCTTGTCCATTTGAAGCAAGCACCAATCTCCCTTGCTATATTGAGGATTTCCCTTATGGGTTGTCTATAAATCCAGGCTCCCAACTTGCCTGATTCCAACCAATCAATTAACAATTTAGAGTCTCCCACTATCTCAACTTGGTGACTTGGTGTAACCCCAATTGTTTGGCATATCTTACACCTTGAAGCAAAACCATCACCTCTGCTCTCAATGAGTCCCTCACTCCTATTGGCCCCAAAAATATAGCTACAGTTCTGCCATTTCCATCTCTGAATACTCCCCCTATACCTGAAGGGACCGGGTAAACTCTAGAGCCCCCACCAAAGTTTTGTTTCATTCTTTTCTGTGTTGGCGGGGACCACAATTCCTGCACAATAGGTTTTATGGAAGTTGTAGATGCACCACTCCCTAATTCTTGTAAATGTCCTCAATTGAGAAATCTTTAAACAAATCATATGTTTTCAACCATTGAATAGTCATAATGGTTATTCATTCTACAGTTTCCTCCTTAGATTTCTCCACTCCTTCAAAGATCCTATTGTTTCATTCTTTCCAGACTGACCATAGGACAGTTGCTCTAGTGGCTCTCCACATTAATCTTCCACACCTCTTCGGTTCCCTAAAAAATCTTGGGTCAAAAAGGCTTACCACATCTGAAGGAGGTCTCCACCTGCAACCATAAATAGAAGAGAACCAGGTCCAAATAAAGCAAACAAATGGACAAGAAACTAATACATGTGTGCTCGTCTCACCAAAACTTAAGCATAGACCACAAACATGGGGTGACAAGCAAACATTTGGCCTTTTTCTTTGTAACACATCCAGAGTATTGATTTTTTGGAGAACGACATCCCAACAAAAAGCCCAAATTTTTGGACTCCTTTGAAGGAAAGTTACTTGCAGCTGCAGGTTTGGCAGACTAAAGGAGGACATCAAAGAAAGAGGAACAAGGGAACACACCAGATGAAGAAGGTTACTGAATTCTACTGTCCAAACAAGACTGATCCAGATAGGTCGGCCTTAAAAGAGTAACTAATTCATCCACCATTGTTATTTCTAAATCCCTTAGACCTCTCCTCAATCCCAAGTCCCAAGAAATATCATTAAAAACTAAAGAGCTCGCTCTTCTTTTATTTTCTGACAGTGAATAAATAGTAGGGAACCTATCATTAAGGGGAATCTCTCCAACCCAAACATCTTCCCAATGCAACACTTTACTTCCTGCACAAGCATCAAATTTGAAGGAAAGATGGAAGGTAGTATACCATAAATAGCTTTCTAGGGAGAATATCAAGAAGCCCTAGGATTGACTCCCGCATCCCAACCATTGTCTACCAATCCATGAACGCTAACAACCACTCTATGCCAAAGTCTATCATGTTCCAACAGCAATCTCCATAACCATTTCCCCAAAAATGTTGTGTTTCTTAGTCTAATATTTCCTATTCCTAAGCCTCCTTCATCTCTACTTCTAGAAACCACCTCCCACTTCACTAGGTGGTCCTTTTTGGTGTCTCCTAGTTCCCAAAGGAAGTACCTCATAAGCTTCCCTAGCTGGTTTGCCACTTTCACCGGTATCCTAAAGGTAGATGGGAAATACACGGGTAAGTCAGCAAATGTTGACTTTATTAGGGTTATCCTACCTCCTAGGGAAGTGTAGTTTCTCTTCCAACTCGTCAGTCGCTTTGTAAATCTCTCAATCACTGGATACCAAAAGCTATCGGTATTTGGATTTCCTCCCAACGATAGTCCCAAATATTGTAATGGCCAATCCCCTAATTCACACCCCAACAGTCCAACTAGCAAATCCACCTCTTCACTCCCTAACTTTACTCCTACCACGCAGCTCTTGCCCCAATTTACTTTAAGGTCAGAGATCCTCTCAAATTTATGTACTATCCTTGTTAGGTTCATAAGTTCTTTTGTTTTCCCCTCACAGAGCAAGATAATATCATCTGCAAACTGTAGATGTGTAACCACCACTTCCTCCCTTTCAACTCTTCAGCCTCTAATCATATTATTAGTATATGTCCTTACGATCAATTCACTTAGAACATCAGCTACCAAGGTGGAAGGAAGGGAGATAGAGGATCTCCTTGTCTAAGGCCCCTTTTGGCAGGAGAAAAAAATTTTCTTGCTACTCCATTTACCAAAATTGACAATGACTTGAAGAAGTGCAACCATTCACCCATCCACCATACCATCTTGATCCGAAACCCCTACGCTTAAGAATGTCCATCAGAAACTCCCAATCTACCATGTCATAAGCCTTTTCTAAATCCAACTTACAGACCAGCCCCTTTTTCTTCTCCCTTCTTCTAAATTCCATACATTCATTGGCAATGGGAAGTTGATCAATTATTTGTCTTCCAAAAGCAAAGGCCCCTTGATTTGGAGAAACCATCGAGGGAAGGACGTTTTTTATTCTTAGGGCTAATACCTTAGAAATGATTTTGTACATGCTTCCTATCAAACTTATGGGCCTAAAGTCTTCCAACTAGGTTGCATCCACTTTCTTAGGTATCAAAGCAATGAAAGTTGCATTTGCACCTGAGTTAAATTTGCCCCTCTCATAGAATTCATCAAATCACCCCTAATTATCTCCCAACAATCTGATAAGATGCCACTGTAAAACCATTAGGCCCCAGGGCTTTAGATCTCTCCATTGAGAAGACTACATTTTTCACTTCCTAAACCTCAAATTTCTTTTCCAAGGATTTCAACTCTCCATTTCCAGCCCTCCATTCCAAACCCTCTAATCTTCTCTTGAACTCCTCGAGCCCTCATAGAGTGTCTTGAAATGGTTCACAAAGGCTTGAGCTATATCCTTTTTTTATAGGTAAAAGTTCATTAAGAATGCATTATCAGCAAAAAGATAAACCTCTATTACAAGTATCCCAAGGGGAGGCGCAAGGTGCAGCCTCACTCTTCAAAAGAGAAAAAAAAAAGCACAAAATTACAATTGGGCCCAATACAACTGATCCCTAGTTACTCCTTGCTTGCCTAGATAGTCAGCAAATGCATTAGCCTCCCTTCCCACCCATTCCAATTTCAGTACTGAGTTTTTCCTATTTCTCCCATTTGCCAACATATGGAAAAAACGGTGTTTCCATCCCCTTCCTTGAGCCATTGACATCTAGATTTTTGTCTCCATTGTTAAGCTTAACTTTGATGGAAGTAGTTTGGGTAACCTGGAACTGTCAGGAATTGGAGGAGTGTTTAGAGACGAAGAGGGCAAAAGATAGGCATTTTATTTTGGCCCAATTGGAGTAGGAGATTCCTTGAGAGCTGAAATTTTGGCATTAATTGAAGGGGTAAAGAGGGCAAAATCTTTGAACATTGGAAAATTAATTATTGAAGAGGATTTCAAATTGGTTGTGGGATGGATGGCTGCTAAGTGAGGAGGCAAATCTGAGGAGCTTTAACAATGAAAGAAAGAAATTCAAATGGTTCGCACAAAATATGGAAGTGAGAGTTCGATGAGTCAAAAGGAGTGCAAAATTTTTTGCTGATGCTCTTGCTAAACAAGGGGAGGGTAGAGATCAGTTGTAAAAAGAAGTTATGTTGCGTCGGGAAGAGATAAGAGGGTTTATCTCTCTCAGCTTTTATTTCTTTATTGTACTCATGTAATTTGTTTCTAATTTTAATGAATTTTCAGTTATCAATCAAAAAAAAAATAGAGTAAAGAGTAAGGAACAAGTCTTTTAAAGGGATTTCACCCCACCACAGATCTTCCCAAGTTCTTATTTTAGCCCCCAAAGATGTGTCAAACCTTGTGTTCTCTAAGGATACCAAAGTAGAGCATGTCTTGACTTCTAGGGAGGAACAAGTTTTTCTCATATGGCTAATACATCATCCAAGCCATTTCCTACCATTCCATTAATGCTTTACAACATGCCATAATTTGCTTGTATCAAGGGAAGCTGTCAACCACTTCCCAAAAAGTGAGGTGTTCTTATCCAACACTCCACCCAAACCCAAACCCCCATCCACCTTACTCCCAATCATAGTTTTCCAATTAATAAGGCAGTCCTTTGACTCACCAGACTCCCACCAAATGTCTCTTAATAAGAGCAATCCCCCCCAAGAAATGTAATTTCTCTTCCAAGTGATCAGTTTTTTTGGGAACACATCCAACAAGGATGTCAACAGTTTGGTTTTCAAAGTTTTTTTTTTCAAGTTTCTTATTTTACTGTAATTAGAGAGGAACTCCAGCAGGCATCTCAACTGCATGTAGTATATGGGGTTGGATTAGGCACGATTACTTCAGCTTTAGGTTACAATTGGGGGTTCAACACCTTGGGTTTGGATGGGCTAGTACTACATGCAGTTGAAAAAAAAAAAAAAAAACTTTGAAAACCAAACTGTAACTCCCATTCAAATTAAAAAGAAAGAAAAGAAAGCATAAGAAAAGTGAAAGACCAGATACAAAGTCCTGACTACATCAAAAATAAAAAGAACAGAAAATCTCTAAACAGTATTTCATCTGTTGCTAAGTTGCTCATTTTCTTCTTTTATTTGGACTCACTTCTTTAGCTCAGTCTGGGATTGATTGGAGGGCTCCTTCATCCATTTTAGAACTCTTTTCTTAGTTTCCCTTTGCTTCACAAACAAGAAAAATGAAGATATTGTGGAAATGCATGCAGGATGCAATTCTGTCGAGTATATGGGGTGAAAAAAATGTAAAATTTTTTTAAGAGAAGCACATGGAGATTCATCAATTAATTGATCTCATCAAGATAAAAGTAGCATATTGGGTGATAACTTCACAAGAGTTTAAAGAAATTTCCATGCTTGACTTGCTAAGGAGTTGGCAATACATGGTGACTGGTAGGAGAAGAGAACATACCCAAAGTGATGTGTGGCAACCACTAGAAGGGGGAAAACTAAAGTTAAACTTTGATGGTTGTATTTTAGGCAACCCTGGAGCTTTTGTGTATAGGAGTGGGCCGAGTGGCAGTGAGAGATGCTGCAGGGGGAATCAGAGTAAGATTATCTAGACGTGTGGAGTATGGTAATTCTTTTAAGGGCAGAACCATTGTAAATTGTGCAAGACTTGAGATTAGTAACTACTTGTATGTTTCAACAATGTTCAGATGGAAGGGGACTGTCAAGATATTTTTGTTTGGTTTTGCTCAAGAGTAGGGATGGCAATTTCTTCCCTACCCAGTGGCTACCCGCCCCTACCCTCCCCAACAGGGCGGGCTTTTTTGCTTTAAGGACAGGTTTCGGGATTCTACAACCTGTACAGGTACAGTATTAAACCTGACCCTCCCCGACCCGTATATTGTTGGAAAGCATATAAGTTATGTACTAGGTGTTGAATTTAATAATATTTTGAATTTTATGTGAAGGATAATTGATAGTTTGTGTTTTCTGCATGCCTTAATCAAATAATTGGAAATTTTGTTGTTCATTTGTGTTATTTTACTTATTCATTGCTTATATATGACAGGAAATAATAGAAAGTTAGATGCGGGTTCTAAACCCAACCCGCACCTACCCTTGAATGCAGGGAGGGTAGGGTCAGGGAGGGTTTTGCATTTTCATATACGGGGAGGATTTGGATTCTCAAAATCCAACCCACTACGGGTTTTTGGGGTGGGCCCTGTTGCCATCCCTACTCAGGAGAGAGGTGCCTTAGAAGCTCAGGTGTTATGTCAGAGAATTATATTCCTTGGAATCAATTGAACTGCCCGTTCAATTGGATTCCAATAAGTGCAAATGAATTGGCTGAAGAATTGGCTAAGACAGAGGTTATAAAAGAGTCTTTAGAATGGGATTGTCCAGACTAGAGAAGGGATTTGCAATATTCAGACTTCAGAGAACCAGACCGGGCATAAAACCAAAAAAGGGATGTTCATGGGTCAGAGGTTCAACCACGGTCAAACCAGAGGTAGAACCATGATGGCATGGCATATGAATATATATTTTGTAGATCACATAAATACATATAATATATTTTACAAATATTATTGCATTTGTATGTGGTGGATAGATGGCTAGTTTTTAAGTTTTTAAAATAAATGGCCAGGGTTCAAGTCTCTTGACTCATTTTCTTTAAAATATGTTTGTATTAAAGCAATATATACATTAAAGAGGCACAAACAAATGCAAATAAAGAGATGGATTAATGGTAACAAGACAATACACATAAATAAGAGGTCTTGCGTTCAAGTCTTGTCATTACCATCTTGAAGCTTCTATTCATGTTGTGACCCAGGCAGTTTCACAAAACCAGGAGTGGTTCACCGGTTTTCCAGTTATACCAGCCAGTCAGCCAGTTTTGTCTGGTTTTTCATGAATAATGGTTTTCAGGATATGACCGAACCGGCAAGGGGCCCAGGTCACCATTCAACCGGTCCAACCAGCCAGTCCAATCCAATTTTCTAAACAATGGAGATTTGTATCTGGCTTTCTTTTTATCTCTAATCATATTGTAACATGACAACTGTATGCTGATTGTGTTGTGTACTTGCTGCTAGGCTACAAGGTTTTCTCTTTTTATTTAATAGTTTTTATTAATTATTAAAAAAAAATAGAACCTTAGAGCACCACTACACCAAAAAAAAAAGAAAGAGATCTGAATCTCAAGTATACTCTGGATCAAAGAGAAAAGAGTAAAATAAAATAAAATAAAATAAAATAAATAAAATGAGTAAGGGTTGCAGGTTCAACTTTGTGTAGTTGTGCCACATAAATTTCTGATTTATAGTTAAGTCTGGGTAGGAGTGGACACGAACCAAGCTTTTCACGAGCTATTCGAGCTCAGCTCATGAAAAGCTTGATTCGGCTCAGTCTAAACTGAGCTTTGAGCCAAGCTTGAGTCCAATGAAGCTCGGCTCGTGAAGATCACAAGCTTAATCAATCTTATTACTTATATAAAAAATATTACATATAATATTTTGAATTTTTATATGTATAGCAAACATATCATTTTTATATGTATAATAAGAAATATTGTTTGTGTAATTTCCTTATATATAATCTTTTATATGTATATTTTCTAATTTTTTATATGTATAATTTTTACATATATATTTTTAACTTTTTATATGAAACTTGGCTCACTGTCGAGCTCGAGCCAAGCCAAGCTCGAACATATGGGCTTGAGTCGAGCCAAATTTGAGCTCATGTTTCTAGCTTGAATCGAGCTCGAGCCCAAACTCAAGACTCATGTTTTTCTACCAAGACAAACTCAAATAACCAGATAATTGGCTCAGCTTAGCTCGAATTCACCCTAGCCCTGGGGAAGATCTTCAAACTAAAGTTGAATTTTGAAACAATTAGGAGATTAGTGCTGGCAATGAGGGGTAACTTGGGTCTCCATTTGATGATAAAGTTAGGTATATCACTGTAGGTAACAGAAACCGAAAACCCACAAAAGAGCTCTACAGTGAAATGGGCTCCCAAAAGACATATAATCTTTGACACAATTAGGAGATGGGTGATGGCAATGAGGTGTGAATTCAGTCTTCTTTTTATGAGGTGAAATGGGCTCCCAAAAGGCATATGCATTATAGGTAATAGAAAACGAAAGCCCACAAAAGAGCTATACGGTGAAATGGGCTCTCCAAATACATGTAATCAAAACTTTTCTGGGCATTGTTTGGCTTAAGAAAATAGTACAAAGTGAGAGAAAGCTGTAAAGGGATGCCCTGACCATTAAAGTTTAGCTTCCAAGAACAAGATAAGCTGCCACTGGATATATTGGTGCATGCATATAAATAATTACTAATATGAATGAGCAAAACCAAACTTACCAGGAAATATGTGATGGTTAAACCCATATAAAATGCCAATTGGAACTATCCACATAAACATTGATGCAATGAAGAATTTCTTTACTACGCCCGCCATTGGGATTCTGAAAATAATCAAACAGCAGCATCATAACAAATTTAAGGTCAAACATCAAATTGGCTTGGTCATTAATAGACGGGCAATCCAAATTATGTAATGTTAACTGTTCTTGCTTGAAAAAGGACAAAAAATAAATAAGTAATAAAGGTTTGCACAAGCTTAAGACAAGGTGAGTAACCATTAATATGATGTATTAAAACTATCCTCTCAATCATTGCTGAGAAAGTAACTTTGACATCTAGAAAGACTGCTTCAACAAAAAAATATGGCATATTATTCGAATAAAGGAAAAGAAGAAGCAAATAGAGATCCAGCAATTTATTGATAGCATATTTATTCTGGGAAATTTATCGAACAATTACTGAGCATCTATAATTCAGTATCCAGCAATAAATCTTTATGTGCAAAAAGAGGACGAAAAAAAAAAAGAAATGAAGTAAAAGAATCATAGGTTTGCGATTGTTTACAATGGAAGTCTAAGACTAAAGTGAAGTACCGCTCTTGCTTTAAGAGGTATAGGTGTTCTAGCTGACGACTGTTTGGGGATTTCAGAATGATCCTTTTGTCTTTGCTTTCACACTAATGAGATTAGCAACCATCCAACCATCCATTTGACTCTGAGCTCAACCATCCATATGCAAGGAAATTTCTTAAATCATTAGCCTAGAATAAGCCCATATCAAGAAAAGTGTTATGATGGGTAAAACGGGCTAGGGCCATACACGTTTCGGTTTGGTTTGGTTTTACATAAATTTTATCAACCAAACAAAAACTATCAGTTTGAGTTTTGGTCAACCCAAAACCAACCGATTAAAATCAAAACCAACTGAAAAATTAAATTCACATGACAGTCAGTTTAATCAGTTTGTATTACACCAAACCGAAATTCATAGCTCATGATGTTACCAAACATAAAATCTAGGGTAAATTGATGAAACCTCCCCTGAAAAGTTTTTTACCGTTGCTAAGTTTGATAATTGCAATCACCTCCCTTGAGCTTTCTCATGCATACAGTTGCAAGTAGACCCCTTCTGTTAAAATCCTCTGACAAGAGGTACAAAATGTCCAAAATACCCATGTTACCATTGAGGCTGACTTTTACATAAAAAACAATACAACCTTTATGAACAACAAAAAAAAGAGAGTTTAAAGTTGCAGGTTTACCTTTGGATGATTGATATGAAGAAAAACTTTGAAAAATAAATCATTTTTGGACATTTTCGTGCCTCTTGTTAGAGGATTCTAGCAGAGGGGGGTCTACTTGCAACTGTTTTAGAAAGTACAAGGGAGGTGATTACCATTACCAAACTTTAGGGAAGGTTTCGACAATAGTCAGAAACTCAAGGAGAGGTTTCAGCAACTTACCCTAAAATCTATACCTATATCTATACTACTATTAAAAGTACGAATGAAAGTATGGAACTTTTGTTCGACTAAAATATCCTATTTTTGAATTTGGTCCCTCTTTAATTGTGAGGGCAGAAAATGTAATTTGAACTACTACTTTTCATCTTATTTAATTCACTCTCATTAAGTCTTATATTTAAGGTATTAACTCCCATCATCTTTCATTGAATCTTATTCTTGACTAAAATGCCCTTTATCTTTTAATTTGGCCCCTCTCTAATTATGAGGCAGGAAATGTAATTTGAACTACTACTTTTCAACTTATTTAATTTCCTCTCATTGAATTTTATATTTAAGGTATTAACTCCCATCATCTTTCTTTGAATCCTCTTCTTGACTAAAATGCCCTTATTTTTTTGATTTGGCCCCTCTCTAATTGTGAGAGCAGAAAATGTAATTTCAATTAATTCTTTTTACCCCACTCAGTTCCCTCTCATTAAGTCTTACATTTAAGGTACTAATTCTCATTCTCTCATATTAAATCCTATATTTAAGCTATTTTTTCACTAATAAACTCTATCATTTTTCTTCAAATAAATTATGTCAATTAAATCTATATCCAATACTTTTAGCAATACAAAACCCATGTTTAAAACCAACCCAAAATGACATCATTCTTCCATTTTGGTGGTGGGTTGGCTAAGTAATTCAACCATCCAAGTCAAATGGGTTAACCCATATTGTGAGGCGCAAAATTTGACTTGAACCTCATGAGGTTGCCAATCGCCATGAACATGAGGGTGGTAAGTCCCTAAAAAACAGGTTTTTATATGATTTTATTTCGAAATTTCTGTATAGTGAGTCCAAATACCTGGTTTGCTCAAACCAGACTCTGGGGTTCTAGCCTGAGAGAGGGAAGGGGTGAGGCACCCCTCTCTCATACTTGATGAACCCTTAATGACTTGACTTACCTCTATTGCACAAAAATTGGATATGAGAACGGAGAAAAAGCTGAATATCAAAGAGAACTTACACCTGATAAATAGAGCCCTCATGTCACTGAGTAAGGCAAACCAACAAGCATCTCATAGTCAAGGATGCTGCATGATTCATAATTTCCAGAAATGCTTGGGATTGGAGTCCAACGAGGGTGGTGGTACCGGGGTTCCCCCATGGTATAGAGCTTGAGCTGGACTCTCCATCCCTCCATTTTCACATTACTTAAAAACAACCCAGCAATGAATAAAAACCTAACTGAACATGGAGAGAGAGATTTGGGAATCGTCAATTTGTTCAATCCATACCTCCCTTCTTCTGATTGGAAACCAATGAGGATAGTTTTATTACCTCTCTTGGAACCAGTTTATACTAATGAAGGGGGAGACACAGAGTCAAAGACTCAAGTTTTAAACAGAGCATGGAACAGGATCAAAATCTAGCGTTGGAGAAGCTTACCTGTTCTTGAAGTAGATTGCAGAGATGCTTCCTTAAGCTCTGTTTCGCTTGGATCCTAAATAGCTGCTACTGCAACCGGAGGGAGGTGGGAGACGCCGTTTTCTGGTCTCGGAGTGATTCCAATTCAATCCTTTTCCGTCGTTAGAACTGACCACGGAGGGGATAAACACTAGAGAAAAGGGGTTAGCAAATGCAGGCTCGAAAAAGGTGATGGTGTGGATCCTCGTTCAAGTTCGTTCCAGACCAGCAATGGCAGTTTTTTCCTGCCTTTAAAATACAAACTCTCTTCCTTCCCTTTCCAAATTGAAGAAAGAAAGGGGTAAATTAAAAGACCCCTTGTACTATGGAGTTAGTGACAAAGTCCCCATATATTTTTTTGCGATAAAGACACTCTAAAATTTAGCCGTTAAATAAAGACCCCTTTAATTACCGTTCTGATTCACACCTCACAATTTAATGCTTACAAGACCTGCCTCCTCTTTCTTCTATCCTCGTTGGATACCCACCTTTCACTTTCCATGTTAAATGCAACCAAAAACCAGGCTCACAACCCAAGAAGCTCGGTCGCATCCCCTTGTGACTGCTCGCCATCAGAGCCCCTTCTAGATAAATTAACCCCAAATATTCTTCACTTTAGCAGAAAAAATCAAAAAACCAAACCGACCAAAAAAATTGACCAAAATCGAACCAAAAAATCAATTAATCAAACCAGTCGATTCGGTTTCAGTTCGATATTCTTAAAAAATTGAGAGTTTCGGTTCAGTTTCGATTAACCATTTAAAAAAACCAGCAATTAACTGAACTGACCGATATATACAATAATATATATTTATATAAATAATATAATATTATATATATATATATATTTTTTGAAAATCAAATAAAAGATTTTGATTTATTCGGTGCCTGGTCACCTGTCGATTTTTTTTTTTTTGAAAAGCGGCAGCCTGAGAGACTTTCAGCGATTCAAACTTCAAGTTTGAACCTTTCAATTGAAAGTTCGGCAATCTACCTTTACTAGGGTGCCAAATTGCCAATTCTCTTTTGTCTTTTCCCCAGACTGCCAAAGTCTCAGTTTTCTCTTTTGTCTCTTTCACTCTCTCATTTTTCTCTTCTCTCAGTTTTCTCTTTTCTCTTCTTCTTCAACTTAGTTCTCTCAGTTCTCTTCGTATTCCTCACTCTAGAATCTAGACGGCCACACGGCCCGCGCCAACCACAAACACAGCAGCACAAAGCGACAACGCTGGTCACCGCCTCGCCAGCAAGTAAGCACCAATAATCTAACCAATCTAGAAAGCAAGCACCAACGCCGGTCCCTCTCACTCTCTCAATTCTCTCGTCTCTCTCTCACCTCTCCTCTCTACGTCTCCGCCAAGCGCCAGCCGTGCCACTTCTCAGGCTCTCATTCAGGCGAGACTCGACAGCAACCAACGGCAGCATCAGTCCAGCACTAGCAACCATTAACAATTTTAGTTATTTTTTTATTTTAAGTGCATAAAAAAACCAAAAAAATCAAATTGCGGTTAACCGATTGCATTGGTTCAGCTTTGGTTTGGATATTTAAAAAACCGATCAGATTGGTGGTGTGTCTGGAGCGTGCCATTAAGCACTTTGAAACACCAGTTTAATATTTATAAAATTTTATCCGATTCTCAAATAATTACAAACGCAGTAAAATGATGAGAACAGGTCGTATCCACAGTGAAGCGAGGAAAAAATTAATACGTACTCAAATCCGGACAAGAGAACACAAGATGGAAGTGCAAAAATATAAAAATTAATTAATTAAACTGAAAAAGATAGAATGCGGACATTGCAGAAAAATAAATAAATACAACAATAAATAAATAAAAGAAACTAATTAAAATGTCTGTAATATGATCAGAGGTAGCAGTCTCCGGATCTCTCCTTCGACCCTCGAATTTCTCGAGCTAGGCCTTCCGTCTTACCTGGCCAAATTCCAGATCTATAGAAAAGAAAACGAAGATCAAACAGAATGAAAATAAATTGCAGAAAGGAAATAACGAAACTGGAATTGAAAGAACAAAAATTAAATCTAAGATTAATGGTTGGGATCCGAATCCAGAGGTGGCAGTAGTGGCTTTGGCAAACTGCAAGTAGGAACCCCTCATCTTGCTTGGGCGTCATCCTCTTCCTCTACCCTTGAACTTCTCAATATCAGCCTTCCATCTTACCTGGGGGCAGAATCCAACCCTTTTTTAGGAGCTCTTGGGTCCTTTGTATAGAGAAGGGTGGATACAATTAGGATTAGAGATAAATAAGGGGGTGGGACCTGGGTTTTAGCTAAGATATGGGCACCCTAGGGTTTCTAATGGAGGGTTATGATGGTTTTGGGGTGATTCTAAGGCTAAGAATAGAAGGAGAGGACGCTCAATACTATGTAGGGCTGAGATTTGGGCGCCCATAAATAGATGGGGGAGATTGAGGCGCCCAGGGCTGAAAGGTGGACATTAAAAGAGGTGGGTGGCGCCCTAGAGTGGATGGCTGAGATAGAAGATGGAATGGAGGGTTAAGATCTGGTGGTTAGGGGCTGAATGGTGAGGATTAGCAATTAGGTGGCGCCCTAGGGTTTAAAAGCTACAAAAAGAGTGCCCTAGAATGAATGGTGGAAATTAGAAAAGGTGGAGGGTGGAGATTAAATAGGTAGGGGCGGCTATGGTTTGCTAAGGATGAAAAGAATGGGTTAAAAGGCGCCCTAGGGTTTGCTAAGGAGAGGGGAGCATGCTAATACARTRRRARGGGYGYCATTCTGGGTTTAGCAGATAGGAGGCGCCCTCCTGTTCTCAGTTTTTCACAAAAATACCTCCTCTCTCAGCTAGACTTCACACCAAGTTACCAAAAACTATATTTCAGCCATGTAACTTCCCCGGTTTTCCACAAAATTTGCACAGAGACCCTCAGAGGTCACAACATTGAATTTAACTGGGAAAATGGCATACTTTGACTATTCTAAGGCTGAAAATACCCCTGAAATGATGCCCTTAAGGCATCAAAATGCAGAGTTATCACACCCCCATTGCTAGTCCCTTTGCAATGCAGCCTTAAAATTACACTGAGCATAGAGATCCTTCCCACCTCAAGATCATCATTGACATAATTAGTCAAGCATCCTGATTCCAACATTCTCAAACTCTGTATAAATCGGTATGGGTTTTAGGGGTAAAACTGTCTTACTTTAAATATTACAGAAACTTGGCTTAAAAATCTTATATACCCTTCCATTTGTGGACTGTCTTGATAAGCTGAGATTGATTTTTAAAATTAGACATGTATTCTTCTTATCATTTTTTTACAGTAGATTTCTACCCATGAATTTGATTTGCACACTTATTTCTATTATTACCTTCCACTGTTTGACGCGAATCTTGACACTTGCCTTAGGTGAAGAGACCCGGTTACTAAGTGTCAGGTGATTGTCTTTGGCATTCCCTTTCCCGTTTGACGTGAATCTCGACACTTGACTTAGGTGAAGAGACTCGGTTACTAAGTATAGGGTGTCCATTGACCTTTTCTTCTCTCTCTCTCTCTCTCTCTTTCTTTTTTTTTTTGCAACATTATTCATGGTAGTCCACTATTTCTAACAATTTGAAGAATTTTTGTCTAGTTTCTCAATCTTTCTCTTCTTATCCTGTTAGGGGCAAACTTTGGAGTACTTTCTAATTTCTAAACAGCTTCAACAATATTCAAATAAGACCAATTTTCACTCCTATCACTTGCTACCAATTTCTACGAAATTCAATATTCTTTTATCAATTTCCTCAACATTTTTTGTTTGGGAATCTCTTTTAATGAAAGAATTTTTAAAATTTTTAGTGAAATTTTAATTCTACATATTTAAAGGCTTAGCTTCTCAATTTCAATTTTTTTTTCAATTTTTCATTTTCTCTCTTTCCTCACCCCCCAACTTAAATGTCATTGTCCCCAATGGCATGATTAGATTGATGCAAAAAGGACTTGGGTCAAAGGGAACAATCAATAGGATTTTCTTGAGGGGTTCAAGGTTTGCCACCTAGTCTCGAATCAAGAAAAGAAAAACTTTAATCCTAAAAGTAATTGAAAATTACGTTGGGTCGCCTCCCAACCAGCGCTAAGTTTAACGTCTTCAGTCGGACACATTCACACACATTCTTCATCTAAACTCTTCGACTCACTTTCATCTTCCGACAGACAGGGTTCAGATTGGGCTAACCAAGGGGTAGGCAAGGCATCTAAAAGATCGTCCACTATATCCACCTTGCACTCATCTTCCCCTAGGTTTGGATACTTAGAGGCACTAAAAACGTTTAACCGGACTTTCTGCTCCCCTAATGAAATGTCCATTTCTTCCGATTTATAGTTTGTATTAGCCATTGCTAGAAACGAACATCTTAAGATCATTGGGATATGGTTCAGTTCCTCGGTTGGGGTCATGTCTAGGATGATAAAATCCACTAGGAAGTGACAACCCCCTACCCTGACAATGACGTCCTCAATAACACTTCGAGGAGTCTTGACTGACCAATTAGCGAGTTGCAGAATTATCTGGGTAGGTTCTAACTCGTCAATCCTGAACCTGTCATAAATGGATGGAAGCAAATATGTACTGGCCTCAAGATCCAATAGGGTCCGATCAAAGGTGATTCCAGAGATGACACAGCTTATGAGGGGAGCACCAGGGTCTTTCATTTTTTGGGGAAGTTGGTTTAGGAGAGTTGCACTAACATCTGCTGAGAGCATCATTTTTTTGTGGGGACGATCGTGGCTCCATCATTTGAGTACACAACTCTTTCAAGAACTTGGCATAGGTTGGGATATGTTGGATCGCGTCAAGGAGAGGGAAGTTAATATGGACTTCTGGCTCTTCTCAGTGCGAGTCTCTTTGTTCTTTCGCACTGGCCCGGCTGTGAGTGCAGTTGGAAAGGGAACTACGAGTTGGTTCACTATAGGCTCTTCTTCTAAATTTTCCTTTCCTTTTTCATCCCCCCAACTTATGATCTTCTTGCTCATTTTCTTCTTCATTAACTCTCTTTTTCTCATACGAGCCATCTAAAATCCTTCCACTCCTTAAGGTTGTAATAGCCTTGCTATTTTCAAGCTGAGGGTTCTTAGGAGGTGGTTGAATCTGCTATGGAGGAAAACCCGGTGGCTGATTTCTAGGGTTCACAACCGATTGACTCGGTAGTTGCCTTACTCTTCTTCTCGCCTTGGCTTCGTCTAGCTGTCCTATTTGGCTCTCTAATCTATCGATGGACTATTGCTGATTTAGAATCAGCTGCTGAATCTGCATGAATTGGTCATCTACTGTACGGGTCTGAGGACGTTGTGGGTAAGCCTGATAAGATTAGGCCGGTTGGTTCCTAGGATACATATGCTGGAATTGGTTCTGCCCTTGTAGCCCCTCCTATTTTTAGTTTTTCACAAAAATGCCATGTTCTCAGTTTTTCACAAAAACACCCCCTCTCTCAACTGGACTTCACACCAGATTCCCAAAAACTGCATTTCAGCCATGTAACTTCCCCAGTTTTCCATAGAATTTGCACAAAGACCCTCAGAGGTCACAACATTGAATTTAACTGGGAAAAGGGCATACTTTGACTACTCTAAGGCCGAAAATACCCCTGAAATGATGCCCTTAAGGCATCAAAATGCGGAGTTATCAATTGGTTCAGTTTGAAAAAATACCCCACTGTTCGGTTAACCGAACCGTGAGCACCCCTACTTCACCCTCATTCAACTCAAAAGCACCAAATATTCATTCACCTTTCACAGGCAAGATTTGTTGTCTCAAGAACAGGGGTGTCATGGTAAGCAAGAATTGATCAAGTACGATGATGTGTTTCTCATCTCCAGCAAACTTGTGAACAAGCCCATAGCACCACAAGATGCTACCATGATGCAGACTATGGAGCATCTGGTGCTTGGGAAGACCCAAAATGAAGCCTTACTGCTAAGACCCAAAAGCTTTGCGATGTTCTAGCAATTGGCATGACAAAGCTATTGGCAAACAAAATGGTGATGTTTTGTTCTGGTGGAGTGGCAGAATGATTTTTGGGAATGGGACAGTGAATATAATACACAAACACCATTTCATAAGGTTTTAGAATAAATTTAGAATGAAATTCCAGCCCTTGAATCGACTAATAATACCCAATGCCATGTTATTATTCTGTTGAGTTGAAATTGCAGGTGATGGTGCACGATCTAGATGCTCCTAGATGTATGGCAGCTCGGATGCCTGTCGCCAAGTAGGTTTCTCAAACTGTAAAGAAAAGGAGGAAACAAAGAACCCAAGGTGGCTAACCCGGCGGGGTCGCTCCGATGCTTAAGTCAGTAATAGTAATACACAAGCTGAGAGTTTAAGAAATTGGAGAGTTAGAATGCACTTAATCGCGCATACCTGGGTCCTAGGGGGTTGATGCCCTTATATAGTTGAGCTGTTGTGGGTCTCATGAAATGGCTCCGAGATCCTCGGCCCATGTAGATGGGATCAGTTCCACTTTAGAAGAAAAGTAACATACTAGTCAATGAAATCTATCATTACTGTCCGATCTGGGCGGGGAGAGGATAAGGTCTGCCATTACTCGGCGTGATCCTGGGAGATTCGGAGTCCGTTGAGAAGCTTCTGGAGTCGATTACATGTCACTTCGGTACTCGGGTGCCGAAGTGGCTTTGGTGCCGAGGTGCCCGAACACCTGGGCTCTCGAACTGCTAACAAGGCTCCCCTACTGAGTTGTCATCCTGCTGGCAGGTCGTGTCCACGTTCCCTTTACTTACTAGGTCAGGCCAAATAACCCCTCATCAATTTCCCCCCATTCCTCGTGCCAGGGGTCCTAACCTGACGCGGGGAGTTCATGACGAGCCTAGGTGGATTTGGCACGATGTCTAGGTGGTACGGAGGGAGGATCGTCGGTCGGACCTGTATGACCACTAGGCTCGACCAGAAAATGACCCAGATCGCGTATCAAGTATGCGCGGACGTAACGCCGATTATAAACTCCGCGGATGTCAAAACGTGCGCTCAACTGATTTCAACCTCGAGTGGTGTGCAGTCGGTTTTCATAGTAACCGTTGGATCATGCAGATCTTGGCCATTGATTCTCGGATATGGTGGCTATAAATAGGGGCTGAAGGGCCCATTTTCCTCGCCACAAACTGTGTGACTGAGCTCTTTGAGATCGCATTCAAGTCTCCCAGCTCGGTGACAATTATCCCCGTGTCCGAGGTCATCCTGCTTTCTTCGGTCTTCTTGGTGAGTTCGTCTTTCCTTGTTTCCAATTTCGTTGTCCTATTCCTTTAGCTTAGCATGTCTAGTGTTAGTTTAGATAGCCTTTTAGATGGGAGTGGTGAGTCCGCTAGGGCCGAGGTGGGCACCTCGGCACAAGCTACGGAGTGTCATCCTGCCGAGGTAGGTACCTCAGCGCTGGATGTTGACTCAAACCCATCCGAGGCAAACTCACCTCGGCAAGAATGCGAGGCCTCCGGCAGGTCGGCCTCTACTTCACATCGAGGTCGGTTACCGGACAGCTTTGGCCCATCTTCAATGATAGCGGATAGGCTCTTATCCTTGGTAGCTCGGTATAGGCTACCCAATAACCTAGTGTACAACATTCCCTTGGGAAATTTTCCTTGGGATCATGACCATGACGAGATCGTGGTCTTCGAGGAGTAGCTCGTAGTTGGGTTGTGTTTCCCACTTCATCCCTTCATAGTCGAGATCATCAAATTCTTTGACATCACCATAGACCAGCTCCATCCCAACTCGATCCGTAACATTGTAGGTACCATCTCCCTTTTCCACAATTATAACAGACCCTTAGACCTCGACACCTTTTCCTTGATCTTATCCATAAAGAAAAATTCAGTATGTGTTCTCCCTAAGCATAGGCGGAGCTATTATATGTCTCCTCGCCCCAAGTACAAACTATTGCATGAGCTCCCAAACAAAGTCTCGGCCTGGAAGAGGCGTTATTTTGTAGTCCGTAACACTGAGGGGTGGTCATTTCCAACTCACTGGAAGCTTGCCATCAAGGACCTCAGCGTCAGATTGGACCAAAAGACACGGGAGGAAGCCCGATATTGGGCAAAGCTCGGGCTGAAGTTCGAGAACTTCGTGACCGAAGAGAAGCTCGTACAAGCCAGGATAAGTCCTTCTAGTAGGTCGTCATCACAATTGTTGTACTTGTTTTCTTCGTCTTGTTTTATTTCGATCTTGTAACTTACCCTGTTCGTCATCTTTGGTAGCTGCCATGGCCGACATCCCGACTGATGATCTCTTCGGGAGAATGAAGAAAGGGATAAAGAAGAGGGCCTCTAAGAAGGCTCATCTAGATGAAGACACCACCACTTCCAGCATCGACACCACCGTCCTCGAGCATCCTCCGGTTGCCGAGCAGCCGCCAGTCATCGACTTGGTCGAGGAGGACCAAGGTAAAGCTTCCCTGCCCCACTTGCTCGAGGGGACCACGTATTTCAAGCCTCAGCACGCTCAGGCGGCCACCCCCTCGAGTGGTGACACCTCAGCTTAGAGCATCTTGACTCCGAAGTTCGGTCTCCTCAAGAGCAAGGACGCGGTCTTCGTGGAAGAGGTTGTTCATTGGGCTGATCTACCGGTAGCTCAACACGGGGCCGGAGTGGAAACTCATTGCATGGTGGTACGTACCTGACCCTTGGACTATATTCTTCATACTTACATTTTGTTTCTTCTCTTGGCAGGTGAACTCTATGATCCATGCCCTGGCCTACTAGTCCAAGATGTACCTAAAGTGCGATCTGGAGGCCGAGGAGCCCTCCTGAAATGCTCACTCCGAACTGAACCTAGCTTGTAGCGAAATCAACAAGTTGCAAAAGGACGCGCGAGTTAAGAAGGAATTGCTGACTCTACTAATGGCGGAGAAGAAGGAGCTGGAGGAGCGTGAGGAGACTCCTAAAAGAGAGAATGAGGACCTCAAGCCGCTAGTGAAGGAGCAGACTGATATTCTGCTCAGAGCAATAGAGGAGGCCAAGGTCAAGGCCGTTGAGGAGTACAAGTCTTCGGCGAAGCAGCGCAGGTTGTTGGTCGAAGCTGGAACAACGGGCTACAACAAGGGCTTCAAGCTCAGATGGTTGACCTAGCGTGAATTCCCCCATCTCGACCTTAGTTCCATCACGACGTCGAAGATCACCAAGGAGATGGCCACCGAGGCTACTAATGACCCGGACTCCAAAGTGGAGAGACACAACGACCTCCTTGGTGATGAGGCGGTAGAAGAGGGAGAAGGAGATGGTGCTGCCGAGGATTGTATGGAGACCAACCAGCCTGTCGATGCTTCCGTTGGGGATGAGGAACCCCGAGTTGACTGATGTAACTTGCCTTTTTTCTTGGACCCCCTTGTATATACTAAATGTCCTGAGCCTCCGAGCTTGGTTATATAGTTGTAATCTTCTTGCTTTTGTTCTTCACTTTTTTCTTGCTATGTACTCGTGCCTCAATAATGAAATGCAATAGTTCAAAAATTTCTTGCGTGCAAAAATTTTCTAAGTATAGATTACTCCCAAGCTGGCAAGCTAGACTCCAATAGGAATAATCCAACGTCGTTGTACGCCGAGGTGAACAAACACTATAGGGTATATGCCTGACCTGTCTGTGCGTAGGCTACTTTTGCCTTACCCATGCCAAAGCGACTGGGGTTTTTGGTAACCCATTCTGAAGCAACTAGGTCTTAGCAAGCCCATGCCAAAGAGGCGATCGGGTCTTAGGCTACCTATGCCGAAGAGGCGACTAAGACTTCTCTGCCCATGTCGAAGAGGCAAGTGGGTCTTATATTATGTTGAGATTTCCTATCAGCTCGACACCATAACCCTTAGGCATTTGGCAGTGACTCAAGGTCTTCTCTCTAGTTTGTCGTCCTTAGGATTAGCTCGGTGATCTTGTGAACTTAGTAATTTTTCAGTTGCATTGGAGTTTTACAAATAGTATCTCCTTAGGTTGTCAACGTTCCTAGATCGGGTATCTGCTTTCCTTCGATGGTCTCAAGCTCGTAGATCCCTTCTCCAAACACCCGTCTCACTCGGTGTGGACCTTCCCAGTTCGGACTGAGCATACCCACGCCGAGCTCAAGTACCATTACCTTACGAAGGACCAGGTCGCCGACTCGGAATAGTCACTTCCTGACCCGAGCGTTATAATATTTTGCTACTCGCTGTTGGTAAGCCACAGTTTGAATGTGGGCCAGGTCACGTACCTCTTCAACCAGGTCTAAGTTGGTTCGGAGCTCATCATTGTTCGCCTCTTCATCATACGCTTCGAGCCGCAACGTTGGTACTTCAATCTCTGTCGGAATCACAACTTCCGTCCCATATGTGAGGTTGAAGGGTGTTTCGTCGGTCGTAGTCTTGATGGTAGTCCGGTAGGCCCAAAGGACACTAGGCAGTTCGTCCACCCATAGCCCCTTATCTCGCACAAGGCGAGCTTTCAATCTGCGGAGAATAGCTCTGTTCGCCACTTCGGCCTATCCATTTGCTTGCGGATGTGCTACCGAAGTGAAACTTTGCTAAATCCCCATCTCGGCACACTAATTATAGAATTTGATGTCCTCAAATTGCTTCCTGTTATCCGATATCAAAACTCTGGGCAGTTCAAAATGACACATGATATTTTTCCAAAAGAAATTTGGCACGTTCTGAGCTGTGATGCTTACCAACGGTTCAGCCTCTACCCACTTCGTGAAGTAATCCATTGCCATGACCAGGAACTTCCTCTGCCCTGTTGCTAGTAGAAATGGGCCAATGATGTCAATTCCCCACTACGCGAAGGGCCATGGGCTAGTCAGGGTACTTCAGATCGATGGCAGGCTGATGGAGGATGTTGGCATGCCTCTGACATCTGTCACATTTCTTCACAAGCTTGAGTGCGTCTACCTTCATAGTGGTCCAATAGTAGCCTTGCCTTAGTGCCTTTTGGGCGAGCACTCTGACCCCCAAGTGTCCTTCGCATAATCCATCATGGATGTCGCGAAGTACGAGCTCGGCTTCTGAGGGTCGCAAGCAACGTAGGTAAGGGAGCGTGAAGGACCTCCTATACAGCCATCTGTCTATAAGGACGTACCGAGCTGATTGATACTCTACCCTCCCAGCTGCATTGCGTTCTACAGGTAGGCCATGGACAAATAATCGATGAGCGGGTCAGTCCAGCTCAATTCCGCTTGTAACATGGGAGCGACCTCTTCTGCCCCCTCCCCGAGAATGCTGGGCCGAGGCAAGTCCTTTATATACACAGTTCGTATGGTGTTGTCGCTGGTACTTGCTAATCCTGATAGGGTGTCGGCCTCAACGTTCTTGGACCTCAGTATCTGCTTGATGAAACAGGAGCGAAAGCCTAGTACAATTTCTTTGACTTTGGCTATGTAAGCTGCCATAGTTGAATCACGGGCTTCGTAGTCACCATTGACTTGGTTAACTACCACCCGAGATTCGCTGCACATGACGAGGTGCTTTGTACCCATTTTCCTTGCTAAGTTTAGCCCGACAATTAGTGCCTCATACTCCGCCTCATTTTTCGATGCCTCGAATCTGAACCAGAGAGCATACTCCAGCTTCACCTCGTTCGGACCGTACAGTATTAGTCCAACACCACTTCCTCGTTGGTTGGATGAGCCATCTATGTGGAGGATACAGGGCTCCTCATCCTAGGTCGGTACTGCTCTGATCGGGACTGGTGCCGCACTGGTTGACGCCTCTGACACGTTAGCGGGCTCATTTGATTCAGGGGCCGGTGTGCTGAACGTGCATTCTGCTATGAAGTCCGCCAAGACTTGGAATTTGATCGTTGGGCGTGGCTCGAACCGGATGCCATACTCACTCAGCTCGATGGACCACTTCATCAACCTCCTTGACACATCGGGCTTAAGCAAAATGTGCATTAGAGGCTTATTAGTAAGGACGATAATGGTATG
>NW_010729099.1:3414008-3459239 GCF_000365185.1 Nelumbo nucifera
CGGGCTTAAGCAAAATGTGCATTAGAGGCTTATTAGTAAGGACGATAATGGTATGGGCTTGGAAGAATGGGCATAGTTTCCAAGTTGCTACTACTAGCGTGTACGCTAGGTTCCCGGTGTTAGGATATCTGGTTTCCGCGTCTTGAAAAACTTTACTTACGTAGTAGATTGGTCGTTGGACCTGCTCAACTTTTTTTATCAGTAGCGAGCTGACCACTTCGTTACTCGCAAAGAGGTACAACTTCAAACGTGAGCTGACACTCTTCGGTCCATTTGAAATTTTTGTTCTTTTTTATTGTCTTAAAAAAGGGTAGGCATCGACCCGCCGATTTAGACATAAACCGGTTTAGGGCAGCTACCCAGCCAGTTAGTCGTTAGACTTCCTTGATCTTTTGGGGCGGTCGCATATCTAAAATAGCCTTATTTTATCCGAATTAGCTTCGATGCCACATCGGTTCCCTATGTAACTGAGGAACTTGCCCGACGTGACCCCGAAGACACACTTGTTTGGGTTTAACTTCATATTATACTTCCTTAAAATTTGAAAAATAGCATTTAAATCACCAATTAAAGATCTACAAAACTAGGTCTTCAAAACCATGTCATCAACATAACACCACTTTATTGCTAATCAAAGGCTCAAAACTTTTGTTTACAAGTCGCTAGAAAGTTTCTCTAGCGTTTTTCAAACCGAAGGGCATGACTTTATAACAGTACAACCCAACTTCAGTTACAAAGGCAATTTTATCCTGGTCGGCTATGTCCATCCTAATCTGGTTGTAGCCGGAGAAGGCATCTATGAAACTCAACAACTCATGCCCTGAGGTCGCGTCTACCAGGCGGTATATTCTGGGCAGGGGAAACAATCCTTCGGGCAGGCTCTATTCAGGTAGGTGTAGTTGATGCACATGCGCCACTTGCCGTTGGCCTTTTTCACCAGCACGAGGTTGGCGACCCAGCTTGGGTAATGAACCTCCCTGACGAAGTCTGTGGCAAGGAGCTTCCCGACCTCCTCATCGACTACCCTCCACCGCTTCGGGGTGAGGTTGCGTTTTCTTTGTCTAACTGGCCTAACTAAAGGGTCCACATTTAGTTTGTGAGTTATCACATTAGGGACGATTTTGGGCATTTCTACCACAGACCAAGCGAAAACAATTAAATTATTGAGTAAGAAACTTACTAGTTGTGTTCAGAGTGGTTCGTTTATCAGGGCACCGATCTGGAGAGTCTTGGTCGGCTCGGTCTCGGAAACCGGTATGTGGACTATCTCTTCCATCGGAGCAACTCGCTCCTAAGTGTAGTCTGTTGGTTGCTCCAGTTTGATGTCTTCCGCCAACTTGGCTTTTCCCTTGAGGGCAACCACGTAGCACTTACGTGACTCAAGCTTATCGCCTTGTATGACCCCTACTCCGTAATCGGTCAAAAACTTCATTGCTAGATAGTAGGTTGATACTATTGCACGTAAAACGTGCGTGATGGGCTGACCTATGTTCTCGTTGTAGGGGGACGGAGCTGCGACCACCAGGAAGGTATGTTCGAACCGCACGATGTTCGGCTATGTGCCCGCCTCCACCGGTATTGTGACCCGATCGATAGGCTTGACTTCTTCTCCGATGAACCCTATTAGGGGGTATCCGCTGGTTTCAAATCGCTTTGCTGCAGTTGTAACTTGTCATAGGTCCCTTTGAAGAGGATGTCGGCCGAACTGCCTGAGTCCACCAGGATCTGCTTCACTTTGAAATCATTGATGATGAGCTTTACGACAAGGGTGTCATCATGAGGGTACTGAATCCCACAAGCATCATCCTCAATGAAGTAAATGGGTTCTTCTATTTGAGGTCACTTTGGTGGGTTCTCTGCCTCATGCTCCAGTTCTCGAACCGAAGTCTTCCTTGCTACTACTATGCACCCCGTTACAATGGATCCACCAATGATCATGTTGATCACTCCGCAGATCGGTATTTCTTCCAGTAGCTGGCGAGGTGGTTGCTTGTTTTGTCTGCTAGTCTCTGGGCCATCCTTCTTCTGATCTCCTTGTCGGTCCCCCTGCCCTTTCTCCTCGCACAAAATATGGTGGTTCAAATACCCACGGTGGATGAGTTCCTCGATCTCGTCGCGGAGGTTTCTGTAGTTCTCCGTGCTGTGACCATGGTCCCAATGAAAGTGGTAGTAAACATTTGGGTTCTTGGTCGCTGGGTCTCCCCGTAGCATGGGTGGCCATCTGACAATGGAGGAGTTCTTGGCGGCCATTAAGATCTCTCCTCGCTTCGCGTTAAGGGGAGTGTAGTTGGTTCTCTTTATTGGAGGGGTCCTAGAACGCTGACCCGACCTGTAGCTTTGGGAGGGGGACTTACTCCTCGAGCGCGGTGATTTGCTTCTTCTCCTCGAGGATTTACTCTTTTCTATTTTTTGCTTATTGTTGCTCATTCCTTCTTCTTCTCTCTTCCTCTTTTCGCCTTGCTGGTTTTCTGTCTTATGGTTAATCTCCTCTTCAGTGCTTATGAACTGATCGGCCAGCCTGAGGAACTTAGTGATGTTCTTTGGCTTGCTTGCTATGACATGCCACTTGAATTCCTTATGAGTAAATTCCCTTTTGAGTTGCGATAAGGAGTACTACTAGATCAAGGCCCGGTATCTACAAACAGGTTTCGTTGAAGCACTTGATATAGTTCCAGATTGATTCTCCTTTCCTTTGCACCACGTTCAAAAGGCTCTCCTATGACTTCGGGCACTTCTTACTATTGATGAAGTGGGTTGTGAACATGTCTGCAAACTGCGCCCAACTTTTGATAGAACCTGGCGTGAGGTTCCTATACTAGGTCTGAACTACGCCCCTGATTGTGGTGGAGAAAGCCACGCACATACAAGCTTTGTCGGCTCCAGAAAGATGCATCTGGGACTGGAAGGCATCTACATGATCATTGGGGTCAAAAGACCCATCGTACTTGTCCAATGGTGGCACTTTGAAATCCTTCGGCATTGGGTTTGCTAGGAGCTCGGGTTACAGGGGGGTGGCTGACTGAACATAGTAGGTGCGGTTCTCGTAGCCACCGAGCTTACCTCTTCTCTTTTTCTGCTTCGCTCTACCGGTTGGTTGGGCTTCGCTAGTAGGCTGTTCTTGGATGAAGAACGACAAGTATTGCGATGTTGCCGTTGCTGCTTCTTTGTTGGCGTTGCATTTGTGTTGCCAGTTTCAGTGTTGTCAGGTATCTCGATTTTGCTTCGAATGATGGGGGCGAGGTGGATCGGTGGTCCTTCTCGCCACTTCTTCTTCATCGCGAGACCGGTGTTGGCTGTCGCGAGTTGCCAAGGGGTCTCCTCTTGTGCCTGCACCTTTGGCCCTGAGAAGACGATCTACATTCTCCTACTGCGGAAGTTGTTGGTTGTTCTTCTCAAGCTGGCTGATCTCGGTCCGTCCTTTTGGTTCCCCCTTGAGAGATTGGGGGAGTACGCCGTTCATCTACTCTACCCCGTGGCGGGGTTCATCCCGTGGGAGGGACCGATACCTATGAAGTTCTCTCACCCCGAGGGGGAGACTGGTGGGCGCTCTGATGGGCCTGGTGCTGGTTTTGGTTCTGAGTATATCCTTGATATTGACTTGTTGGCTGGTGCAGCTATAGCGGTGGGAACTGCTGCTGGTATTGCTGGTAGAAATAATATTGTTGGAACTGCTGGAATTGGTGAATTTGTTGCATTTGGATTGAACGCTCTGGACAAGGTCATTAAATTGGGAATGCCCGCCCCTAGGGGGGATCATGGAGGGCTCCGAGAATGTGGTGCTCACTCGGGGGAGAAAGACATTCACTTGTTGGATGGTCTGCGGCACAAACAGTGATGGGACCCCCAAAACTATCAGGGGGATAGTGGACTGGCCAATGGTCACTGAGAGACCTTGGGGGATGCTCGTTTGTTGCTCTTGCCCCCCGGTGACGTTCATGTCGAGACCCTTTCTAGTATTGCTCGAAGATGCCATTGAGAGTGAGATTGCAGTTGAGATTGAGATGGCCTTTCAATCGTTTCCCACAAATGACGCCAATTGATGGTGCACAATCTAGATGCTCTTAGCTGTAGGGCAGCTCGAACGCCTATCGCCAAGTAGGTCGCTCAAACTGTAAAGAATAGGAGGAATCAGAGAACTCGGGTGGCTAACCTGGCGAGGTCACTCCGATGCTTAAGTCAGTAATAGTAATACGTGAGCTGAGAGTTTGAGAAATAGGAGAGCTAGAATGCACTTAATCGCACATACCTAGGTCCTAGGGGGTTTATGCCCTTATATAGTTGAGCTGTCGGGGGTCTCACGAAATGGCTTCGGGATCCTAGTCCCGTGTAGATGGGATCCGTTCCGCTTTATAAGGAGAGTAGCATACCAGTCAATGAAGTCTATCGTTATGATTCGATCTGGGCAGGGAGAGGATAAGGCCTTCCATTACGCGGCATGATCCCTAGAGATTCGGAGTCCCCTGAGAAATTTCTGGAGTTTATTATGTGTCACTTCAGTACTCGGGTGCCAAAGTGGCTCTGGTGCCGAAGTGGCTTTGGTGCTGAGGTGCCCAAACACCCGGGCTCTCGAACTGCTGACAAGGTTCCCCTTGCTAAGTTGTCATTCTGCTGGTAGGTCGTGTCCACGTGTCCTTTACTTACTAGGTCAGGCCAAATCACCCCTCATCAACAGGAACAAAAGCTTTCTAAATATGAAGATTATCAAGTTCTTTAATCCTCAAAAACATGGTTCACACATTCGTTGTGATCCAAAGGCTGAGTGACTGCTTTCTTTACCTTCCTCTTTACAATGGCTTCTTTATTGGTTTTTTATCGTGCCAGGTTTTTCAACTATCAACTTGGGTGAATTGGACCGAGTTTAGGACAAATGCAACCAGAAACCTAAATGTAAAAGGCCAAATCTGATATGAGTAAATGCAAGCACAATCAGTAAGCTCTAGGCAAATTTTTATGACAATAGATGGTGCTTACGTTGGATCGGAGCTGTCTTTTCGGTCATATTCGCGGGAGGGATCAACCCATTGCTCTGAGAACTTGTTGTCGCAATCGGTGCATTCAATCTTCCTTCTTATGACATTGATTTGTTCTCTAAGCTTGGGAAGGCCCAAGGGTTTTTTAAGAGAAAAGGGCAATGAAGAGAAAATATAGAAAGTTTTTGTGGGTATTTTGGTAATTTAATGTATTCTATTATCTAATTTAATGGTTAAGGGGGTCTTTGTCTAACAACCAAAGTTCAGGGGAGTTTTCATCACAAAAAAAGTAAAGGGGGTCTTTACCATTAAACAGAAAAAATAAAAATCAAAGAGTGGGATTAAATGAGAAAGAAGGGAGGACTCTTCCCCATCGTTGTTGTGTCGTGTTCCACCATATTCTAGACGTCATAGCTTGTATTCATCACTTCTTTCATCTATGTATAGGATCTATGCAGGTCATCTTGGTTTATAAGAACTACCACAGTAGTGAACAAATCATTTTAGAGGTACCGAAAGGTTTGAACCAGATGTTTCAAATTTTCTGTTGACTTTGCTAGTTCAATTCCATTGAGCTTCAACGTCCTTTTTATCTTAGTTCGTCTTATTCTCATGCATTGATTGAAGGGCTCAGTGAGGATGTTGTTCATGATATTAAACTTGCTCTTTTATCTCTGATTCTTCCACTTGAGCTTGAGGCTAACTTATTTTCCTTTTGTTAACCTACTTTTCTCTTCTTTTTTTTGCCAAAAAAAAAACTTGTTTAATGGTCAAAGATATTGAGTTGTAATTGAGTTTTAGGTTATATTTGTTATGGCTTGCATCATTTCTATTGGCTTCAGATATAAAATCTTATTAGGGTTTTGGTTGAGGAAGCACTCAAGATTGAGTTCATTGATGATTGGAAAAGGATTTGAGCAAAGGACTGAACAAAATGATTGAAGGTTGAGAACCTCAAAAGAGGCTTCTATTTCTAGGATGGAATTGAACAAACAGGAAAGGTTTGACCGGAGGATAGAAAGAAAGAGGAATTAACAGTGAGGAAGAATGTTCAGTGAAAGGGTTTTGAACGATTTGTGTAATGTTGGATTCTTCATAAAAATAAAAAAAAAGTTACAATATTTTATTTTTGGGAAAAATTCTCGATCATTGCCCTTTACTTTGGCTCGAGTTACAATTTGGTCCCCAAACTTTAAAATGCGACAATCCAATACCCAAACTTTCGAAACGTGACAATCTAGTACCTACCATTAATGGACTATCAGTTATGTATATCACGTGACCTCATGTGCGATTTAAGACTTTTGAAAATGTCAAAATTACCCTTTGAAATTACGCACTGTTCATCATCTTCTTCCTCAAGAAGATGAAACAGAGCCCAAGCTCTCCACAGTCCAAACTATCGTTTCATGACAAAAACACCCTTGATTGATGAATTGAGTTCACATTGTTATCACTGATGAATTATCTCAATGGTCATGGGCGTGAATATGAACAAATTGGTGAGATTGAAGGTGAAAGGAAGATATTAGAAACCCAAGTTGATATCTTTCCGTAGAGGACGATGACCGCCACAGATGGAGGTACCCGAAGGATGCCACGGGTATTGCACAACAGACCCCAACCAATGGGAAATATGCCGGAAACATCTTTCTCTATAGGTTCCTGAGCTAGTGCCTCGGAAGATTCCTAGAACAAGAAAGAAACAAGAAATTGATAAATCGACGAACAAGTTTTAGATTTCTTATCAGAATTCATACCACGGTCTATAATTACTAGAAGGATGGAAATTTGGGGGTTAAATAAGAGATAGAGTGGGAGACGAGAGGGGCGGGGGTTAACATACTTGAACATGATAATTCTATCGATAAAGGTAACCCAAAGAGCTAAACCAAAAGCGACTGAGAAACACAAGAGATGAGCGAGCTTCAGAGAAATGTATAGCATTGATGAATATCCACCATCTGATTTTGATCCGAAGATTTCGGGAGAGAAAAGAACCTCGATTGTGAGGAATGCTACTGCCGCTATAAATCGAGTTAACCAAGCCATCTCTCTCTCTCTCTCTCTCTCTCCCCTTCATGGGAACTAATTCTAGGGTTTCCTGTCTACTCTTCTTTTAGATGGGTAGATGAAGAGAAAATGAGTTGCGGGGTTGAAGACCGTTGGATTAATGGCAGGTACTAGATTGACGCATTTTGAAAGTTCGGGTATTGAATTGTCACATTGTAAAGTTCAGGGACCAAATTGTCACTTGAACCAAAGTACAAGGTACTGATTGGAAATTTGCAAAGGAAAGGAATATTTGGTTAAAGGTTTAGGCCCCACTAACGTGTCACAAAATAAGTGGACTCGAAGAGGAAATTCATTCAGAGTTCAAATGAATTGGATCCGGTGTGGGAAAGAAGAACTTGAAAAGATATGAAAGAAATCTTGTATGTGTCTTCTTGAAAGGAGTTGGATACTCAGCTCATAGACTTCTTAAATCATCTGGGTCACCCCTTCCACCCACCCCCCTATTTATAGACTTAGTATAGGGGTAGTTTAGATATTATAAAAAAGTTTGAGGCTAGGAGAGTCCAAGAATTAATGGTAAAAGTAAAGGTATTTTAGTGAGAGATAATTTGGGTATTTTATAATTTTATAAAGATATAATTATCCAAATAAAAGTGAGATTGGGGGAATGCTGGTAACGAAGAAGGGTGAGGGATAATTTGGATATCTTAGACTTTTCCTCCATTTGGTTTGTGGGATGGGAAGAGAAAATATGGAATATTCTTCCCTTTCCATGTTTGATTTGTAGGAGGATGTCATAAGATGGGAATTGGGATATACTCCTTTTAGAACTCTCCTCACCAACTTCACAACCATATCCATGCTTTTAAAAGGCATATGAGGCAAGGCGACAAAATTTCGCCTGTCCTCGGTAACATTTGTTTTAGGCCAAGGGTCGTAAGCCTCAGGTTTAGAGAGGCATAGGCCTTTAGCCTTGTGCCTTAGATTTTGTGAGGTGATAGCCTTAAGTAAATAAGGTTTTAGGTGGGGAAAAAGTGGTTTCAACATGGGTAATTTTGGAAAAAAAATTAGAAAAAATGTAAAAGCTCCAAAATATAGGGTTTCATTGAGTCAACGACCATCTCTTTCCATCAACCTTTAATCGAACTCAAGAAGCTCTCAATCTCAGTTCACATCAATAGCTCAAGGAATTTTTCACTTTTTCAGTTCTCAGTTCTCAGTTCTCACAAAATTTGCGCATAAAGGTCAGTCATCTTCTTCTTCTTCTTCTTCACTTTTGTCTTATTTCCCAATTCTCACGAAATCGTGCGTATAGGACTTACAAGTCACTTCTCATTTTTTGTTCTAGTTTTTCACTTTTGTAGTTTTGTCTTATTTTTTGTGGAGGTGTTGAATTGCTGATTGCTTTCATAGTTCATAAATCATAACCATTGGGTACTTGGGTCTCAATCTCAAAGTCAAAGGTAAGCTCTCTCTCTCTCTCTCCCTCCGTCTCCCTCTCACACTCTCTCTGAATGTCTGAAATGCATTCCTGATTCCTAAATCCTAAATTAAAAACATACATACTTTTTTTACAATATTTCCTAGAGAAATGTGTTCCTAATCTCAAGTTTTTTTTGGCACACTTTGAATTTCTCTAAGGATTTGATATTAGACTTTATGATACATTGAAACATATATACAATATTCACAGAGTGGCTGAACTGAATTAATTTGTTAAAAACATATTGATAGGAGCTTAATGCTGACTTAATTTGTTAAAAACATATTGATAGGAGCTTAATGCTGAATTAATTTGTCAATTCCCCAAATTGATAAATGTTTAATTCTTAAGTGGCCGAACTGAATGGTTTATTGCTTTGTCATTGAATAAGTTATCAAATTGATAAGAGCTTAATGCTTAAATGGCTTTCATTGAACAAGTTATCAAATAGGCTGAAGTAAATTTTGTTATTGTCATTTACATGTTCAAATGTCCAAATTAGATTCCTTTTAATTCAGTACTTCATACTTGCTAGTTGATGAAATGCCACTTGCTTTGTCTTTGCTAGTTGATAAAATGCTACTTAATTCTTTTTTTGTTATAACTTAATTTAATTGCTATTAGTTTCTATATTTTACATAAAATCCTCTTATTATATTTGTTAATCATTCTTTGTTGTAGGGTTATATATTTTAAATTTATCAAGAAATGCCAAAAAGAAGTCGTCAATGAGGAGAAGGAAATAGAAAAAATGCACGAAAGTATGGAACAGAAATGGAAGAACCGAAACATAGTGGAAAGTCATACGTATATTTAAAGTGTAATTTTTGTGGAAAGCAAGTTTCGGGGGGCGTAAAAAGATGAAAGCACATCTTTCAGGTTCTCATGAAAATATAGCCCCATGCAAAAAAGCTCCTCCTAGAGTTATTGAGGAAATTAAAGAATTTTTGAAGAAATTTAGAGATCATCAAGAAAAAACTATTGAGAAAATGAAAGAGGTTCATTGAGTATGTGCTATTTCCAAAGAATCTATTTGTGAGATACCTACAAAATTTAATTGTACAAGGACATCCGGAAATACATCTAGTGGTGGTGTTACATCAAGAGGAATACAGGGCCCTATTGACCAATTTATAGTTGCTGATCAAAATGCAAGCGACCAATTTGTGAAACAAACCACATTGGATGCTCATTAAGAAAATGAAGAAAGAAATAGAGTTTGTCAAGAAATGGGATGGTATATGAAAATGGTTTGCCATTTAATTTGTGTAATTCTCCTTCATTAAAAAAGTGCATTTCAAGTTGCATGTGCATATGGAAGAGGATTAAAACTTCCTACTATGCATGAAGGGCACTCTTGGATCTTAAATGAAGAAGTTCAAATAATCAATGAGAATATGGCAGATTTCAATAAGTTATGGGAAGAACATGGATGTTCCTAATGGGTGGAAAGATATATCGGGATGGAGTCTAATAAACTTTTTGGTTAACTGTCCTAAGGGTACATGATTCTTAAAGTTTGTAGATGCATCATATACTATAAAGGATGGAAAATTGTTGTTTAAGCTTTTGGATGAAGTTGTAAAGGAAATTGGTGAGAAGAATGTTGTGCAAGTGATAACAGATAATGCATCTAATTATGTAAAAGTTGGTGAGATGTTGATGGAAAAATGAAGAAATTGTATTAGATTTCATGTGCTGCCCATTGTATGGACTTGATGTTGGAGGATATTTTTAAACTTCCAATTCATGAGTCCACTTTCACAAATTCAAAAAGAATGTTGACTCTTTTATACAATCATGGATGGGTGTTGGCATTGATGAAAAGTTACTAAGGAAAGATATTATATGTCCAGCTATGACTCGTTTTGCTACTATTTTTCTTAGACTATAGAGTTTGATGGGTTCAATAAGAGCTTTACAAAGTATGTTTACATCAAATAAGTGGGCACAAAGTTTTTATGCAAAAAAAGCCTAAAGGAAAAGCAATTAAGGCAATTGTTTTGACATATAAGAATTTTTGGATATCTATAGCTTATAGCTATTAAAACCACTCAACCATTGGTGGTTATGTTAAGAAAAGTGGATTTTGATAGAGAACCAATAATGAGATTCTTGTATGATGCAATGAATAAGGCTAAGAATGAAATTGCAAAAGAGAGAGAGAGAGAGAGAGAATTGGGATGAGGCAAAATACATATTGATTTAGGATATTATAGATAAAAGGTGGAAATTTGAGCTTCAACAAGACTTACATGCATGTGCTACTTGAACCCACAAATGCGGTATGGATCAAATTTCTCCCAACATCCATCAATAAAAAATGTTACTATAATGTCCTAGATAGGATGTTTCCGCAAAAACAAGAGGAGATAGAGGTGCAACTTAATGATTTTTTATTCAAAAAGGGATATTTTGGAAAAACATTGGCACAATCTACAATATTTAAAATGACTCCTAGTAAATTAAATTTTGAATTTTTATAGTTTTAATATTATATATTCAAGATTATATGATTTCTTGCATTAATTTGTTTGTGTTGTTTTATATTTGATCTTTGTAATAATTAAATGGTGGCTACTATATGGTGAAAATACTCCACGCTTAACGAAATTTGTAGCAAAAAATATTAAGTCTTACTTGTAGTGCTTCTGCTTGTGAGCGAAATTTGAATTCATTCAATCAGATAAAATTCTTCTTACAATTTAATGTTCATACTTTAATGTTTGATATAATAATAGATCTCTATCTTTGAACAGTTGTGCTGATTTTTAGATTCATACCAAGAGGAGGAATCATTTAGCACAAAAAATATTGAATTCCTTGGTGTATGCCATGTTTGAAGTTGTCACAGAAACAAGTGAGAAACAAATTAAACTTTAGAGGATCCAATTAGTAAGGAGCTTGATGATATAGATTCAAATGATGAATGGATTGCAAATGAAAATTCAAATGATCCAATCATAGAAGTACTTCCTCCATTTGAGTCATTACTTGTAGATGCTGGTGTTGGTGATGAGATAATGTTGGAAATAATGGAAAATAGTCAAGGACCATCTCGACCAAAATGAAAAAAAGATTTCAAAATTTTCAAAAGGTGAGTCTCTTATTTTGTTTTCTAAAACCTAAACTTTAGAATTTTAAAATATTCTAATTTTACTTTCTCACTTGCATATTTAGGCAAAGATAAAGGACCAATGAAGTAAATAGATGTAGAAGATGAAGAGTTATTGATAAACGAAGAATTATTAGATGGAGATGAAGATGAAAACTATGATGAGACGATAAATTTCATGGATGAATATTCAAATGATGTTGATGAAGATGCTTTTAAGGACTATATGGCTTGTTGTAAATTGAAATTTTATTAGCATGAAAACATTTGAGTGGTTCTTTACCTTAAATTTTGACCTTTAAAAGTGTGTTATTTGGATTTTGGAACTATATTTTGTTGTTTGGATTTGAAGTTTTATTAGAATTGTGTTTTGTTAGTTAGATTTTGAAATGACCCCTTAAAGTGTGAAATGTAAAATGTAGAATTATTCTTTAAGTTGAAAAGGAATTATGTTTTCTTAGTTTCTTTCCTTTTTGAATGATTGAAAGTTCTTATTAGTTCATCTTTTAAGTTAAATAGGAAATATGAAATAAAGAATAATTCTAAATCACAATTTGTTATTCTTTATAGGAATTTGCAATTTTGAACTGCAAGGATTCATATTTTGTAATTTCACTATTGGATTGCATCACATGCGTTTTCTAAGAGATAAGGTACATTCACATGATCCCATCTTCTTATTTAACTCTTCTTCTACAGTTTAAACTTTAGAGATTGTATTGTAGAAATAAATTTTATATAATACTAGTTACTAGTTAGCTTAGACTCCATGGAAGTAATCTTGAAAATATTTGAATAATCAGCAATTGTTGAACCATTGATACATTAAATAAGTGACAAATAATTATATGAAATTTCAACTATTTATTTTCCATAATTTTTAAGTTTTTACGCCTTACCTCTTTAGCACCCAATCGCCTTGCCTCCATCTTTAGCCTTTTAAAACCTTGGCCACATCCCACCATGTATTGGAAACATCTCTCATGAATAGTAACATATAAGTGTGGGAGATTTTCCAATGTGCGGTTGTAACATGTTGTGAAGTTGGTGTGAGTGCTCTATAAAGAGCAGATCCAGACTCCTAAGATTGGATGCAAAAAATGTGGGATTATAGATCACAATTCTTAAGAAGTAGAACCCCACCATTTTGGTAAAAAACAAGCGAAAAATGTAGGGGAACTTGTTTAACAAAAAGCACCTTCCTTGTATGCAATATAAAAAAAAGCACACCTTCCTTGTACTACTTAAGAGATAATATTAGACATTTAGACCCATAACTCAAAGATTAATTATTTCATAACATATTAACAAAGTAATCAGTTAATAACAAATATTAATCAATTAAAATAAATTAATAATTCACTAATTATTCAAGATAAAATATTCAAACTATTTAGGAATTTATAAGTATTAACAAAATATAATATAAATAATAAAAATTAAAATATTAATTAATGTTAATAATTAATATCAAATTAATAACTAATAATAAATACTAAATCATAAAAATATTATTAATTAATTAATAATTGAAAATTAGTTATTAATTAATTAATAATTGAAAATTAGTTATTAATTAATTAATAATTAAAAATTAGTTATTAATTAATTAATAATTGAAAATTAGTTATTAATTAATTAATTAATAATTAACAAAAATATTAAAACAAAATGATAACTAAATTAAAAGAAATAATTAATAAAATAATTCAATAATTACTTTTAAAATATTAAATTATTAATTAAACTATAGGTATCAATAAAAATAATATTAACAATAAAATATAAACTAATAAAAATTAGAATGATAATTAATGATAATAATTAATATCTAATTAATAATAAAATACTAAATAATTAAAAATTATTATTAACAACATAATAGTTAATAATTCACTAACTAAGTAATTAATGAATTAATAGATAATGATTTTATTATTAATCTAATTAATGATTAAATAAATAATATATATAATAAATTATAGAAAATAATATATATAATAAAAATATTATAATTCTTAATTTTTTAAATATCAAATAAAAAATATTTTTTATTATATAATTTTTATTTTTATAAACATTTTTTCTCAAATCGAGCTCGAGCCAAACCGAGCTTGAGCTTACGAATTTTTTACTCGAGCCGAGCACGAGCTCATTGTTCTAGCTCGAACTGAGCTCGAGCTCGAGCCTTGTAGTTCTTTGGTGACTCAAGCTCGAGCCTGTTACTATTCAGCCCAGCTCGGCTCGAATCCACCCCTAACGATACCTAAGCATGTGTGGGGAGAGAGAAGGAAGGAGATCAAAGCTTTCCTCTTTTCATCAAAAGCTAAAAAAAGCTATTAAAACCCAAGTAACGTTCTATATGCAAACTCTACTTAAACATTATTATTTATTTATTTGAAACCCTAATTCCTTACCCCTTTTAGTTTTTTCCCTAAATTTTCACATGATCTATTGCCATATATATGTGATTTGCATGCTCCCAACAAAGGTCTCCAAACTCTGGCTGGTTTAGTTTTGTAGACTCAACCTAACAAGGTTAGGCAAATGTTGGTGGTGCAAACTAAGCATAATGAGATGATCGAAAAGTTAGAGATTGCAATATGTAACCATGTAATCGATGTTTATTTGGTTAGATCCAATTGTCCTAATTAATAATTAGGATGGGACTAATTCTAATATCATGGATCCATTAGGGTCTAGTTCAGTTATGGGTGGAGGCATTTTATAATCAGTTCGGGATGGTTTTACCATGTTCTGAACTAAATCTGACCCATTGACAACCTACATTACTAGATCAAAAGGAAATTGGTGTTTTTGGTTAGTTATGAGATGGTGTCTATATACAAGGTTTTTCACCAGATCTTAGATCAGTGGACATACTTTGCTCAAATTCGATGTAGAAGCCTATAAATCAAGGTGTCTTAAGTTTGAATGGTTTTCATACCTTGGTAGCAGCCAACAGGGGTGGGAGATGCAAATTGACCGTTGCAATGTCTTCAATGGAAATCAGAGAAGGATGAAAGCTCATTTTTACCTCAATGATAGATGTTTTACCTCAATGGAGAAGAAAGGGAATTTTTTTACATCAACAAAACCATTGTTAACTTTCCCTCAATTGTTGATGTAAAAATTGACCCCTTTGGAAGGGCTAAGCTGAGCATTCAGCTAAGTTGGTTCAGCTACTTTGAAGCACCAGAAATAAGCTATCTATAGAGGCTGAAGCGGATAACTCAAAAATATGACCGACTAATATCCAACATGGGCTCTTCAAAGTTTTCACTAGACATAACTTAAAGGCTACCCATGTAAGTGATAGTTTGTTAGCACCCGATTTTTGCTTGGCCCGCTGCTTGAACCCCCAATTCAGTTTGAACATCTGATCAAACCCTTCCAATCTCTCAAAAACACCCAAATACCCAAAAAACCTAACTTTTAGTCCAAAAGCATTCAAATCCACTGTTAAACCTATTTGATACCAATCCGATGGCCCTGACCAACCCTCATTTATGCCTCAACCATTAGATCAGACACCACAATTAAACTCAAGACTTCCCAAAATACCTACCCATCAAATTTCAGCCCAAGATTCCTCTATTTATCCATCCATCAAACTAAGGTTTCCTTTCGAGCCCTATCGTTAGCCTAAACACTCGCAACCTAGATCTTCATTGCCCCAAACACATCTAAGCCAATCAGACCATACGATTGAGACCCAAGCACACCAAAACATCCACCCACAAAGTTTCAACCCAAAAATCCCCAATTTACCCCTTAATTGAACCAAGATTCCATTTCGGACCCTCACATTGACCCAAATTTCCACAATTTTGACCCTTCATAGCCAATTCGACACCACCATTACATTCCGGACATCCTAAAATCCCTACCTATAAAATTTCACCAAAAACTACCTTCTTTAACCCCTACGTCGCACCAAGAGTCCATTTCAAGGCCTTAGATTGTTAGAATAAAGCCCCCTCGAGATCTGCCTGATCTAGGCATTGTTGGGAAAATCTGACCCTACCAATCAACACAGAATGCTCAAAAACCCTGCCTTGCAAAATTTCAATCAAAAGTACCCTTGTTTTACCCCCTTTACCAAAAATATTTCGTTTTGGCTAATCTTGTTATCCCGCACATGCAAAACCACCCTGTGCACCCCAGACCCATATCAACCCTTCACATTTTGACCCAAAATCTCAGCCATTCATCCAGAATCCTGGTTTGACCTCCCATTGACCAGTTTGACCAAATTTTCCTAAAATTACGAAAATACCCATAGACTTCACTAAATTTACCAAAATGTCATTACCCCCTAGACAAGTTTTATGTTTATCCTAATCGTAGATACCACCTGAAGAAACACTGTAGATCATCTTCTTCCCATCGACATACCAAACAGCGGCGACAATAATCCCCTTTCCTCCGGCCTCTATTTCTCTTTCTCCCCTTTTCTTCCTTCTCTTCCTCTTCCTCTCCTGGCTCTTGTCATTAGCGTCGTTGCAGACCACCGTTCACCTCTGTTATCCCATCGCCATAGAGACCCCACATCTACGGAATCTACTTGATTTCTCTTTCCGTTCCCACCCTTTTTTCTAGGACCCTACCGATTGTTCGTCATCCGCATCAGTTTCCTTTAGCATTTCGGTCCCATAAAAGCTCCTTCCGTTCGTTGGGTGAGCAGAACCATTGCAGGATGACCACAATCATCGAAATTTTGCCTAGTTACCGAAGAAGACTTCGCTGTTCACCTCTTCAACCTTCAACAAAAATAAAGAGGCTGCGACTGAGAAGCTCGAACAGTTGCAGTAGTGAGGCATCTCTGCCCCATTCTGACTAAGCTCCTCTGGCTCTCACCTCCCTAAACTTCTGTTCCATTTCATTCTCAGGTTAGAGGATCCGCAGTAGCAAACCGAATCGGACTACGGTATCTCCTATTGCATCGTTTGAATTCCGACCAACATCCCAACTCAGGCAAGTTTTTGTCTACCCGTAACTCCCTTCTTTTCTTTCTTTTAATTTTGTTATTGCTTTCTTTTTTTTTTATTGAATTCGGCCATCGACCAACAGAGACGGCAATGAAGTTTAGCAGAGCCATTTTCTGTAAAATTTTTCTAGCCGATGACAATTGCAATAACTGGATTGTCCACCTCTTCATATAAACTATCTTTGCTTTCATTTTATTCGATATTGCTGCCACAATTCCAATCAGAGTGTTTTTCCCTTTGCTCAACTATTTCATTGCTCATTGATCTCCATATTTGCTGTTTTTAAAGCTTACCTGGTTTAGGATCTACTTCATTTTCTAAGTTGGTGATATGTTTAATTCTTTATGACTGTTGCAAATTGTTCGGATGGGTGTGTCTAAAGCTTGGGAGGAGCATGTTTGGACCGAAGAACTTGATTAACATAGCTTTGATGTACTGAGATGGGAAAGTAGGGATTAATGGTAAGAAACAGTAGCGGATGAGAGATGATCCCACGGTTCCCACCATTTGCATATCCAGGATGAGAAGGATGATAGTGAAAGTATTATTTACTGAACATTTGCAAATTAATTTTTAGTTTATTTTTTTGTTGATGTTAAAAAATGAAAATAGTAAAATAAAAATAATTGATATAATAATTCAAATATAATGGTTGCATCTATTTTGTGCCTTGGATTTTTTTAAAAATAAAAATTGATGCATTCTCAATAAAATTGTACAATATCTATGCATCCCGTTATATCAATAGTAATATATTTATTCAAATATACCATTAAAATATACAATTCTTATATATTTATACATTATTTATAGTTATTTTGATATTAAACTTGAAGTTATTAATATAATTATTGAAATTGTATGCATTTCCTTAACATATCCAAGCATTTTCATATTTTTTTTGTTCGTATCCATGCGTTTCTCAAGCGTATCCATATCTTTATCTGTATCTGTATCCAAGTTGTATGATACGACACCCAATACCGATACTTTAATCCTTGGTTGCCGCCCATGAGTTAAGCAAAATGGAAGTGATGGGACCTCCAAGAATGGCAACAAAATCATTTTTATTAAATAGTGGCTCCAAACCCTGAGGCACCGACTAACCACTAGTGATAAGACTTAGATGGAAGATGGAAGGGGTTAGGCACCCCTCTCCCTGGTCCAATTGGTGGGGCCCACATGGTATACCAACAGGCACAAATAAGCAAATATTCAACTGATTAAAAGCATAATAAGCAAAACAAATGAGGAATGAAACATCACAAGAGAATTTCCCTAGTTATTTTTATTTATTTTATTTTTCATTTTTCATTTATTTTTATTTTTATTTTTTGTTTCTTTTCTATTTTTATGTTTTTTATCACTATTTTTTGAATTTATTTAATCAATTATTTGCGTTATTTTCTTATGGAACCTCATTTGACTTTAATTGTTTGTTTTATGGAATTATTTTATTTTATTTTTTTACTTTTTTATTATTTATTAAATTTATACAAATAAAAATATTATTAATAGAATAATCATTTTAATACTTAGAATTGTTTATGTAGACTTGATAAATTATAATAATTATTTTATAAATTATTAATTAATATTTTAATTTTCATTAAATAAAAATGTATTTATTATTACAAAGAAAAACATTATTTATAAAATATTTAAGAATATAATATAAATTGAATCTATCAAATCCACTAATCTACATTTAAATAAAAATTAAATTTTTATTGTAAAAAAATCGTAAAAATAAAAATATTAGTAGTGGAATAATTATTTTAGTAATTAAAATTTATGAATTTTCATATGATATGCATCTTCAAAATTTTAATAGATTTGATATATTTTAAGTTAAGATTATATATTTTTGTAAACTATTAATTGATATTTTCATTTACATTTTATATAAACATATTTATTGTTTACAAAAAATCATTTATATATATGTGGATTTGATAAATTATTTATTTTATTGGTTTATAAAATAATAATTTTGAATATTATTCTTGTTAATTTGTACTTGGAGTTATTGAATATACTATTTGCTTAGATTAAATGTAAGAATTAATTTTAATAAAAATAATTTATTTCGCTTATTATGAAATGGATGGTGGCTTGATGGTTAAGATCCTTGTGCGATATGTGGGATTGAATCATATTAATCCCTTTTCTCATGAAGGGATCCTTGTGCGATATTAATCCTTGTGCGATATTAATTTTGAACATGGTTAAGATCCTTGTGCGATATTAATCCTTGTGCGATATGTGCGATATGTGGGATTCAAGCTTTAGGGATTGAATCATATTAATCCCTTTTCTCATGAAGCAATTTTCTATGCGATATGTGGGTTCGATACTCCCAATATCGGGTGTATTGTGTCGATATTTAAATCCTTGGTGGCAACTATAGACCAGCCCTAAGTGAGTTGTGTTTCGACACTCACATAGCCCTCCCAAATGGGCACTAAAATACTCCACTATGTGTTGAGTTGAACATTCATCTAAGCTTGTTTAGTTGCTTTGATGCCCTTCAGATAACTATGAGCTATCTAAATAGGTTGAAAGCACACAACCCAAAAATGGCTAGCCAAGAACTGATTTGAGCTCTCTAGAATTTTCCCCAACATCTTTAGCCCTCCCACTCGGGCACTAGAGTCTAGATTAATTGAACTTGGTGGGGGTGTGTTACGGGTTGTTTAAAACAAAACCCTTAGACCAAAGAGCATCTAAGAAGTGGATTGTTCTCTATGCCAAACAAAAGTCTACCTACTCTCAAATTAAAGCATTTTTCTTTAAACTCATGTTTACCCACTCTAAAAAAAAGTGAGAATAGTTAACACCACTTTCAATTTTAAGTAAGAAAGAAGTGCAAACTTATTCAAACATATGGGTACCCATAAAAAAAAACCACTTAAAAATGACATGGGACTCATATTAATGTGTTTGATTCAATTTCCCAATTCAAACAGAAGACTTGGTATAAAACTTTCAATGGTGTGGGTCCCGTTCCTTTATATGAAATAGGTTATCTATTGCAGATTAAGCCAATTTTATTTTTAAAATTAGAAATTCAAATTAAATAATCATTTAAATAGTAAATCTCAAACACAAAATGATATATAGGTCTAATTGCTCATTACTTAGTATGGGGTCATTCTCTAGTCAACCAAGATATCAAAGTAACTCTCAATGGTGTCGTGTCCAAGGAAGATGTTGAAGAAAAGATGGTCAGTTTATCTATTATATGCTTACTATATAACATGAATATTTGCCTTGGTTTTGGTGAACGTCACAAAATTCAAATGAGAGTATCTTATCTCAAGGTTTCTTCCTACCAAAAATGAGCTTTTTAATTCTTATTCTTACCATAAGATTAATACTTGTACCTTTACTAATAGCGTGCGCCCTTATACTAGTGTTAACAAAAATAGTATAGGAGGTTTGGTGTACATGGGAGGTGTGCTATAAAAAGGCCATTAAGTAGCCAACTTGGATCAATTGGTATGCTCATTGGCTATTTGTAGTGGAGACATGATATCAAACCATGTTTCCTCCAAGGTTGGGGGTTATGGGTTTAGGGGATGGATTACCCCCTCTAGTATTGTAGTCGCGTGAAGCAAAAAATAATAAGGGAAAAAGATTAATTAGGAATTGAGAAAATTGTTTGGATAAATGCCAATAAGTGGCCAATATATATATATATTACAGAATATAAGAATAAAATGTATTAGGTTTTTTGACGTTTTGAGTTAAAACTTGAATTTATCAAATATTTAATTAAATCGAGCTCAAACAAAAAATTAGAGTTTGAATTAAACTTGAAATAGAATATAAAAAATTAAAAATATTTTAATTGAACCAAGTCAAGAATTGTGGTAGTTCAGCTTGGTTTGACTAATTGCACTATATCTTATCTTGAATTTAAGGTTTCTCATATAACCCTAAAATTTGGATAAACGCCATTAAAAGTAAGTTTTATCGGCATTTATTTAAGTGCCACTAAAAATCGGATAAACAACACTAAAACTTTTACCGACTCAGATATCGGTGGTGTAATTTGAAAATGCCACAATAGCTTTTAGTGGCATTTTTAATGCCGCTAAAAACCACTTTTCTTGTAGTGGTATGCCCACAATTAAATCTGGAAAAGTATTTCTTAATAGATTGTTCAAAAGCTTTTAACATATCAAAAGATCTAAGATGAATGAAAAAACCCTTCTAATAGCTATATGACATTAGAACCAATCGGGATTTTCTCCTTACGTAGCGCTCATCACACCGACTTCACAGCCATATCATACCGTGCATTGGGAACATCTCCCATGAATAATAATTTACAAATACGGGAGATGTTCCTGATTTGCGAATGGGACATGCTGTAAGGAGTAGTTCAGGACTCCATTAGAACGCAATTGTTGTGTTCCGAGTTCTGATTCCATTATTTGTGTTTTTGTCTATTATAAGAACATGGGTTCGTGTGTTGTACCTTAGGAGGGAATTGTAGGTCATCAAAAGAATTTACTGGTAGTAGTGGTAGCAGTGTCAGGTCTCCATCTAGCTCCTCTAGTCCCATCCCTGGAAATTCTGAATCATCAATCGAAGAGCCACTCTAATTTATCAGTAAGGATTGAGCTAGAGCCAATATCTCCTCCCATTTTGTAAACATTTCTAGGAAGCAGGTATACATGTTTACTACTGAGTTTTCATCCACTCCATTGCTTTCTTGGCTTGTTAAGGGAATGCGCGTTATAGTACCATCGATTGCTATTATCTCCAAATATTTTCATTCACTTGTAGTAAGGACCTCGGCTCCAAGTCAATCAGCCATTAATCCCAATGCGTTGACTCTCGTGTCTTCTACAATTGATCTGGGCATTAAATGCAGCTGGAGCCACACTTTTTAGGTGTAAAGTTTCTCCACAGTGCCATCTCCAGAGTCAATCCATGGGCCTACCATTAACCAACTCGATTTATAGAGCCGGGGCCATCCATTCAGCACCTTCTCTCTTTCTGATACATCCTCGAAGAATATTTCCAATTGACTTCCTTCAATAAAGTTAATAAGAACCTGGTGATGGAGGTTCTACATCATTCTTGCATGCTTTTTGATCGCTTCCCTTGTGACTTGAAATTAGGAAAAAATCTTCCTTTCAGTAAATGTTGAATATACTTTGTCGCTTCCTTACAGCTTTCCATTTTCAGTTCCACATGTGTACCTTACACCTAGGGAAAGTACTAGGTTATACCCAAAACTGCTATTTCCCAGCCCAAGGTCGATCTGGGGTCTTTACTGTTGTTGGAAAGCTTATCTAGGTGGGGGTAAGGCTTGGGTGGAAACGATCTCTTTGAAAGACAGGGAGAGGCCTCTGAGTGGGATTTTTTGGGGCTAAGGATGTTGGGGCAAGGGATCAAAGTGAGAGAGTGTTTAGGTACTGGATGCCGAATGTCGAGTATCGAATGAATTTCAATACGAGGATGATCTTTATTTATGGGGGGAGATCCCGAGATCCTAAAAGGTATGAGATAAAGGTGCTTGTATTCTATCAGGAAAGGGAATATTTGATTTGTTGTCAATCATTAAGTGCGCCACTAGGGTTTCGCCATGTGTCTCATGAGGATTTTCCCGATCGACTTTCCTTCTCCTCAAAATCCCTCATTACTCGCGTGCACTACTACCTCTCATGCACTTTATTTTAATTAACGTGGCGTTTAATGACGTCACCACCCAACGGGCAGTATCTTGTTGATTCCACATAGTGTTTTGCCACGCCCTCTTGATGGGTTGTGGGTCTACTACGGGTTTAGGCATGTGTGGGCCTTGCCATAGGCTCAACCCGAGTTTCTTGGCTCGGGTCATGAATGGGCCCGCAGGCGTGGGTTCATCGCACGTTTGGGTAGGCATGGGTTAATTGCATGTTTGGGTAGGCTTGAGTTCATCGCACGTTTGGGTAGGCTTGGGGCCCCTGGATGGGTTCGATTGTGGTCTCTTTTGGTTCAGGCACCAAGTGGACTTGGTGAACCACGGGTTTATCGCGGTTTTGCAATACGCATTGTGAGTTCATCGCAGGGCTTGTAGTGTGTTGTGGGTTCATCGCAACAGGAGGGTTGACTATGGGTGGTTCACATGCAATCTTGTGGTGTTAGTTTTGGTGTTCAGCATTCTTTGAGGGTTTGAGCGAACATTACATACCTACACTACATAGAAGAAATTTCTGAAAGATGGATTGTTTTGCATACAAATCTCACTCAAACATATCCTACATGGGACATTTGCTTAGCCTATGGTCGCCCTGTGAAACACAAAAGACCCACCCCAATGTTGGAATATACTAAATGAGAAGATGAAGAGTACCAATAATTGGTTGTTATTTGGAGATTTGAATGGCATAATCCACCTAGCTGAATACAGTGCTTCTAGAGTGGTGACCACGAGAATGTCCAACTCACTAAATGCTTTGATAGCTGATCACTCTCTCCTAGAGATTGAACTAATTGGGTCGAAGTTTACATGGTCTAATAAAAAATGGGGTCCAAAAAGGGTTAAAGAAAAGCTGGATCCGGAATGGCAACACTGCAATGGCACTCTCAATTCCTTTCAGCCCGTATTACCTCCCTCCAAACTATTTTTTCAGACCATGCATTGTTGGTCTTAGACACAAACCCCCAAACTATCTCAGGCCCTAAACAATTTCACTTTTTACCTATGTGAGTAGAAGAAGAAGAGTGCAAGGAAATTTTAGAAACACAATGGTATTTTCCACCAGATTCTGAAACAATCCCAACTAAGCTTTGACAGTGCAAACACGACCTCAAAGCTTGGAATTCCCTAAGATTCGGGAAAATTGAATCGAAACAGAGAGAAATAGAGCTTCAACTAGTCAAACTAGAGGAGGAAGGGACCTCAAGCTCTTAACGGATGAAATTACAAGTTAGGAGAGAATATGAGAAATGGTTGATGAGAGAAGAAATGTTGTGGAAAGTGAAGTCCTGGGAATTGTGGCTCCAAGAAGGTGATCGTAACACTAGGTATGTTCATCAAATCACCAATTTTAATATAAGAAGAAATGCTCTCGAGTTCCTGAAATCCTCTAGAGGGGATAAGATGTCCCTTGAAGTTGTAGAAGCTTTCAAAAATCAAGCTAAGAATGTTAGTAAATCTGATTACTCGAAAACTCCTCCAATACACAACTTGATCTTTGAAAAACTTTCGGAGGAAGAAGTACAAGAAATCTTGAGTCCACATTCAGAAGAGGAAGTTGAGATGGTTGTAAAATCCATGAGGGCTCATCCAGCCCTAGGTCTAGATGGATTCACTCCATTTTTCTACCAGAGATACTAGAGTTTACTCAAACATAATGTTTGTAGATTGGTTCGATAATTTTTTGAGACTGTCCAATTTCCCCCAGAAATAAATTCTACGAACTTAGTATATATTCCAAAAGTGGAGATCCCAAAAACAGTTAACCAATTTATGCTAATTAGTGTTTGCAATGTAATACATAAGATTTTGTCCAAATGTCTGGTGCTTAGAATGCAAAAATACTTAGACAGACTCATTGCTCCAAATCAAGTAACATTCGTAAAAGGACGACATTGTGTGGACAATGTCATTCTAACTCAAGATATTGTACATAAAATGGAAAAGCAAAAAAAAAAAAAAGTAAAGGGTGGGTTCTTTTGAAAATTGATATGTCCAACCCATATGATAGAATGAGGAGATTTAATTCTCCAAATTCTTAAGGAGATAGGTTTTCTTGAGAAATGGTGTGGGATGATCAAATGGTGTATAGAAACTCCAAGATTCTTAGTTAAAATAAATGGAACACAAAAAGAAATCTTCTCCCTCATAAATGGTTTAAGGCAAGGGGACCCATTATCCCCTTATTTGTTCATAAATGGGATGCAAATCCTAACATGTTTACTCTCAAAAGCTGAATCAAGTAACAGAATTCAAGGCATAAAACTCAGTTGGGGTGGACCACAAATTACACACCTTTTATTTGCAGATGATTGCCTACTGATTTGCAAAGCAGACATCAGTCAAGTTCAAATGATGCTGAATGTACTGAAGCAATTTGAGGAGACGTCTGGTAAAAAAATAAACAAAACAAAATCCGGTGTTCACTTTAACTCTGTGGTTCACATAAGAAAAAAGAGAATGTTTCTGTCACTTCTTCACATGAAACAACTGAAACAAGTGGAGAAATATCTGGGAGTACATCTTAACCTTGGAAATGATAGTCGAAATAATCAGTCATATATTTTAGAAAAAATGAACTCAAGGCTAGGACCACCGTAATAAAGTCTACACTCCAAGCCATGCCTACATACATCATGGGAGCGCCTATCCTCCCAAACTCCACTCTAAAAAAGGTAGAGCAAACGCAGAGGAGTTTCTGGTGGAATGACTTTATTAATAACAGATCTGTTCATACATTAGCATGGAATTTACTATGTAAACCAAAAAGTATAGATGGCCTAGGTTTTAGGGGGATGAAAGAGTTCAACCAAGCTCTATTTTCCAAACAAATTTGGAGGTTGTTTACTGGAGAACATGGTTTATGGAGGAAAGCAATAAAAGAAAAATATTTCGGGAATAAATCTCTACTCTCCTTAAAAAAGACAGATAGACTCTAAATGGTGGAAACAATCTGTAGTCTTCCAAATGGAACTCCTGAAGTTCAAAGAGAAGCTTAGAACCAGAATATTGGCATGACTATCGAAGACCTAATTTCCGATTCCAGTACATGGGAGGTACAGAAAATTGCATCTTTATTTACAGAAAACTACAGATTGTACATTCTACAAGCATTGATTTTGCATAATCTCCCATCAGACAAGCTCTTGTGGAAATCCTCTAAATCTGGGGAATATGATGTAAAATCAAGGTACAAATTCTTCATGGCTACACAAGCATCATCTTCTGGACACCAAAGAAAGTGGAGTCACATATGGAAGTGTAAAGTTCCTATGAGATTCCAAACCTTTATGTGGAAATCTTGGGAGAATGGCATTAAAACAAAAAACGGACTACATTTCCTTGATGAGGAAGAAAATAAATGTTCTCCGCGTCACATGAATATGGAGACATGGCAACATGTTCTCTTTGAATGTAACCATTCTCGTGCTCTTTGGATCTCAGCTTCTTTGGGCATCAATTCTAGTAGACTTCAGAATAAAGTGCATCATGAATTTATATCTGAGTGGACTGAATCAAAGCTGAATGTAATAAATAAGGATGAAAGGCAGCTCTTTACGGCTAATTTTTTTTATCCATTTTAGACTAATCTGGGATGTGATGAATTCAGCTCTGCATAATAAGTTTGTACTGAATCCACTTCAACTACTAGAAGATATGCACTACTTCTTACCTTCGAGCACATCTGTTCAAGACTCTCACCCAAGCATTATACACTCACATATAAATGCCTCACGAGAATATAAATTGTTCATTGATGGTTCTTTCATATCCACATCTATATTGGCAGGAACAAGAGTTGCAATATTCTCAACAAATGAAGGTACAATATTCATAGGAAGTAACAGAGCTGCAGCAACAAACCCTCTCCAAACTGAATGGTGGGCTCTCCTTCACGGCATGCAATATGCTCACCGGTTGAGACTAAAGTCTCTCTCCATACTTTCTGATTCCCAAAGCCAAGTCAACAATTTCTACAAGAATGATGAAGATGGCTGGCTTATCCAGTTTATAAAGTAGCAAGTTTTACAACTATTATCTCTTTTTGATATAGTATGTGTAAACCATTAATGCATGTAAATATAGTATTGATGAGGGGTAATTTGGCCCTCCAATGACATCATGACATGTGGCATCATAGAACAACTTGATGACACCTTGGCACCACCCAAATAGACCAAGCTACGAACAACTAGGTGGGACCTCAGGTCGGAGTAAGAGGCAACTTGCTCCCACCGAACTACCCTAGCCCCGACAAGACATTAGGTTGGCATGAAAGGTGACCCACTTCTAACATCCTGACCTAAGTTCAACTAGTGACCTGCTAGGCGACCTCCTCCTTAAGCGGGCTATCGTTCCTAACTTCCCTAGGATCATGATGCCACATCGGAAGAGCCGGTTATCACCATACCCGCTTTGGGCCCAACTGAATAAGCCTTATTCGCTTACATGGATTCCACCTCCGGATCAGACAGGTCGGATATCTCGGACATGTTTCGTGAGGCTTACGGCAGCCCACCTATATAAAGGCCTCACCTCCAACCTCAAAAGGTACGTATGATTTAGCTCTCAAGCACTCTAGCTCTCTTGCACTTTTGCAATCACATCTCCAGTTCACTAACTTATGCATCAGAGTGCCCACCCCAGGTTTACCCGGATACTCTGATCTCTCTCTTGCAGCTCAACCAGGCAACCTACTCAATCTGATGTTTGAGCTGCCCACCAACAGGGAGCACCACATCGTACATCATCTGGCGTCATCTATGGGAATTACAGTACAAAAAGTCATATTTTCACACCTACTTCTTAAGCATATCTTTAATGGCATCACCCAACAACACTCCCGTCAACAATAACTTAGTCACAAGGGTGTAGGACCAACCCATAATACACCTAGAGATCCCCTTTGTGACTATCAGGCAGTTTTCTATCCCCTTGATCTTACCGGGTGTCCTTGCCATTCAAGAACCTAACTTCCCTCTGCCCAACATGAACGTGCCTCTCCCTCCACTCGAGCCCTCAGCAATTCTTGTTGGGATCAATGTGCACTAGTTCAACAAGTTGGTGTAGTAAGTCCGAGGAATAAATCTGTACATGAGGACATGGGAATGATGCTTTGCCGCCCTAGCAAGGATGCAACAACAACAACAACAACAACAACAACAACAACAACAAAAACAATACTTGTGAGGTCTTTCCACTGGGTAGAACGTCAGCTAGAACTAGAACCAATAGTTCGACAGCCAGAATCATAACTCGATGCCTGACCCACCTCGTCGCTTTGACGACTAGAACCAAGTCCTGGTAGAGAAACTGAGTCGAGCCACAGCACCAATTGGGGCCGGGGCCACCAGCTCGATAGAGGGTCCCAGAAAAGGCATTGTAAACATACACGCCGTGTCGCAAGTAGGATCCGCCTCACTCCAAATGACTACGAGGAGGCGGAAAAGAAAGAAGAGAAGGAAGGAACCTCGTTAGCCTAGTCAGTGTCCCAAACTTCGCTATTGGCTGTCGAGATCATCATGGCCCTATGGCCAAAAGACTTCAAGGCCCCTAGCTTGGAATCCTACGATGGGACAACTGACCTGGTCAACCAACTTGACAGCTTCCAGGCCCTGATGCAGCAACACAAAGTAAACGACGCAAGCCTCTACATGGCCTTCCCAAACATTTTCTAGGGTACAACTTAGATATGGTATTCAGGATTGGTTGCGAGCTCCATTAAGCGTTGGAACTAGTTCACCGACCTGTTCACTACCCATTTTGCCACAAACAAGTGATGCTCGAATTCTACAACCTACCTGTTCAACATTGTCTAGTGACCCGATGAGAAGCTCCAAGACTACATCGAATGGTTCAACCTGGAGAGACTTCAAATTCCCAACCTCGACCCAGCCGTCCAGCTCACTGCAGCAGTCAATGGCGTTCAACACCCTGATTAGTGCTAGGAGGTCGACCTCCATGGAGGAGTTCCTCAACCAAGTAGCCAATTTCACAAAGGCCGAGGAAGCAATTAGATCCCAGTTGAAGCTAAGTAGAAAGCGAAAGAGGTTGGAAGATGAGTCGGACAGTAGCAAACTATGGGGCAAGAGAAAGTTGCCAAGAAGAAGCAGGTCCGACCGCAACTGTTGTAGTAGGTTGTCGAGGAGGAGAAGCAGGTTTTCGTATAGAGGCAGCGGATCCTTGGGACAACGTTCTTGCATTCCCCCCCCCCCACCTTCTAGAACCATAACTACACCAAACTAAACATGAAGAAAGGGAAAATATTGATGCAAATCAAGATGATAGAGTACGTTAAATGGCCACCTCATATGAAAGGAGATCCTTCCTGTAGATATATAGTGTTCGTTCAGACCATCAGAGAACATCAAACACTAAATCAACACCACGAGGTTGCATGTGAACAGCCTATAGTCAACTTTCCTGCTGCAATGAACCCGCGATGCACCACAGGTCCTACGGTGAACTCACAATGCACATCAAATAACCACTATAAACCCACGGTTCATCGCACGCCCTCGACGAGCCCACTTGCAACCCGAGCCAAAGGAAACCATTGTCAAACCCGTGACAGGGCCCCACACTTGTTCGGACATACGATAAACCCATGGTCCATTAAAGAATCGCGCCCAAATGACACCTACGCGCGTAACTCCAAAGGAACAAATGTGGCAAAGCGCTACGTGTGGCTAACAAGATATCACTCGCCAGGCGATGACGTCACGAGCGCCACATCAATTAAGTATGGCAAACAAGAGGCAGTAGCACACATGAATAGTAAGGAATCCGGGGTGAAAGGAAAGCTGATCCTCAGGAAGATCCCCACGAGACACGTGGTGAAGCCCAGTGGTGCGCCCAACGATTGACAATAAACACAATATTCCCTTTCCAAATGGGAGACGAGCATCTCTATCTCCTACCTTTTAGCATCTCAGGATCTCCTCCATAAATAGAGATCCTCGTCGTATTGAAACTCACTTAGCAACTCGAGCACCCTTTGCCTTGGACTCTTTGCCCTACCTAGCATCCTAACCCGCGAAAACAATCTCCCTACTTCCCAGTCTTTCCCTGTCTTTCAAAGAGACCATCCCCATCCAAGCCTTACCCTACCTTCTTAGGCAAAATTTCATATCTGAGGAGATTCATCACATGCCTTGCACACGCAACACTGCCATTAATGAAACTAGTCAAGAAGTTTGTCGAGTTCAAGTGGACCAAGGAATACCAACAAACTTTCGAAAATCTAAAAATAGCCCTGGCTAAGGCCCCAACTATGTCATTGCCCAAGGATGAGCGAGAGTTCAGGACATACATAGCAGCAGGCTTAGAGGCCATAGGTTGCTTATTGGTGCAGGAGGAAAATGATAGAGTGTAACTCCCAATATATTATGTCAACAGAACCCTCAAGCCAACTGAGAAGAACTACTCCCAAATGGAACAACAGTGTTTAACGCTGGTCTTCACCACACAAAATTTTAGGCACTACATCCTAGGTCAAAGAGTCTGGCTCATCGCACGGAATGACCCAACAAATTTCTTCATGGACAAACCCCCCCTTTTTGGCAAACTCGTCAAGTGGATGATGCAGCTTAGCGAATATATGATAGAGTACACCCAACCCAGGGCTATTAAATGCCAAGCAGCAACAGGCCTGTTAGCCACCTTCCCATCAAGAGGTGACTTTCTCATATCAGAAGAAGTGCCAGGAAATGTACCCATGATCGCTATAGCTGAAGGTAGTGAGTGGGTTTTGACTGTTGACATCAGCAGCACCAACACCTCAGTCGGCACCGGGGTTACCCTAACCTCGCTCGACAGACACACGTCCACCTATTCCTTCAAGCTCCAGTTCCCCTGATCTCACAACATAGCAAAATACGAAGCCCTAGTCCTAGGACTGATCAAAGCGATAAAGGCCGGTGCAAAGAAGATAAGGGTGGTCAGTGACGCTAAATTGGTGATTGGCCAGCTTGATGGAAGTACAACAATAAAGGAAGTGATCATTCTGCCATATAGGACCCTAATCCAGAGGCTAGTTTGTAACCTTGACGTAGACTTCAAACACCAAAGTAGAGCCAAAAATTGGTTCACTAACGAACTGGCTACCTTAGGGTCCAAGATACAGTCCAACACAAAGCCAATAGAGATCACCATCTAGCCGGTCGACAAACAATCAACCGTTACATTGAAGGACTGGGTAGAACAGGAGGATGAAGTAACAACGGATGATTGTAGGTATGAAGTAATCCAAAAACTGAAGAGTCAGACCATAGGGACACAGGATGGCAAGTTAATCACAATTTCCAACTAGTGAACGGGGTACTGTATCATAGACAGTCGGACGGAATAAGGTCGAGATGCCTAGGGAAAGTGGAGGCTGAAGTAGTCCTAAACGAAGCACATAAAACCCATTGTGGGGACATCACAAGCACCATATTCCGAAAATTACAAAGGTTAGGGTATTACTAACCTACGATGAAGTGGACTCTACGAAGGTACATCAGGAATGCAATAAATTCATCCCACAAGTAGACGGAAGAGAACGTCTCATGGTTTGTGAGGAGGACTGGAGGATGATGTACATAAACTACCTGAAAGATCATATATTGCCCATTGGTACTACACTAAGAAGGAAATTATTATCTAAGGCCAAGCGGTTTTACTTCCAAGATGGAATGCTATACAAAAAGTCATACAGGGAAGCCTTTGTGATGCCTGGCTGGTGATGAGATCGAAGAAATACAAGAGGTGGCCCATAGCTCCGAACTAGCACCCCATCAAGGACAACTAGCACTATACAATCACATCCTAAACTTAGGTTTCTACTGGCCAACCATGATGGAGGATACGCAAAGACATTTGCGCAGGTGCCACAAGTGCCAAATCTATGTTGAATGAATTAACAAACCTGCCAACAGTCTCCACCCTAGTTGTTCCATACTTGAGGGGTAGACCTCATAAGCAAGATACATTCCCCTTCCAGAGGGTACTACTTCATTATAGTGGCCACAGATTATTTCACCAAGTGGGTAAAGGCCATACCCTCGCGAAGAATCTGCGAAGAAAACATAGCCAATTTCCTAAGACAGAACATAATTCACATATTCAGAATCCCAATGCGGATACTGACAAACAACGGCTAACCATAAAAACTCAAGAAGTCTGTGACCTCCTAGGGCAAGACGGTGCAAGACTAAGAACATCAACAACATATTACCCACAAGGAAATGGACAAGCAGAAGCCACAAAGAAAACCCTACTAAGGATGTTGAGTAAAACAATGGCCGATAATCAAAAGGATTGGGCAAAAAAGTTGTCAGAAACCCTTTGGGCCTATTGCAACACTATTAGGAAGAGCACACAGGCGAAGCCCTACTCATTGGTATATGGTCAAGAAGCTGTACTCCCAGCAGAAATACAGGCCGTCTCCACCCGAGTAGCCTTTGCGATGGATAAAAGGTCAGACCAGAAGACATGACCACTTACTCGCAAATAAACTTGAGGTCATAGACGAAGCCAATAACGTGGCCTTACGAAAATAGACCAAATATAAACAAGCCCTAGCCACAAACTTTTGAGACACAGAAACTTCAAAGAAGGAGACAAGGTACTTAAAATGGCAATGAATGTTCAATAGGGCAAGTCTATAGGAAAATTCGCCCCAACATGGGAAGGGCCATATGTGATAAAAGAAGCCCATGCATCGGGCTACTATGTATTGAAGATTGTAGATACAGAAGAAGCGGATGAAACAATCAATGGCTATTGGTTGAAACCTTACTTCAAGTAATTCTGTACTTCTGTAATTTCATTGTTGCATGTACTTATTTCATGAGTAAATGAAAAGTGTTTGAAAATACCTACTTTCTTATTGTACTCTACTTTTGAACAATTGTGACCAACTATTAATACATATATCAACAGCTCGCACTTTTTCTATAAAGTTTCTTTTTTTATAGTTCTAGCTGTGATATAGTGTGTATGCATCTATATAATTTGATAATAGCCCAATGATTTGAATGCTATAATATGTGTACCAACTTTCAGATATGCTTTCCATACTTGCTTACACCTCCTAGCAGCCCCATGATTGCACTCACTCCCTAACAACCCCGGAAAGGCCCTGGCAACCCCGGGGCCATTCATTCCCCGACAACCCTGGGAAGGCCCTAGCAACCCCAGGCATGATTTCATTCCCTGGCATCCCTAGGCGCACTCATTCCCCAGCAACCACGAGAAGGCCCTAGCAACCCCAGGCGCGCTCTCATTCCCTGACAACCCCAAGCACACTCATTCCCCAGCAACCCTGGGAAGGCCTTAGCAACCACAGGCGTGCTCTCATTCCACAGCAACCCTGGGAAGGCCCTAGCAACCCTAAGCGCTCTCTCATTCCCTAGCAACCCCAAGCGCACTCATTCCCCAGCAACCCCGAGAAGGCCCTGGCAACCCCAAGCGTACTCTCATTCCCCGGCAACCCTAGGAAGGCCGTGGCAACCCCAGGTGCACTCTTATTCCCTGGCAACCCCAAGCACACTCACATTACCTGGCAACCCCAGGCTAGCACTTAGATTCCCCGACAACCCCGGGAAGGCCCTAACAACCCCATGTGCGCTCATGTCACCTGGCAATCCCAGGCTTGCACTCAGATTTCTCGATAACCCCAGGAAGGCCCTAGCAACCCCCGGAGCGCTCATTTCACCTGGCAACCCCAGGCTTGCACTTAGATCCCCTAGCAACCCCAGGCGCACTCACACCCTAGGCAAGCCCTGGGGGGCTTTGTCGACATCAGGTATGATTCATATCCCATTTATAAATGCAAATACTTTGTCTAACTTATAAATGCAATGGTCTAAGGGGGAATAAACTTCACCGGTCTCGTACATTGATGATTACACATTGCTAAAGAACGCTATGTTTGGCCATTGATATCTCACTTCCATAGGAAGGCTCAGATAGCCCTCTCATGCGATGACCAAAACCTTACCATAAAGGCAACAAAGGTCTGAAGCTCATAATTAACCTTTAGGGCTAGTTGCCTTCCTAAACATAACTGCGATGAAACTTTGACTTATGCTAATTATTCATACTATGATTGGCCCCAATTGTATCCCTCGTAAAGGGTCCCCGTCATCCTCAGACACGACAAGCCTCGATCCTAGCATCGGTGGCAAAGCTGCAACACATCTCAACTTCTTTTTTTTTTCAAATATGAACCTTAATACTCACCTTACAGTAGACTATATGTTGGTCTCTCGCACCTGATAATGTTGTGATATCGGGACAACTCCTCTCTATGAACACGTTAAAATTTTTCTGATTTTTACATAGCCTTATCGCACATGATAGTACCTCTTGCGATGGAATAACACTACATAATCTGTGATCAAGTTTATCATGCCAGTACTAATACATGATTATGCTCGGGCCCAACTCAGAAATAGTTGAACCACGTTACTCTCAATGTTCCCTACAAATTCATGAAGCACTTTGTATATTTAGTGAATGTTCGCAACTATCTTTCCTAGTGACAGTCAAAATACTCGAAATAAAGCTCCAAATTATGGGTCACACATGATTTTCTTTAGTAGCCCCCAAATACAAACCAAATACACTCGCAATGTTTCTAGACTATGACGGAGTTCCAAAATATATGTAAAAAAATGCTTATGACAGATCACTCTTTTGAACAATTCGACACTTACGGTGATACATAACCAATAAAAATTCACAAAGCACGTCATTTTCCAGATCGCATTTCACACAATGGCATGCGATAAACTTAGCACCCATGAGTCACAATTTGTTCAAATGCCATTAGATCATCGCAACTCCTTCAACAACATTTTAAAGGGCATGCACAATTTTCCTCCCCCATAGACGTCCACCGTAACAAACTGGTTATATTCGCAATTAAACCAGTTGCGATTGCAATGTGTATGAAAGAAACTTATTTGCAATAATGCTATTGTGATCAACTACCAAGCTGCTTTTCACATGACTCCGGCTCTGACTCTTTGTTACTAATACGCAATAAGGAGGTGTTTCAAAATGGGAATCTATTGACCAAAACCCAAGCTCTCCTGGAAATTATTGTGAAATCTTTTTGAAAGCCCTAGTACAACAATACAAACCTTCCATACGAAAAAGTCACCAGCAGATTATGGGGCACAACGACATGCCTAAAAGCACTTCTCCCATACGAACAGCCCCAGGTACCAACCCAACACAAAGAAAATGAAAACACTAAACAAAAATATTTATCCATTATAAAACATATTTACAAAAGTCATTGATTACAAGGTAGCCAATACTTTTCTCACAGACAATATACTCTCCAATGCCAGTCTCCAAGCTTCAAAATTCCTCAACTCCTTTACCTTAGCCTCACATTCAGCCACTATTTTTCCCTGGTAACCGCATTCCTCCATGAGGGCTTCCATAGTAGTCGGATATCGCACCTTGATGGGAAAGAACTAAGTTTGGGAGCTCAAGCATGAGGACGAGAACCCATCGAAGCGCCCTCGTGTGGAGGAAGTGATTTAATTCACTAAGGATGATGCTCGTGGGATCCAATATCCGCATGATGATGCCCTCATAATCAAGTTAATTATAAACGACTTCAAGTTAAAGTGGATTCTAGTCGACTTTGGAAGCTCAATCGATATTATCTTTATGGAGGCATTTGAGAGAATGGAGCTCGATAGGAAGGACCTGCAGCTTGTTGATGTCCCTCTAGTTGGCTTTAGTGAAGAAGTGGTCTGGCCCCTAGGCCAAGTGAAGGTGCCGGTAATGGTGGGCTGATCACCAAACTCAATACACTTCAATCACAATTTCCTAGTGGTCGTGACCCCTCGCCCTACAATGCCATAATGGGCTGATCTACCTTGCACACCCTCCAAGCAATAGTGTCAACTTATTACTTGTCAATGAAGTTCCTAATAAGCTATGGAGTAGGAGTGGACCTGGAGCCACCCACAGAGAATGGTGACAAAAGAGCTCGCCCCATGGAAGACACTATCTTGTGATGATTTCAAATACTGACCCTGAGAAGACGGTGCAAATCGAAGCTTGCCTCGTGGAACCATTGCGCTCTAACCTGGTAAGTTTTTTAATTAAAAATATAAATGTTTTTGCTTGGTCGATAGTAGAAATGCCCAACATAGACCCCTCTATTATAACTTATAGGCTAAATGTTGACTCTTTAATCAGATCCGTCCAGTAGAGGAAAAGGAATCTCACCCAAGAGCGTTGGAGGATAGTAGATGAGGAGATCGGGAAGCTCTACGTAGTAGACTTCATTAGAGATCCAATACCCGAATTGGATTACCAACCCAATGCTCGTGAAAAAAGCCAACAGCAAGTGGCGCATATGTGTCGACTACATCAACCTCAACAAAGTTTGCCCAAAGGACAGCTTCCCACTCCCTAGAATTGACCACCTAGTAGACGCGAACTCAGGGTTTGAGTTGTTGAAGTTATGCCCTTTGGTTATAAAGTTATGCCCAGATGGATCCAACCGATGAAGAAAAAACTACTTTTGTAACCGAGGTGGGCTTGTAATGTTATAAAGTTATGCCCTTTGGTTTAAAACGCTGTAGCGACCTACCAACGCCTTGTAAATAATGTTTTTATATTTAATTGGAAATAAAATTGAAGCTTATATCGATGATATGGTAGTTAAAACCTAGTTTTCAAATCTTTGATTTTCAACCTTAATTGCATTTTTGACATTTTAAGAAAATATAACATAAAATTCAACCCGAACAAATGCGTCTTCGGGGTCACGTCGGGCAAGTTCCTCAGGTAAATAGTGAACTGTCATGGCATCGAAGCTAACCCAGACACAACCTAAGTTGTCCTAAATTTGTGACCTTATAGAACAATAAAAGAGGTACAAAGGCTAATAGGTTGGATAGCAGCCCTGGACCGGTTTATGTCTAAGTCGGTTTGGTGGTGCCTTTTGTTTTTCAAGGCCATAAAGAAGAATCGAGACTTTGATTGGACTAAAGAGTGCTAACTCGTGTCTAACAAGCTTAAGAGGTACATCAATTCGCCACCTTTGCTAACCAAACCGAAACCTAGGTACGAGCTTAAACTCTACCTCTTTGCAAGTGATGAGGTAGTCAGCTTAGTCCTAATCCGAAAAGTAGATAGGGTGCATCGACCTGTCTACTACGTGAGTAAAGTCCTACAAGCCACGGAGACCAGGTATCTAAACATCGAGAAGCTGGCCTTCTCGCTTGTGCTAGCTGCCTATAAGTTGCGTCCTTACTTTCAGGCACACACAGTTGTAGTCTTAACCGATCAACCCCTTAGGCAGTTCGGTTCTAATCTGAAAAGTAGACAGGGTGCAATGACCTGCTTACTATGTGAGTAAAGTCCTACACCCCACGAAGACTAGGTATCCAAACATCGAGAAGTTGGCCTTCTTGTTGATGCTAGCAGCCCATAAATTGTATCCTTACTTTCAGGCCCACACTGTCATAGTCTTAACCAATCAACCCCTTAGGCTAGTCCTCTAGAAGCCTGAGGTCTCGGGTAGGCTGACAAAATGGGCAGTCAAGCTCATTGAATACATCTGGTTCGAGCTGCACCCAATGGTCAAGGCGTAGGTACTGGCTAACTTCGTCGCTAAGTGTACATTCAGCACGCATGACCCCTGAAGTTGTTGAGCTCATGACCACCTCGGAGGTGTCAACTAGTGTGACACCCTTCGTGACTTGGGACAGGGAGCATTGGATCCTCTATGTGGATGGCTTGTTCAACCAATGCGAAAAGCGGAGGTGGGTTGATGCTCTATCGACATAGCAATGTAAAGCTAGAATGCACTCTCTGGTTCGCGTTTTGAGCATCAAACAATGAAGTTGAATATAATGCGCTCATAGTCGGTCTATCGTTAGCGAAGGAGGTCGGTATGAGACATCTCGTGGTGTGCAACAACTTGTAGTTAGTGGTGAACCAGGTGAATGGGGAGTATGAAACCCAGGAGCCCGTCGTGTTGGCCTACCTGGCCAAGGTTAGAAAGCTCCTGCCAACTTCGACTCTTAGTACATTCAACAAGTGCCGAGGTCCGAGAACACTTAGTTGATGCACTCTCGAAGCTGGCCGGTGCAATGGACACTACGAGGAGAATAATCTACATTAAAGGCCAGCCACACCCTAGCATATAAAGGGTGATAGAAGAGGTTGCTCCTGTTTTGGCTATAGAACAAAGCTGGATGGATCTACTCGTTAACTATTTGCTCCACGGGACCTTACTTGTATAGCGTAATGCTTCTTGGAGGGTAGAGCGATAGTCAACTCTCTATGTAATCATAAGCGAGCAACTATATCTTTGGTTGCTTACGCTCCCCTACCTCCGCTACTTGCGCCCAACTGAAGCAAGCCAGGTGCTACGCGAGATCCACAAAGGTATCTGCAAAGGACACCTAGGGGGTAGGGCACTCGCCTAGAAGGCACTACAGTAGGACTATTATTGGCCCACGATAAAGGTGGAGCACTAGAATTAGTTCGGAAGTGCGATAAGTGTCAGCGGCATGCCAACAAACCACACCAGCCCCTGTTGACCTGAGGTAGCTTACCAGCCTATGGCCATTTGCACAGTGAGCAATAGATATCCTCAGTCCCTTTCCACTTGCGACCAGGTAGAGGAGGTTCTTGGTCATCACGGTTGACTACTTTATGAAGTAGTTCGAACACATTAAGCTCCAGAACTGGTGCACTGAAATGGGAATCCAACAGAATTCACCTCGGTGGCCCATCCCCACCGAGATCGGAGGCTCGACATATAGTATATATATACATTGGGGGTCCAAGAAAAGAGGCAAAGAAGTTAGACATTCTAGGACTTGTGTGCCTCCACATCTTCCATGCCGACATTTGTTCCGCTGTCCGCACCGCCACTAACCACATCGACCTCATCCCTCTCCTCCTCAAAGTCAGGCTCTTGATCGACCTGACCCCTGATCTCATTATTGCACGTTGAGGACTTTAACTTGCTGAGGTCAAACTCCGGGCACACCAAAGATACTAACATCTGGCATAGCTTGAATCCCTGATGAAAGGCACCAGATCCGAACTCCTTCCTCTTCTTCAAGAAGTTGGGTGAAGTCTTTAACTCTTGAACTGCACGGACCTCGGCAGCACAGACATCGTCAAGAAACTTGGGTTGTTGCTCGATGAGCTCAACCTCCTCCTATAACAGTTGGTCCTTGCACACAAGCTCCTCGGTTAGCTTCTCAACCTCCCTCGCCAAGTACACCTTACGACCCCACTCCACCATGACCTCGTCCTTCAGGTCACCGATGAGATGTACAACCCACTCAATTCGGGACCTGTACTCCGTCGCTTCCTCCTTGATAGCCTGGGCCTTATCCAAACTACCCTCAACTTGCCCCAACAAAGAGTGTGGCAAAGTATTCACCTATAAAAGAGATAAAGAATGAATGTCAGGATGAATACAACGGGAATGTCGGGAACATACCACCATGAGGCAACACATAATCTTTCCCCCTAGCTCACTAGGATGTGACTCGTAAAGCCTTGTGACCTCTTCAGAAAAGATGACCTCCTTGCTCCTCACCAGGGCGGTCCGAAAGTCTATGGTGGTGTGCCTCTCCTCGGGATCGGTTTTGGCGTTCAAGCCTCCGGGCACCCCGACCTCGGGTGGTGGAAGGGGCTCCTCGGATACACAGGCAACCTCGGGCTCTAGCAAGGTCCTTTCTAGACGGTCTCCCTCGACCAGGTTGGCAACCGGTACGGTCTTTACAGTCCGCATGATAGTCTCTGGAGTAGCAACTTGAGGTGCCTCTTAGTGAGCCACCTTCCTCTTCTTCCTTTTCATGGCTTGGAATAGCCCAGAAGTTGGCATAAATGACATTGCTCTTACACAATAAATTCAAGGGTAAGCCGAACTGTAAAATGAAAAGAAAGTAAAGAAAAAGAAAATGCCCAAGGCTGAGGTGACAACCTACTTGGAGGACTCAGCCCGACCTAGATCAGCTTCTCCTCGGCTAAATATTCATTCAGCATGGATTTCCGGTCCAGTAGGACCTGCACTCTTGCCTACAGTCACTCACTTAGAATTTCCTCTTCGGAGTCCCTCACTCCCTCTCTCCAGGTCGTCAAGAACGACCATCTGCCACTCAGGTCAAGGAAGAAATGCTTCCTCTTCCATGCTAGTACCTTAGAGGGGTAGCCGTTTAACAACTTACACCCAGGTTGATAGGACAAATAATAATTGTACATCCCAGGAGTGCTAGAAGGGTTCTTCTTTATATGGCATAGGCTAACGAAGGTCTTGACATCTAGGGGGAAGCCAATGTGGTGATAGAACGGGATGGTGCCGACCAAAGTCCTAATGGAGTTGGGGTCGAACTGTTCTAAACTAATGTTGTAATAGTTTAGTACCTTGGGGATCAGCGAATGAAGGGGGAACCGAAGACCCACTTTCAAGGCTTCCTCAAAGGTAGTGATCTCGTCGTCCCCGTACTCTCACAGGTATCCCTCAAGCGGAAGAAAGCATCCGAACTCATTCGGAATCCTATACCGAGCTATGAGCTATAGTAGAGAGTTCAGAGGGACCGAACTAGTCTAGTGCTTTAACCCTATGTGGAGATGAGACCCTCTTATGAGAACCACGTCGGTCTTGAGCCAAGGTCCCTTCCACGGCTCGACAAGACGGACCCCCCTCTTTCCCTGGACTCACTACTAGACATTGTGAATGAAATGGAGCTTAGGGAAATAACTCACCTAAGATGAACAAACCGACCTCGCCGACATTACCCATCACTTAGATAACACCGAGCTCTGCGATATCACTAGGAAGTCCAAAGACAGGGACGAGAAAAATGGGCCCCCAAGGGTCCTATTTATAAACGGATGGATCGAACTATGAATGGTTGAGATCGGTTGGACCCAATGGTTTACAAAGGTGTGGCGATTCACATTCTAAGGTGAAATCAGTTTAGCGCATTTTTTATGTCCATGCGACCTAATAGTTGTGTGGCGTCTGTGTGTCCCTGGTGTGCTACCTTGCGCCTAGGCTAGACTGACTGAATTGACCCGATCCCGAACCATTGATCGGGCCACAAACGAGGATGGAGAATGGACCAAATCACCTCAAGTTATAACTACTCCCTCGCCGGACTGATCACCCCGGATTTGGGAGTGGGGGACGATTGATGAGGGATAATTTGGTCCTCTAATGACATCATGACACGTGGCATTGCATAATAGCTGGGTGACACCTTGGCACCACCTCGGCAAACCGAATTGCGAATAGCTAGGCGGGACCTCCGGTTAGTGTAAGAGGTTTGCCTTGGCCCCTACAAGACATCAGGTTGACATGAGAGGCGACCCGCTTCTGCCGACCTGACATGAGTTTAGCTTGCGACTTGTTGGGCGACCTCCTCCTTAAGCGGGTTATCATCTTCGACTTCCCCAAGATTACGACGCTACGCCGAAAGAGCCAGTTATCACCACGCTCACTTCAGGTGCAATTGGATAAGCCTTATCCATTTACGTGGAGTCCACCTCCAAGCGTGAAACCACCTTTGGATCAAATGGGCCGGAGATCCCGGACGTGCTTCGTAAGGCTCTTGGCAACTCGCCTATATAAATGCCTCACCTCCAACCTCAAAAGGTACGCATGATTTATAGCTCCCAAGCACTCTAGCTCTCTTGCATTCTTGTAATCATATATTCAGTTTGCTAAAGCATCGGAATACCCACCCTAGATAAAACAACCCGGTCACTCTGATCTCTATTGCAGCTCGACCAAGCGACCTATTGAGTCCACTATCCGAGCTGTCCGCACTAGGTCGCGTATCAACTCCAACCAAAGACCTTTTTGTAGTGATGCTCCTTCATAAATGGCAGCTTTTGAGTTTTTCTTTTGGCAAAAAAAACGGAACGCGGGTTCCAGTATACGGTCTTCTAACCCTCCCCAGGCCCCGGATTTGCTCGGGCCGACCTTGGTTGAGGGTCGCTTTTAGTATTCTACCATTATAGTGTAGTTCACTTACATTTTCTATAAGATGGTTTCGTTGGATTCCCATCCAACGGAGGAAAACTTCAAAGAACAGATTTGTCCGGTGCGAAAGAATTATGCTATATACATCAATCAAAGGTCCCACTCCCCAGTCCCTCCCGCACCCGGAGAAAGGGGCTCTCTCCTTTTTGACAATCAGAATGGGAAGATCGTGCGAAACCCTCCCTCGATTAATATTCTCCCGTTCAATAAACCGAAGAAATCATTGAGCAGAGAGAGAGAGAGAGAGAGTTCTCTTCGTTGTCTTCTTTGGAGAGAGGTGAGAAAGAGAGAGAGAGGCATAAACCCTAACCCTAGGATCCCTAGCTGTAACTGGTCGTGACGGAAGGGGATTAAACCCTAATTGTTTCTTCAGCCGCAGAGGAAGGAAGAGAAGAGGGGAAGAAGCCCTAACCCGGAAGAGGAGGAGCGCCGTAGAGAGGGAGATGGGGAAGAAGAAGAAGAGGCCGTCGAAGGTCTGGTGTTACTACTGCGATCGAGAATTCGACGACGAGAAGATCCTTGTTCAGCACCAGAAAGCCAGGCATTTCAAATGTCATGTTTGCCATAAAAAGCTATCCACGGCTGGGGGAATGGCCATTCATGTTCTTCAGGTTCACAAGGAGACCGTCACAAAGTATGTTTTCTAATTACCTTCATGGAAAGATCTAAAAAAATCGATTATTTGGTATTTTTTCCAAGCATGCTTGTTTTGCTTATCTTTTTCTGCTCTTCTGATTATGTGTTTTCTTGATTGTTTCTATTGCGTCATTTGTAACGTGATTGGTTTCAAAGTCTTTTTTTCCCATCTGTAACGCGTAGCAATATGAAAACTTGAAAATATAAAATTGGGATGTTTTTCGATAAAGGATAAAAGCTTGTTCATAATTCGAATGGAGGTTATTCTCTCCTTTTTTTTATTATTATTTTTTTATAATTTTAGGTCACTATTTTATTTTTCATTTTCCGGGTAAAAGCTTGGTTAAATTTCTTTGTAGTTTATAATGAAGTAGAAAAAGTATGCTATTGTTGCTCTATTACAATGCGGCCACGCTGTTAGGACAGTGGCGATGGGTTACCGTAACGTTGATTGAAATGCTGCCATGAAAACAATATTGGATTTATATAGTGGATGGAATCAGGAATTCCGACGAAAAGAATACCGTTAATTTTCCATTTCCTATTACCTGGAGCATGAGTTCTTACTGGTAGCTTGAGGGGAGTATGAGTTGATGTGGCTGTCTGGTGTCTTGTAAATTGGTATCTGGTTATCTTGTATCCATTAAAACTTTGAAAAACTTAGTTCTAATAGCTTTACGTTCTGAACTAACATGCCTTTTAGTCAATGGTAATAGACATGCCGGTGGTTCAAAGCTAGTGCTAGTAGCATATTCTAACTATAAAGAGTCAACACTGGAGAAACTGTATTGACTCTCTGAATCTGGTCTGGAATATGAATCTTTAGCTTTGAAGGAGTATCCTATTGTTTGGTTGGTTGGTGAGAATTTAACAGTATTTGTTTATTTCTGTCCTGTAAATCTTCCTTCCTATCTGTGGGAGATCAAATGCAGTGCTTTCCTTGAGCTTTCTATTAGATGTGAGGCCCCGTGGTTATTGACAATACTGTGTCCAGGTGTATAGTATAGTCTATTTGAATGTTTTCTCGAACAGAATTCAAACCCAAAGAATCCAGCAAACTAATTTTCTATAGGTATATATGTATGCATGTACTTAAATTTTACCAATCTTTCTGGTTTCCTCCATTTTGTCAAGGTGCCTGGTACTCGTATAGAAATGTTTTATTACTTCTTCTCCTATGATATGATATTATACTGGTAACGTGTTAGCTATTACGTTGCTATTGTAAGTTGTGTTGCATGGACTGATTATCCTTGATGCAATGACTGTCACAGAGTTCCTAATGCTAAACCTGACAGAGAATCAACCGAAATTGAAATTTTTGGAATGCAAGGAATTCCACCTGAAATTTTAGCAGCTCATTATGGGGAGCAAGGTAATCTTCCATAGATATGCTTTCTTGTGTATTTCCTTATTTGGAGATGCATGATTGTGTTCTGTTTGTGATTCACAAATAACAACTACTTTTGCATCCTATTGCTTACTGAGAAATATTAAAATGTTGTGTCGCCTCCACGTTATCTTTATTTGTTGGAGTGCCTAATCCTGTTGCCTCCCATATGAGTGAGACACCTATGTTGCTGCTATGATCTATATTTGGCTTGGGGCAATTTGTTTCTTGTTTTCTCCATTTGACCATTGAAGGATTTATTTGGAAAAAGGGAAAATTAAGGCATTGCATCTCCAACTATGTTATGTTGCATGGACTATTCTAACTGGGCGCTTTAGCTGCATCAGACTTGTTGAATACTGACCTAACATGGCACACGGGGGGGATCTCCTTGTGGAGTCCCTGTACCCTATATATTCAGCATAGATCAGTGTTTTAAAAGCGTGTGTCATTTTGCACCTGAGGCACGAGCCAAAAAATTCAAAAAAAAAACCAAAAATTAAAAAGCCAAAAGATTTGAACAAATGCCAAAAATTGAAAAAAAAGCAAAAAATATTAAACAGCATATTAATTAAAAATATAAAGTTATAAACTTAAAATTTAAAATAAATGTTTTAAAAACCTATTAGCTCAAATTAAAATGCATAAATATAACATGTAAAACATATTTAAAATATAAAATCAAGCATAACATATAAAACATATTCTAGCATGTAAAACTCTCGATCTCTTTATTTTATTCCAATTGCATTATTTCAAATAGCTAATGTGGTGTTAAACATTATGCATTCCTAATTCTACGAACCGCCTTTGTACCAAGCCCCTCAAGGCAAGTCCAAACAAGTCCATATCAGGGTCTTAAATTCCTAATCCCTATAAAAAAGATTTTACAACTTTTATTGTCTTTTAAAAATATCTCTTATTAGGATGGATGAATGAGCGAGATTAGAAAATATGGGGTTTAAAATCTTTTTTTATAGGAATTAAGAATTTAAGATCCTTATATGGACTTGTTTGGGGGTCCCGTCCCTGGCTCAGTTTCTAGGCATAAAAGGCAGAAAAAATTAAAAAAATGTGGAAATTTTCAAAAGGCATGTGCCTGTGCTGAAGCGCAAGGCGCAGCAGGTGCATGCCTTTTGAAAGTGTTGTGCTTCGCCTGTGTGCGTAGGTGAGTTTATCTGTGCTTTATACTGTAACAACAAGAGTTCATCTCTCTCTACTTGCTTCTCCATCCTTATTCTTCATCCTTGATTACCTAAAGCCCCTCCTTTACCCCACACCTACATCATCATTACAGTTTTATCACTTTATGTTGAGTCGTATGAGTTCTAAGCAAGGTCATTTGTTTAAAGCCATTGAATCTAAGGATATTTGCATCCTGCCAACTTTTCATACTGTTTTTGTTGTTTATTAATGTTAGAAGAAATGAGTGGTTAGGATTTCTTCTAGTAGAACTTGAGTGTTCACAGTCATTATAAGCAGTTCCATTTTGTTTTGCAACACATGAAATGAAAGAGTTCTTTGGTTGTTTGAGCCCTAGGCTTAAATCTTTTGACTTAAAATCATTTATTCAGAATTGTGAAACAAATCAAATTAAATGTAGAATCGTATATCAAATACAACTAATATGGAACCATTTAAATGTTTTATAATTGATTGTGTATAAAATGAACAGTGAGTGAAGGTAACCCAGGGCCATCCGGAATTGGAAGGATTCTGAGAGAAAGACAGCAATATGTTGTCTCTTTTCTCAGGACCAGTGGGTGAAGGTGATTCTGTAAGGGCAGAGCTACTAGCAGCGGTACAAGGTATACAGATGGCTAGTCAATTAGGAGTGAACAATTTGTTAGTAGAAGGAGACTCCAAGGTAGTAGTGGGCTGGCTGAATAGCCCAGACAC
>NW_010729099.1:3462455-3474088 GCF_000365185.1 Nelumbo nucifera
CTCCTTTTTGTAGTATTAAGATTATGATAAATTCTGATTTCTTATAAAACTTAATGAATTTATTATGATTTTTAATACTAAACTTATAATAAATTATGATTTAGTATAAAATTTAATAAATTTATTCTGATTTTTTATATTAAATGTACAATATTATTTATTATAAAATTTAATAAATATTTAAAAGAATACTAACTAGTTAATATTTTATTACTTGAAAAATATTGTATGTTTTATATTATAAAGTAATTAATTTATTCGTTTGTTTTTATATTTTGTTATTCTTTTCTATAAATATTTTATTTGAAATATTAAAGAGAAATTATTAATGAAATAATTTATATTAATATACTGTATTATAWTAATATAATATACTAATATTTTATATTATTAATGTACATTAGTTGACATCCCGTTGACATTATTGACATCTCAACATAATCGACATCCTGTCGACATAATAGGTTTCTTTTTTGGTTATTTGGACCAGTTTGGTTGACATTTCCGAAATATAGGAAATGCCGACTGAAATAATGTAATTTTTGTAATTTTATATTACCATCCATTTTTATGTCAGTGAGCCTCGACATCGACATATGTCGGGCGACATTAGCGACATTTTGCGACATTTGAAACCGTGCTTGGGGGTTTCCTATAAGAGGAAAGGGCAATTGACCTCCAGTTCCGGAAGAAGTCATCCATTGAGAAGTCTGAGAATACTTTTAGAGTTTTCACCCAATGTGCAGCTCCTACTGTAACAATCTCCACTAGTGCCTCCTTATTTCTTTCTCTCTCTTCAAAGATTCTTAGGTTCCTTTTCTTCCCAAACTGACCACACCACCACTGCCCTTGCACACTTCCATAGGATTCTACCTCTTCTCTTTGTGCTCCTCAGAAACGATGGACTAAAGAGACCTTCCAAGCTGCCAGGAGGGCTCCATCTGCACCCAAAAAGAGAGCAGAACCAATCCCAAATACAACAAGCAAAGGGACATAAAATTAGAAGATGGAAAGAACTCTCAACGTTCACCTTACACAAGACGCACCACTTAGGAGACAAACACCAATTTGGCCTTTTCTTAAAAATTTTCTTTTCTTTTGCCACCTGGGCTGTTGTCATTCATCCAAGAGGTTACCAGTTTTGAGTCACTCTCAATCTTTAGGTTCTTAAAATCAGGTTGCTTTGCTAGCTTCAGGCCTTGGTGTAAGGCTAATAGTTCTGCTCTCACAGTGTCTCCTACTCCATTTGGCCCGGATAACACAGTCACCACTTTACCTGTAGCATCCCTAAACACACCTCCAATTCCTGACAACCCTGGATTTCCTATTGAGCTTCCATCAAAGTTCAGTTTTAATCTGTTAAACTGAGGGGGCTTCCAATCCATAATTATTGTATCTTTCACAGCTGCTGAATTTGCTACTTCAAACCAGGCTCCTTGAATATCATCTACCATCATCAATTCGAAAGTTTCCAAGCTTTTTACCCAGCGTGCAGTCTTTTACTTCATTCCTTAAGCAATGTCTTCTAAACTCCTGCTCTTTTCCGTGAATAATCTTTCATTTCTTTCTTCTTCCCAAATTGTCCAAATTGTTGCTGCCCTATACACACCTCCAAACCTTTCAGAGCTTGCCACAAACTGGGATTGCTAACAACCTGAATCTTTGGGGGAAAACTAGTCCTTGGTGATTTTGCTGTTTTTCTATATGAAGCAGATGGGTTTTTCTTAGTATTTTTGAATATCTTTATTTTTTCTTTTGATTTTTGCAATTTCATTTATCTGCATTATAAACTTTTTGTTGGCAATGTTTTCTATACATTACATGCTTTTTTTTTAAAATTTTTTAGTGACAGTTTACCAATGTTATCCTTTTTTTAATATAGTTAGTATCTTCAATTGATTTTAATTTTGAGCCATGAATCAGAAACTTGATCTGGGTTTAGAACCATTTAGAGCAAGTTGATCTAGTGTTTTTTTATGGGTTGAACTATAAGCAGTTCAAAACATTTCTTAAGACCATGTGATATTTATCCATGCACTTGTAATGGAAAGTTTTGAATGTTACTATCCTTACTCTTGTTCTGTCTTTGAAGTTTCCTTATTTATGATTATCTTTCTTTGCTCTTGCTCCTAGGGCATGTTCTTTCTATAATTAATAAATATTTATTTGATCATTCATGTGTATGTCACTGCTCTATGCCATGAAATGATAGCACATGTAAATCTTTTCTTACTGATTCTTTTTATGTTTGCCTGCAGTTATTCTGCATTAGCAGCGCCACCCTCAGGTTGGCCAGTTCCTCCTCGTCCACAACCTTGGTTCCCTCAACATCCTGCAGTTTCAGTACCTCCTGCTGCACCTATGGGATTGGCACAGCAACCTCTGTTTCCTGTACAGAATGTGAAACCTTTGTTACCCACTACTTCTCCACTTCAACCATCATTTCCGATCACTCCACCTGGATTACCCACATCTACACCACTGGTTCCTGTATCTCAACCTTTGTTTCCTGTTGGTGTTAATTCTAATACTTCAAGTCAAAGTTCACCATTTCCTGCACCTGCACTTACAGCAACCATTCCATCAAGCTCTCCTGCAGACCTCAAAAACTCAGTTGACTCATATTCCAGTGTTAACACTTCCGTGGCTAGTAGTTACCATGGAACGACTGCTCAAGGTTTGATTTCTTCCTACATAATATCTATTAACAAATCTATTACACTTGCATAAAAAAAGCTCATGAATTATGAATTTTGACGGTAGTTTCAAAGTTCCATGTGTTGTAGGCTTTTGATGTGATTGTGATCATGGAATCTTCTTTGTATATTCCAAGGCTTTTGATTTTGTTTCCTTTTTGTTTGTGCTGATTTTTTTATGCCAAAATGGTTTTATTCATTTTGATTTTGAATGCCTTTGCTTCATTACTTACTCCAAGAGATAAAAAAGAAACTGAAGGCATATGGTGTCTGATGAGTATTGTTTAAGTGTTTTTGGGGTTTCTTGGTGGTAACTTTATTATTATTATTATTATTGTTGTTGTTGTTATTATTATTGTCATTGTCATTGTTATTTTTATTGTTACTGTTAATGTTATGTCTGAGTAAAGTTATTTTAGCTTTAATGGAGACAAAATGGGTCTCTGGTAAGCTGCTGATCATCCTGCCATGCTATGCTTTAATATAAGGTAGTTATGTATTATTCATTAAAAACAAATATAAGCTAATTCTGTCTCATTGGAAGTTATTTTGAATCATTGTGCTTTAGCTTGGATGCCCATGTATGATGCTTACAAGTGTCTTAAGGTCATTTAATGCCGTCTAGCATTTAATTATCAAAACAGTGATGTGAAGGTGACAGTTGATACCAGTGATTAGTTCATGCCTAGGTGCTGACTAGGCAGCAGAAATTAATATGTTCTAGATTTAAGATATTGATGCTATCCCATAAATAAGTTAAAATAGATTGTAAACAAGCAATACAAGAGTGACATGAAACATTCAGTCTTTGTATTGCAAACATAAAAAATTTAGGTCAGGTAGGATAGGAAGGACAGGGAATTATCGCATTTGTTTTTGTTTTTTTTTTCAAATAAAGAGTGTAACCTTTGACTACTTGATGTACTTCTTGTTTGTGGTGACTCTACCAGTAACAACTACAACACTGATAGGAAGAGAACTTAAAAAACATCTCCTTTTTCATTTTTTTTATTCTTGTCTTTATATTATTAACTATAAAAGAATCTAATGTACAAAGAGAGAGGATCCCTAAGGTAGCTGCAGCTTCCTGATGGATACATGATAACTTTCTTAAGATTATGAAAGAGAAGTCTGTACAAACTATAAAGAGCTGGTGCCCAGCACTACAGTCTGGTTTGCCATATTTAAAAAGTGCCGTGCATCCCTATTGTGACTTAATATTACATTTAAGCCCAAAACAAATGATCCCTGGTTGCTCTTTGCTGGGCCAAATGTGTCTGCTAAACTGTTACTCGATCAATTTACATAGGGTACCCCATGTTGGAAATTTCATTTTCCTCATTATATGTTGGTGCTGCCACTTGTGTTGATTGTGCTTCTCTTCCAATACACAAACCTTGATTGTTACTTGTCCGTTTCTGATTATTCTATTAGCCCTATTATTCAGCCATTGCGTTTTCCCTGATCCTTGCCCTTTACTTCCAGTGCTACCTGGGTTCTTGTGATCCACATTTTTTAACTCTTAGCTGCTGCCTGCTATACTCTGAAACGAGAGCTGATTTTGTCCACACAAAATCCATCCTCACATCATCCTCACAGCCTTTACAGCTGTGCATTGGGAATATCTCCCTATGAATAGAAACATACAAGTATGGAGAAGTTCCCAATGCACGGCTTAAAGTGCTGTTGAGGATGGTGTGAGGACAAAATCCAAATTCCCATGATGGATTTTGTGAGGACAAAATCCAAATTCCTCTGAAACCATCAATTTAACATACTTTAAATTGAGCTTTTCTACATGAAATCAGCTACAATCTGTACATTTTGGTACTCACCTTCACTTGTTTGCATAAAATGACACCATGTAACTTGTGTCATATTTGAGGTAAGGGCATCACGGATTAGAGCACATGTATTCCATTAATATAGGAAATACTTTAGGAATTGCTATTCATTGATTCTAGTATGTTTGTGTAGAAGTACAATTATCTTATTGTTTAGAAATTATGTAATTATTTGTTTAATAATTAAATAATTTATTTTGGTTCAATCACGGGTTTGCTTTGGTTTATTCCCCTTTTTATTCAATCAAGATTCTGAACTCTCTTTTTATCTTGCAAACAACAATATGTGGCTATTAGAGATGATTTCTTTTTCTCAAAGTAATGCTTTTGTAAGGTTACACTTTTAAATTTGGTATCCTGAGTTACTAGGCATCAGATTTGGTCTCTCAGAAACTTCAAGCTGTGGCTTTGATATATTGCTCTCTGTTTCTTTGCTGCAGGTGGTTCATATGCCAATTCACATACATATGCCTCAGGTCCAAATACTGGTGGTCCTTCAATAGGTCCCCCTCCTGTAATTGCTAATAAAGTTCCTGCTAGCCAGCCAGCCACCAATGAGGTCTATTTAGTTTGGGACGATGAGGCCATGTCCATGGTAAGATGGCTGTACTGTTCTAGTCATATCTTTCTTTATTTTTATTACTTAAATTTGAACATAGTTCTCAATTTCCTGTTGATGTAATGTTTTGCATTATGTGCAGGAGGAAAGAAGGATGTCCTTACCGAAGTATCAGGTGCATGATGAAACTAGCCAGGTAAGTTGTAACTATATCTCTTTCTCATTCATTCAAAATGACATGCAACTATCCCTGCATGTCCCATGGATTGGTAGGCTTTTACCTTTTGATGCTTTCAGATTAATTGCTTGTGCATTTTTTCATATGTTAAGAGTATCTTGTATGAATCCCTGGACTTTTTCCCCTGTTAAAAAGAACACAATTTGTGAAGATTCCATGAGCCTTAATCGTATATTACTCTTAGTTCCAAACATGTTTGTTTGAGGGGCCATGGTGCTATTTTTAACTGCCACTCTCTGCGGTTTCCAAGCAATTCCACCGATTTTGTGGCCATCAAAAGATTCAAGTAGGTATGCACATTATCTTTTCTGGTACCTAGTATTTACATATCTGACAAGTGTGCTGCGATCTACACGAGGGTTCTCCAACCTAGCTTCGGCCCTACGCGAAAAGTATAGTGTATGTATTTTGCTTTCATGGAATTTGAATTTGTTGGTTCATATTCATTCTCCCTGTGTTACGATTACAATATATGGTGGTTTGGGGAGGAACAAGAATATTGCCAACAGGCATTTTCCTATCTAGAGCATTTCTTGTTATCTTTTTTATGATCATACAGTGAATTCAGACTTGGCCCAGGTCAGCTTCTGTCACAAGTTTAGTATCTTTTGTGTAGAAGCCAGCATTAATATGTGATTCATTGGTTGGTTTGTGGTTGCAGTCCCTTTCTGATTTTCAGTGTTGTCTTTTCTATTTTCTTCCAGATGAACTCAGTTGATGCAGCCATAGACAGAAGAATATCTGAAAGCAGGCTTGCTGGTCGAATGGCTTTCTAGGTCTGCTATGTTACATGTACATGGGAGGTCTTCAAACTTGTAGCTTATTTACTTTCTTACCTGGGATGTGAAAGAAGGACAATCGTGGCTATAAATCCCAAGAGTAGATCAATCATCTTATTCTTTGTGAGTTATTTTGGAATCTTAACTCCTGTCAGTCATGACAATCAGTGTTGTACTTACGATGGAAGATAGCTACAGAGAGCCATTTTTTTGGAACATGGAGGTCTCAACAAGTAACGGTACTGAATATGCTTTTTAAAGTTTCAACTTTTCTCAGATGCCATTTCCTCGGTCTATGTTTTAATTATCCTTTAATCCCGACTAGCAGTAGTGATAATTACAAATTTAGCTAACTCTTGAAGATAATGTACCATGATACATCTATGTTTATTGAATCAGGTATTTTTGCACTACAGTCGGTATTCCCTGCTTGCTACTTTTCCATGTTGATTTGTACTGAACTTGTAATTCCTGTTCGTATTTTGATAGCTGTAATTCTTGTTTTTGAGTCACACACCACCTGCGGCCAATAAGATGATTGAATTGCTTGTCGTCATGGATATTGGTTGATGGATATTTCTAGAATGCAGTTATCACATTTTGTAAGATTTATTAGAAGAATAATGGACTAGAGGGATCCATTTTTGGTATTGTAGAGGGATAATGGACTAGACAAATCTAGGGATAGCTTTTCCCTGGACATCCTATCAAGTTAACATAAAACAAATCAAAGTCATTTTCTACATCATTAAGCTGGGTTTAATCCCCGGTTGCCTATATAGGCTATAATATTGACCAACTAGTCTGCATCTCGATTACCTCCATACATATGTTATATGCTTGATTTCTTTTCCGTTCTATTGCGGTTCGCGAGAAATCCTTAGGCGGACGTGACGTTTTATGGAGTTGTCAATTTCACATTTCCACCTGTTTACTCTCTATATTGAACCGATGTCTGACCCGGTCCAATATGAGCAATCGACCATGGCCAATAAGGTGGAAGCTAGCACTGGGGGTCCTTGACAAGACGACACTGTCAAACCCTCCATTTTTACATAAAAATCCCTGTTTATGGTTGCACTGTTTTAGTCAATAATGTAGTGCAAGCATGCTGCCTTCCAAAATGGTTCCCATGTATATCTTGAATGAACCGCTTGGCTCACTGCTCACTCAGACCTCAGCAGTGTAGGGGTGCAAGTGGATCGGATTTTTATCTGATTCAAATTCAAATCCGATTCGATTACGTCGGTTTCAGAGATGTATTATTGGATCAGGAAATATGATCCATTTGCATTAATTTGCTTATCGGATTGAATTTGGATATATTCCTGATTTGATAGGAAAAAATCCGATTCGATCATATATGCATTTCATAGAGATACAGGCATGAAATTGATTTTTTTGAACCTTTTGGTGACAAGACAAGAGAAACTCTAGCTCCCTGTCCCCTAGCTTTCTACCTACTCCCTACCTAGAATAGGACTGTCCATTTTTTTTTTTTTCGTTTTTGATGTTTCTTCTGATTCCCAACGAAGAGAGACTTTCATATTCATCGCCATGTTCCACCATTCCAATGAAGAGAAGCTAGAAAGCAGAGACGTTTTATTCATCGGCCATATCTAAGAAAGGATATTAGAGGAAGAAAACCCTTATCGTCTTTTTTTTTTCCCGGAAGAAAAATTGATCGATGCTTAATGGTTGAGAGCAACTTTGTTGAAGAGGAAAGAGGTAATAGCACACGAATATGTTTCTTAAGGTACCTTTTACGATTGTTTGAATTGAATTCGAATATATGATATATCCTATCGAATCGAATTCGGATATCAATCCGTTTGCATCCTACTCTTGTGCTCGGGTGACCATTCAATAAAATAAGAGTTTTCGTGAGTAGAGTTGGGATCTTCTGCATTTGCTGTACTAAGCAAACAATCTGTGACAAAGTGTCAGTGTTATACCTTTACATGTACTGTACTTGTGAGACCAAGTACATCTGTCACTCGCTGATTGCTTAGTGTAATAAATGCAGGAAGAAAATTTTGGGTTTTTTATTAAGACTTAAGAGGGCAATTCCTCGTGATATGATGACCAAAGTTTAGCCTCTAGCCCCTATGATACGTCTGTTGTCTCCGAGGAGTGATTTGCTTATTCAACATACACTGTTAATTCTTTCAACCACCTTTCGTACGTAGAACTCTCTTTGTTAGAATCATCTTCCCATTTGCTTAGAATTGGAACCTCTACCAACAAAACACCTTTCAACACCCTATCAACACTGCACATCTCACCATGAGAATGGAACTCACCATCAAAGTGAGACCTGCCACGTATGAGATGCACGGTCTTTGACCATGTTGGTAGGGTGTTGGAACATTTTTTGTTGGCAGGAGAAAATGATTCAATTTTCATGTCTTCATGGATATACTTTTTCTCAATAATCAGGAATGCTAGCCCCCCTTTGAAAATCAGATTTGCTCCTCATACTCATAGAATGTGCCTCTTATCAAGCATGAAGCATTGCAGCTTTTCTTATGAATGACAAAATCAAGTATGGAAGATGTTCTAAATACACGGCAGGAAGCACCGTAAAACCGCATTTGCCTGCCATCTAATTTTCAAAAAAAAAAAATGATCAACAAGTTGATAGGTTTTCTGACTCGTTGGAGTAGAGACCTGGGATCAAATCCCACCGCCATTCAAAGTTGGGTATCTGACTTGATGAATTTACAGCATGACGTGCGCCTATTCAAAATTCCCTTCTAAGTTGCAAGTTGCAACCCTATTGGGTATTTAAAGTTCTTTAACTTGATTCTTATAACATTTTCAGATTACCAAGGTGATTCAGGAAACTCCATTTAATTTTAATGATTCCAGAATCCCCTCTAATGAATCCTACCTAAGACGATTATTGCAGTAACATTTTTCCAAATAACGGCTTTCCAAATGTGATTAAATAGCGTTTCTGGTTTCTTTTATCTCCTTGTGTGGCTACCTGGTGAAATGGAACATTTGTGAAACAATCACTTGGTTATAAAAATTCGTAACACTTTTTTTTTTTAAGTGAGACAATTTGATTATCCTGAATTTGGATGTTAAAATTTGTATCAGATTAATAATCAGATTGGATACAAATTTAATATTTTATATTTATATACATTTATTATACATGTATAAGTAATTAGTTTTTTTTTAAATATTTCTTAATATTTTTATCATTTTAAGCAAGTCTGAACTGGTTCTGAATCTGACATATTGGAGGTTTAGTAATCGGATTAGATGTGGTTATAGCCTACAACTTGTTCAAGCATGAAATGGGGTTATAGCCATACCACATATTATCCACTTTTTTAGTCACCCAACTTTCTCGCTGAAACAGATCCAACCTAAATGATTCATCATATGGAAAAGTACGGATAGTTTCAATGCATATTTTTGAATTCCACTACAGATCTATAAATATTCAAAATATCAAAAACCCCACTCTATACCCCATTGCCCGCTTGTGAATTGGCATCCATTCCGAGTTGGCACCTATCCAACTGTACTTTGGGCCTAAAAATTCTGACCCTTGGCTGAACCGTCATTCTCCCTTTATCGTATACATCTCCAAGTCATTAGAAAGGAGTTGGCCTCTCATGCTCAATTTCAAAGTTCTCTTAAGGGAGACATCTGTCCTTTTGCACGGGGATATTGGTGCATGTTGCATTCTGAATACAGTGGTAGAATTAAGATACACCTAAGAAAATTCTAATAAATTCACCATTCAAAATAGGGTTCAACTATAATATAAAAAAGATATGATATCCAAGAAAACAAACAAACCAATAGACTAGAATCATAAACGTGATAGAGAATAAGGTGTTATTTATCATAATTTATAGATGAACTTTGATTGGTCAAAATTCTTTCAATACCATATATTTTCCGCATCATAGATTTTCCCTTCAAAATATTAATACGATACAGCCGATACATAGTGTATCATATGGTATGACAAATGAATGGCATGTGGCAAAGGTGAAATGATTCTCGTTCTTTTGAGCATTAATGGACCTATGGGGTGGTCATGACTGGCACTAAAAAGTTTATATAAGTTTTTGATTGCTAACTATACATCAATGAACTGTTACATAATAATCATCCAAATTTTCTTTTGGGTAAAAGACTTAAACCTCCCATTATATTTCATATAAATACTGAAACATCCCCTAATTCTTTAAAACGGACTTAGACTTTCTAGCATTTTGGGTCAATAATTTACCCATTGCAGCGTAATCCCAGAATCATTCCAAAACTTGCCTTCTGATCCTCTTATTAGAGCTCCCCAGGACTTCAGTAGCAATAGCAATACTTGGTTGTTTAATAAAATTATAAAACCCATTAAACCCCAGTCGTGATAACTGATCCGACAATCTCATATGGTGTTTTGTGCTGTATTTTTTTTTTAATTTTATGAGTATTACTTAATTTTAATTTTAATAAGAAAACCCAAGAATATTTCTCACAAGTCAATAAATGCAAATAATATGCAAAATAAAGGAAAACAACCCCAAGTGGTGCCAATTCATTTCATAATTCATGAGTTTTCCAGAAATAGTTTGCAGAGATTTACTTCTCTCTAGTTTTAAAAGTCCAATGGGCTTTCATTGAATAACTTGGGAGCTTCCTCCATTAACCCAATGGGTAGGCATTGAAACCTAGAAATTGAAGAATCAAGACTCTTGTCTTGTCTATAATTAAGTAGAAGGTACAACATTATTTATTTTTAGGTGAAGTGCAGTTCAAGATGACGATGTCTTTTGGAAATCAATTAGACTTGAATGAAGCCCTAGATAGCTTGCTTCAATGAAGTGAGAGTTTCACAATTAAGAGTGATGAAGGCTTTAAGTCTTTTTCCCTTTTCTTTTGACAATTTAGAGGTGCTCTAACAGTTTAGACGGCTGACATTATACTGGCGGACCAAACTTGTTAGATTTATGATTTTTCCCAAAAAATTGGAAAAATTCAAAAATTGTAAATTATAATCTTTTATTTGTTTTAAAAAGTATTTTCGAACCATCGTTGATTCAGATGGTCGGATTGTTCAGCTTGGGAATTGTCTAGGCAACTGGTTTCATTTTACCCTAAACTCGGCCCCTAGCAAAAAACCGTTGAATTGGTTAACGATCTGCTGACACTAGGGCTGTTCATAAGAATGCCTAAACCGACCAATCCGGACCGACCCAACCCGAGTTGGCCAGGTTTTCATCCGTATCAGTCGGTTTCGGGTTGGGCACATACAAAAACCGATATATCAGGTCGGTTTCGATTTTCTTGCGTGAAAACCGAAACCAACCCGACCCGAACCGACCTAGAGATCTACTAGTTTGGTAGTTCCTACTTCCTAGTTTGAGTAGTTTCCTAATTCCTACTACTCTTCTACTTCTAGACTTCTACTAGAACTAGAACTCTAGAAGGCCCATTAGGCAATTACAATTAGAATTCAATTAGGTGTCTTTTTTAGTTTTTTACCTAGATTAG
>NW_010729099.1:3474678-3520768 GCF_000365185.1 Nelumbo nucifera
ACTATTAAATAAAGATATTTCAGTTTTACATAAAAACCGAAATATCTGAAAAAATTTATATCTAAAAAATATATATTCTGAAATATATGAGATATATATTTCCAGAAAATATATATTCCAAATTTCCAATATATTTTATTTGTATGTATATTTTTGTTTATATATATATATATATATTTTTTTTTTAAATACATATTTCAGTTTTATTCAGCTTTGTACAGGGGCAAAACCGAAACCGACCCAACCCGACTCAAACCGACCAGGTCGGTTTGGCCTATCAGTGGGTCGGTTTCGGTTCTCACCTTAGGTAACCCGACCAGGTCGGGTCGGTTGGGAAAATCCCACTAAACCGACCCAACCCGACCCGTGAACACCCCTAGCTGACACGGGTGGTCAAATCATCGACCCATTTGGCCCATTCAATGGATTTATCCGTTTTTTATTTTAATTATTTTTTATTTTTTCATTGGAACATGTCATTCATTCAAACCAGATAGTTGAACCATTGACCCAGAAGCCTGTGGCCAAAGCAGTTTTGGTTCTGGCCTTTTGGGTCAGTTTTTAAAACCTTGGTTTTAAATGATTTTCATTGTAGGTAGAAAATATAAGACGTATCCATGAATGATTTATTAAACTCATTATGAAAAATGAATTTTTTTCTTAACTTAAAGGAAAAGTCTAAAAATTTATATAAATAATTTATTTCATATATTGTAAATTATTTTCATTGTAAGGAAGAACTATAAAATAATCAATTGCAATTAGACCTCTTCTATTAGAATCCTCTAATAAGAGTCACAAAAATGCCTAAAATACCCATGCAATTACTATTGAGCTGGTTTCTATGGAGAAAACAATAGAAGCTTTATGAACAACAACAAAAAAAGAGAATTTACAACATTACCTTTTGGTGATTGATATGGGTGTCAAATTTGGAAATAAATAAATTTTAGAGAAGAGATTGGAAGGGTTTGGGGTAGTGATTCATATGAAGAGAAAATTTGGAAAATAAACATTTTTTGTCAAAAGTACTGTATGGGTATTTTGGACATTTTATGCCTTTTTAGAAGATTATACTAGATGGGGTCTACTTGCAACTATGTAAGAAAGTTCAAGGGCGGTGATTGCAATTAGCAAACTTCAGGGGTGGTTTCAGAAATTTACCCATAAACTTATTTTGTGGTTTCTCTACTTGGCTAGCGGTACCCAAAAATCCGATGGAACTCGGATTTATCTACATCTGATCTAAATTCAATTTGATTACATGCCTAATATCTATAAGTTCTAGATTCATAATATTGTTAATTGTAATGTATTTCTTCATATAAACTATTAAAATGTGCATTTTTTTTTTAGGTTCTCATACCTTATTCATAATTATTTCAACCTTATACTTAGTGCTATTGATGCATTTTTGGGATTTGCAAGAGTTTTCCCAATGTATCCAAATGTATATGGATCTTTCTTACAAAAAAAAGTATATCCATACCATTAAATCATATCCATGCAGATCCAAAATGTATCATGATGCATGTATCCTGATCCAAGCTTACAAATATGATATTTTAGCAGTGTTTTAAACATTGTGAAAAATTGAGAAAATCAATCTTGATGAAATTGGTCGGGTGGATAAGCAATGGGATGATGTTATCCATACAAAAGGTCTTGTGGTCGAATCCATGGAAAATTTTCAAAAATTATAATGTCCAACATAAAATCAAGAAAACTTGTTTGAATGGGAAAATTAGAATATCCACAAATTAAAAATATATACTAAATTTTAAAATTACAAAAAATTATAAAAATAAAAAAATACTAGTTGAGCCTTGTGTGATGCATGGGTTTTGTTAAAAGAAATTGTGACAAGAGCCTTATTGCAATATCAATTGGGCCAAGTGGTATCAAGTCCAACCCAAACTATTTTTGGGTTATGTAGTGTTAGATAAAATTGTGTTAATTTATATTATTTATCTTAGCTTTTACTATTTTTATTAGTTTTATTACTCTTAAATGCAATGCACAAGCATTGTTAAGTGACATTTAGATAAGAGTCTTAGGACATTTGTTATTGGGCCAAGCTGAACCCTATCTCCATCTTAGCATTACTCTTGGGTTATATATTGTCTAATAAATTAAAAGAAAAACCAAAAATCTAGAAGGGATTAGGGAGAGGGAGTGTTCATTTTTTATTAAGTTAAATAAAAAATAAATTTCTTATTGATTTTAATTAAATTACATTTTTATTAATTTGTATCAATTTTAACTAAGAAAATATTTTTTTCTAAACAATTTTTTATTATGCTATTTTTATTCATAATTTAAAATTATTTTTTATTAATTTTACTAATTTTATACTAAGTTATTTAATTTGTTTTAATTAATAACTTAATTGTGTAAAGTAAGTTGTTGATTTTTATTTTTCCCTTATTTATATTTTGTTGTTACTTTCAGATTTTTTAATATTTTCTCAATAAATATTACTTTTAATATATTAATTTTTTTATTATTTTTAGTGAGGATTTCTCTTATTTTATTAGTTAGTTAAAAAAATTAAGCTTCTAGTTTTTTATCTTCTGATTAAAAAAAAATCCTTATTTTATTGGTTTTTTGTTGATTAACAAAATTTTTAGTAAATTGTTTTTGTTATCTTTCCTTATTTTTTTATATTTTATAATTAATAAAATTTTTTTAGTAAAAATTTCTATTATTTGCTCTTTTTGTTTTCATAATTGCATAATCGGGTCAAACTAATCAAACCAGATCAGTATAGTTTAGTATGAATTAATAATTGAAGCTAGAGGGTTGGACGGTTTTTAAGTATTCAAATAACCTAACCCATGAACCAGGGATTCTGGGTCCCTGGTTCATTTTTTCTTTTCCCGTGAAATTGCCAAAGCTGGGTCAACAATCTAATCCATTTGATCTACTACTGAATGCATCCAAAACTTAAGTCCGATTCAATGGAGTTATAAGATAAAAGTAGACAATTCATGTTCACAGAAAATATTTTTAAAAACCAGCAGCGAAATTTTCAAATAATTTATAGAAAAAAATTTATTTATTTTTTAACATTTTTTTTGAAAATATAAGAAAAAAAATTTATTCAAAATTTAATTAATAGTGAAATTAATATTTTAATAAAAACATGTTAAAATAGAAATTCGTTACAAGACACATTAAATTGTTGTTAGATCAATGAATTTAACAGATCATTGATAGACCGATCCTATAGGTCTTACTATGAAAATTATTTAAAATATTTTGGGAAAATCTATTGTTAGACCAATGAATTTAATAGATCATTGATCCACCAATTTTATAGTCTTTTCCTACAATGAAAATCATTTAAAACATATAAAAATTATCTTTTTTTTTTTTTTTTAAATTTTTGAATCTTTCCAAATTTTTAGGATAAATTTATAGATATAACAAAGTTTGGATTGCTTGTGTAATTGGATATATGTTGGTGATCCGGTTGTAACGAAATCTGTCACATTGAATAGGCCCATTAATAGTCAAACATCAGGAAGACCATTTGATTTGTGCCACGTGTCATGCCCTTAGGATATCAATACAATACATCTTGTATTGGGAGCACCGATGGTGTCAATATTTTGAATCTCGGTCAATGTAGGGTATGAAATATTTTTATAATGCACAAATTAATAAAAATTTTAATTTTTACAACTGAACTCTCTCTTTCTCTCTCCCTCTTGCTTATTGTTTTCATCCTATCACTTACACAACTTTTTAGACCGGTGATTATATAAAATCCCACTTCGATCAACCTTTAACCCATTATATGACTAAAAAGTAAAAAACCTCGACTTGTCTTACCTTTTCAACAGGTTACCGGTTTTTTATACTATTTTATTTTTAATTTTTCTTTAAATATGGGATAATTAAATTACTTTTTCATGTATTTTCTGACAAATGCTTAAATCTCTTGTACTTTGACCTCTCCAAACTTGTCTCCCTACAACATTGGAATGTTGAGAAAGGTTTTTTTTTCATATCCATTGCAAACCTGTAAGGTTAAATTTGGTATATGTCAAATATTATATTTTTCCTCTCTAAAATGGTAATAGGGGCATAATAGTAATTTTATTATTTCCGTACATGTCAAACTAGCGAAGTGTGGGCTATTTATATAATTTCTCTGAGATGTCAAATGAGAAACTTAGAGAGGTCATAATATTAAGGAGATTAAACTAATTGTCAAAAAACACAGTAGGTTTAAATAATTTACCCTTTAATATATAAGTCATTGAAAAATGTAAGGCCCCGTTTGATTCACAGGAATAGGGGTCTGCTATTCGGATTTCAACTATTTGGTTGGGTAGAATCGGAATCTCGTTCCCATTCTTGCTGGAATGGTCATTCCCTCTCTGCCTTTCCTTAGGGATGAAATCTCATTCCTACTGATTTTAATTTTCATTTTCATTTTTGTCTGAATCAAAGAGACGGTGAAAATAGACTATTTCAATTCCGATTCTGATTCCAGCTCCAAACCAAGTGGACCTTAAATCTCAAATAAGCTACTGCAGTCTGCAGATGACTAGTAGCTGAGATCGTAAGAGAGCAAGTGTCACGGGATCATCCCCTTAATTTCTCTGTAAATCTGTAATATCAAACAAAATAATATTCATCAAAATTCATAAATGCTAAGGCGTGATTTGGAAGGAGTACAAATACAAATATGTAGAGCGTAAAACCTTATATTTTGTATCATTTTGTATGTATTTGCACCATATATATTCGTATTTGTACTCTTTTTAAATTGAGAGATGAACAGAAGAAAACAAATGGAAAAGATAAATTTCTTGACATTTTTACAGTGTTGTGAGGACAAATAAAAAGCAAAAATCAAAAAAAGGAAAAGGCAAAGAATTCCAAATCGTAGTGAAAATTTAAAATTGATATAGTAGTGACATTTTAAAATTGATTACTATATCAACGAGTCTTGGGGACATGGTAGATCAGTCCTAAAAGGCTAAACCAATTATTAATCATTTTTATTAAGAGTGACCGGAGCTGAATCAATTGTTAATAGGATACGTTTTTTTAATAAAAAAATTAATAAAGTTCTACATATTTACAAAATCAGATATGTTTGCAAAACATTCAACATGACAAAAATTTACATCAATTTTGTTGATGGAGAGGCTGTTTGGTACTATGGCCTAAATAATTGTTTTGTATGAGATTTATCTTCAAAAACAAGAAAAGTGATTGACAGTTACACGCCATTAGATGCCATTAGTCGCCACATAAGCTTAACATTAAACAAACTCCTTGTTGGGGGAACAATAAAATGAAACTTCATCCAATGGTTAGCTCTCACACAAAAAGAGAGGAATGCTTATTTAATAAATGTTTTACCAAATAATATTTTAGAATAAATGCCTATGTGGCAATAAGCTTTTGATGTTTTTAAATAAAGGGCAATAGAACCAAACATAGGAATGGCAATGGGATGGGGATCATATTCCCAGTCCCCGACCCTGATTTTGAAACAAATCCCCATCCCTAGTATCAATCCCCGATAGGGATAAAAGTTTTCCTCCGATACATGGAACATGTACAAATCACGTGTTCCATTTCTTTTCGTATGTATTGGCCACGGGCCCGTATCGAGCTGTTTCGGATCTGTATTGGTTGATACAAGCACGAAACAAGCCGATACAAACTGAATCGTTTCAATTCCTCTTGTTTCATTAATTTCATTAATTTATATTTAATATACCGATTCTCTCTCATTAATGTCGTTTATTACTCCTATATTTAAGTCTAGCGTTTCCATTAATTAGTTAATTAATCCTATATTTAAGGCAAATTTAAATTTAAATTTGAACTTTAGCGCATAATTATAATTCTCTCATTAATTCTATTAATTAATGATTATTTATCTCATTAATTTTATTTTGTTAGTGTAAAAACTACAAATATTAACAATAGCAAGACTTAAACCTTGGTCACTAGATTTTAATGCCCATAATTTCACCACAAACCACTATGATTTGTTTGTTGTAGTTATATGCATTTTTAGTTTTAAGTCAATTTTCTCTTTTCTTAGTGGTGCTTATTAATAAATGTTGAAATCAATTATTAAAATTTTATATACTAATAAATATTAAGATAATTATATTGGTTATTTGAAAATTGATGTATATACATTCACATTTTAGTTATTCCATCATTTTCAATGGTTACTAATTATATCTCGATATGTCACATTTTATATAAACATTAAATTATGGTTTTTTTACATTTAAATGACTTATTTACAATCATATAAAACTTGTAAGTATTGTTAATAATATATTTTTTATGATTTATTAGAATTTTCTAATATATTTATACGTATCTTGATTTTCGTCTATATCCATGCACATCCAAAACATATTCCGATACGTCTCTTAAAACTATCTTTCCGATATATATTGCATTTCTGATACTTTGAACCTTGCATCCTCAATCCCCGATGGAGACAAGTTCCCTATAGGGACCCAAATCCTTAAAATTTGTTAATTAACAATGTTTTTTGAAAAATAATTCACTTAAAATAAAAATGAGAAAAATGGTTGTTCATTTCCTTTTATCTCTTATCTCTTAAAATGCAATCATACAACTTTTTGTTTTCTAATGATACTCTAAAAAAGACAAGAAAAAACTCTCTGATCAAAATGGATATTTGATAATTTTCAGAATATAGAATTCAGAATAACATTACGTACATTCACCGATACAAATATACCTTTTAATGTAATTATTGAAATTTTAGATGCCAGACTAGAATAAATGAACAGGCCCTTCATTCCTCATCCCGACCCTGACTTCAGTTAGGTATACCTATTAATCCCCATCCCCGTCCCCAACTTGCCAAAGCAATTCGCATTAAGGAAAATTATATACCCAGCAGAAATCGGGGAAAATTTTCATCCCTAACCAAACACCATCCGAATTACCCCGTAATATAATCCCTAGAAGAAAGGCCATTCCCGTCCGACCAAACCCTCTCGCGCCCCTTCTCTCTCTCTCTCTCTCAGACACGCACAGTTTTCGGCTCTTAATCCTCTTTGACCTTCATGGAACCTCACAGAACTATTGCGTGCAAGAACCCGAGTAGGTGTTTTCTTGTAAAAACTGTCGCTGTGCGCAGTCTTGAAATGCCTGAATGGAGTTGTTAAGCAGAGAAGGACCTTGGAAAACTGTTTCCGATAAAAAAGTTATATAGATTCAAAACCTCACAAGAAGAGAAAGATGATTCTGTAAATAAAACAATCAGAAGCTGCATCGGTTAACCCAAACAGATCCTTATCCGTAAAGAGCAGGTACGTATAAAAAAGTTTTGGTTCTCCAACCAAGAAATTAAAAAACCCCTAGATACTCAAAATCGTATTGTGAGATCGAACATCGATCCGGTTATGAGACTGCAAACCCTAAAAATACTGCCTCAAAATTTGAGTAAACTCCTGAATCTCATTGTCAACCTCGGTTAATATATGCGAAAATTTCCAGGTGGATTGAAACTATGAAGCTTTGTAGCGTACAAATTAGTAGTATTTCTTTTTTCTTTTCTTCTTTAATCCATATTTTAGAAATTCTGTTCTAGTGATTTACATATAAAATTAATACCTGTTAAATTTAGAGGTATTTAGCGTTGAAATTCTGCTAAATTTGGCGGAGCTTGCTTACACTAGAGAGACAATCACAATAGATGAGAATAAAGGCGGAAATTAAAGAGAAGATGGCCTCTTTTGTTTTTGTAATAAATCATATAAATCTATTGATGAAAATGAAGACCGAGACCAAAGAAAACTAAATAATAGGTTCATTTTCAAAAAAAAAAAATGAAAACTAAATAATAGGTTCGATTTTTTATGGATTTGGAACAGCAAGAACCGGTCCCAATATAATCAATTATTTATTAAGACATATGTTGCAAAAAATAGAACGGATATTTATATTTATATCTATATTACCTATAAAAGTGAGAATGTCCATTTTTTTCTGGAATTTTCATTGGACATTTTTTATCCCTCTTGTTTAAACATATAATAGGCATAAAGCGGATGTATATGTTCTTTATTCTCATTTTAGAAACTGTCCACTTCTAACTGTTCAGAAATTGCCCACTTATAACTGTTTAGAAACTGTCTATGAATTATAAATAGTTGTCTTAGATATACTGCCATGTGCAAATGCACGTATATATTTATTAGTATGAATTGGAGACAAAATTTTGAATGTCGGATTGGACTAACTATCATGAGTGGGCACAGCCCTATCAGTAACTCAGCCCACTGTACATGATTTTGTCTCCAGCAAATCCGACCTCAATATAATCTACGAAAAAATACAGATAGACCTAATACAAATTTCTGATTTTTACTGCAAAATTATAAACATTCAAAATATCAACAATCCACACTCTATGCATCAACACCTGCCCATAAATTAATATCAATTCCGAACTAATACCTACCCAATAATACTTTGGACCTATAAATTCTGACCTTGAATTGAACCATCATTCTCCCTATAATGTATCTCATTTAAGATAGATCTGACCTATTGACGGCTCTAACAGGAGAAAGAAAGAATCTCTCCGCCCTTATGATGAAATCCATTTTCTAGAGAAGTCTACAATAGCTTACGGAGATAAACATCAACTTACCTTATATATTTACCTTCTACTTACATGCATGCATGATACGTGCCCTTAAACTAGTATGAGGGTCCCACATATACATATACATCAAGTGAGGGTCCCATAGTTATCAAAAAAAAGAGTGAGGGTCCCACGAGATTGTAATGTCCTTTTCATCATCTCCAATGTCCTCACGTAATCTGGACTCGATTCCATCAAGCTCTAGCTGGCTCTAGAAGTTTTACATGTCTCATATTAATTACGAGTTTACGTAAAATACTTGGAGCCCTTCCTATGCTGCCACCTAAAATCTAAATTTGCAGAGAGAGAGAGAGACTCATCGAAACCCATGCATTGGATAAAAAGAGAGAAGAAAAATGCTTCAGCTAGAGAAGACAGTGACAGAAGAAGACAACTGAGGCAATATAGGTTAACAATGAATCAATTAAAAAAAGGGTTAACAAAGTGGTATAGGCGATTTGGTAAGATTAATTGGCTTGAAAATAATGAAAATCATACACTGATAAAAATCAATGGGATGATTTGGTTGAACTTCAGAAGTTTATTTAGAACTTTTAGACACTTTCAGCACTCCTAATTACCAAAATTCAGAACTATCTCAGTGATGACAATCCTCTGATCCAGATAATGATGATGAACATAGTACTGGTATGGCCTAATTAGCAGATTGACTATAATAAAACGTCATTACTAACTAATTTTCCTTCATATTCACCACATTTTTTTTTTATTTCCTAATGAATCCATATACCACTTGAATGAATTCATATTTATCTTACCTTTTCACAGGAAAAAGAAGAAGATTTAATTAGTTGAAGTTTCAAAATAACAATAATAACATCATCATTATAATTATTATCATAATAATAATAATAATAATAATAATAATAATAATAATAATAATAATAATAATAATAATAATAATAATAATAATAATAATGTACGACATTCAGAATTTCAGATGGCAAATATGCAATTTAACCCTATAAATTGTAAGGATGTGCAGTGAAGCTGTACAACTTGGGAGTTCAAAGCTCCACTTACTGTTATTTTTTTCCTTTTTGTCTTTTTGGCTGAAGCCCTAGGGTCCTACCTAATTCTGTTGAAGGCAGGCATAAAATGATTTATACAATTACAGGGTGAGGCAAATTATTTTACAAAGACAATCTCTTGAAAGTAACCCTAATTTTCTCGTTCGTCATGCTTCTGGTTTTGCTGTTCCTTAGATAGTCCTCTTTCTAACATCATCTGTAAGTTATTTATATTGCCATGGAAGAGAAATTCAGTCTGCATTTAAGTTCATTCCTTGATTTGATTGGAAAGACTGATGAATTAATTACTAGAGATGATGGAATTCTCTTACTCTGGTAGGACTGAATTAAATTGTAACTGATCAAAGGTGCTGACGTTCTACCCAAATTAGGGTTAATAATATTGATCATCCCAACAACTTCAAACTACCCTTGAACTTGAATATCAGCATGGATTTTTAACTGCTCAACTCCTAACTAGGGTTAGCAATATTGATCATCCCAACAACTTCAAACTAGAGGGCATGCATGATTTGACTGCAGGCATTTAATTGGCCATTATTCCAACCTAACTAGTAACTATATATTGAAAACAGGAGCTACTAGCAGTCATACATGGAGAACCATGCACATCTGTAGAAGTAGAACGCAATATAGAAATATATGATCAGTCAAAGTCACAAGTTACAAGCCAGAGAAGCAGAAGCGGGCACTGGGGACCAAACCCACAACGTGCATGGATGTGATTCCTTTGAGAACAATCACTGTTCCTGACTTCCTGTATCCCCACCACCTCTTAAGTCTTAACCTAGCTATTATGATTGCCAAGCTTTTCTCTCCAGTCATTAAAGACAGAGTGTCTGAGATTTGATTATATATATTGAAGATAGATAACCAAACAGCACACAGTCTCTGCTGATTCATCCCCAAACACCTGCAGCTACGCCTACCTGCTACCAGGAGCCTAGCTACTACCCTACTTTAAAACCACAACTAGCTAGAGAATAGATTATGTAGATGCTTCAGTTGTAACTGATCTATATTATTGATCTACCACTACTTACCAAATCCAAACATACTAGCCATTGAAGGACTGAAAAGGAAGTGAAGACTGATCAATGAGCCCTATAGCCGGTGTAACAATCCGCGGCTCGTATGCAAAACCATGCAGTCCACCACCACCGCCACCGTCGCTTCCAGTACTGCGGCTTCCTCCTTCTCCACCCACGCTGCGACGGATAAATGGACACGGAGGTATCCATTGCCACGCTTTCCTGTAGAAATCATAGAGCAACACCATGTCTGTTCCTTGAATTGTAATTGTGATGAAATCTCCGTGTCCCACACAGTCAAACCCTTTGCCGGCTTCTGCCTCCGAGAACTGAGCGTATAACTGCTGCGGCATCCTTTCGACCTCCACCCACGTCGTTCCGCAACCTTGCAAGCCCCAGAGTCTCATACTTCTCGGCACGTTCAGCTTACTCTTCTCCACCGCGGCCACCAACACCAGTCTCCCTCGGCACTCTACCAAGCTCGGCGACCGAAGGAACCTTCGCATTGGTGCTTGTATCTTGCTCCACTCATTGGCTGCAATATCGTAAGCCAACACACTGAATGGACTGTAATTCATGCAGTAGAGTCGGCCATTGACGAACACCATTCTCCCGGATTCCAGACTACACAGTCTTGGGAGGGGACAGGTGGTGCCCCAGATGGAGAAGAACCCTCCACCATCGACGTGAAAGCTCTCAGTTGTTAAATTCTTGACGGCAAACTGAGAAATTAAGTCGTCTCCGGCTACGACGACATCGATGGAGGAAGCGCCCACCGTTAGGCCGATCGAAGGGAAGAGCCTGGGTCTTAGTGTCGGAGGCAATTGGGTGACTGTTTTGAGAAGTGGGTTGCAGAGAATTAGGCTCTTGGCTCCAGCGTTGTCGGAGACCCAACAGATCAAACCACCTGAAGAAGACGCTGGAGAGAACCCCGACGGCACCAACTCAAACGGAAGGCGGTACCATGTGCACTCGTTAGGGTCGAAGAGATATCCTTCACAGTTGTCCCTATCGTCGCCACCTCCGCTGTTTCCACTCTTATAGATGTAGCTCTTGAGGCTTTTGTGCTTGAAGAATAGGAACCAATAGCACCGTGGCGATATGTGCAGATACATTTCAAGAAAGCTGTCGGAAAATAGGAGGCTATACCATCGTTTACAGACTGATCTCGCCCGAAAGAAGGCCGGTGGTGGGAGAAAGGCGAGTACTCGATCGATTAGCCTCTGAGGGAGCTTGCTCCATATCCTGCTGTCCATCCAAGGACTAGTAGGGTTAAGAGTAGTAGTAGTGTTGGTGGTGATATTAGTACCACTACTGCAACTGCTTGTCGTTGTAGTAGAAAAGGTAGACATGGGTATGGCTGCGGAGGTGTTGAAGCCCTCCATGCAGAACAAAAGGGAGAAAAGAAAAGGAAAAAAAAAATACAAACAATGCCCTAGCTAGCTACTTAAAACACCAAAGGATCGTATGGGTTTCTCTTTTTTGTGAGGCAGGAGGAATTGGAGGGTGTGGGAATGGCGGTGGAGTTAAAAAGATCCATTCAGAAGGAACGGCTGGCTCTAGGGTTTACTGCTATAAGAAAAGTCAAAAACTGAACAGGGTTTTGTGTTCTTCCTTTTGTCTGCCAAAGGGAGATGGGTATAGTTGTGGAGTTGATAAAAGCCTTCAGATGGAGAGGCTTGGTCTATAGGGATCCCTATCACTGGAAGTCTAAAACTCTATAAAACAGCTGGGTTTCTCACTTTAGATGGAACAGAAGAGAGGGTTATGTAATTAGAAGAAAAGGGTCGCTTCCTGTACCATTACTGATAGAAGTGTAGAACTCCTCTTTGCTGGGATGAGTGGAGTAGTTGCTTGTTTGGTCATTGTTTGGGAAACAAGTGTTTATGTGCTGAGGGTTCAATTGGGTTTCTTTTTTCTCTTTTTATGTTTGTCTTTTGTGGTCTTTCTCTTCTCTTAGCTCTTAGGGGAGAGAATGGAAGTCTGTGTCTGTGTTGCATCTACCCATCTATTCGACCATTCAGTAATCTCGTCAAGGCCGAGGAAGGATGGAGTCGACGGACAAACAGAGAAGACTGAGAGAAGTGCAGTTTAGGGTCTTCAGACTTCACAGAGGTAGAGAGAGAGAGAGTGAGAGAGTGATGAATACAGTAAAAGTGCAGTAAAACTGGTGTACTTGTTCTGTTTGGACACACAACACAAGAATCAACTCAAACTCAAACACAAATATTTTGATATAAACAGGAGCCAGCACAACTCATGCTCCACGGCTCACAGTGTGAAACCCTAAAACCACTACTTTTATCATGTACCAAAATAACGTTACAAGTCCTACAAGAAATGACTAACGTTATCAGAGTAATTCAAAAGGAAAAACGATAATCCATACCATACGCGGGTACACAAATTAAGGATTTGTGAGAAAACCCTTTATAAGTTAATTTGAGAGGAAGATCAGAATGAGGCTTGTTTGTTTGTTTGTGCTGGCTATCTAGTTCTTTTTGCCAAGCAACCTTTTCTGGGTGCTGGGTGCCCAGTATCAGAAGGAAAAGGTCTCTAATCAGAAAAAGTAACAGAAAAAGTCTCTTTCTATAATTATAGTGATTGTAGAGGGCCTTTGGTTTTGTTTGTTGTTCATATTTTGGCCTGGTTTTTGTAAAAGTATTTCCTGGGTTTATTTTGTGTAAGAAAGATACTGTGCGGAATTGTGGTTGACACCATCTCCCAATGCAGTATGTATGACACAACTGAGTTTTTCATACGTCCAATCTAATCTCACTGATGGGCTATTGTGTTGGCGTGAAATACAAAAAGGCTTGAAATCCAGGTAGGCCTAGAGAGATAGAGACAGAGGTGTCCTAAGAAAAAGCTTGCTTTGATCTCTTTCTCTTTCTGGAGTTTCTCTTTTCTATGAATAATAATATTCTCTTTACGTTGTTTTCTTGTCTTTTGTTTGGTTTTGTTACGGGTAAGAAAAAATTCAGTCAGTCCCTCCCCTCCCGCCATGAGTTGGTTGTGTCAACCTTTCAGGGCACTGGTTTCGAATCTTCAGATCTACCATCCGAAAAAGGAAATGGAGAAGCAGATGTTGAACAAAATATAATGACAAGACTTTCACTTCCGAAAAAAGAAATAAATCCATTCTTTTATTCCTTGGGAGCTAACCGGCCTTTGTTTATCTGATACAGTGTTGCTAGCTGCTACCCAGGTCGGTCATGAGCACACACCATCCATCATCTCTACTCTCTACTCTCTGTCTGCGCTTGCTGCTTCTCCTACTCCCATAGGGCCGCATAGGATCCATCCATGGCTGACAACAAACAATCCTGAGGCATCTTTAATTTCATCTTTGCCTCTTTGGTGGGAAGATGGTATATGCATTACAAATTAAGGTCAGAACTCAGAATCAAACATTCAAACCCAAGTTTTAGTTTTATATATGTTCCAAAAGGCAACCCATAGATTAACAAACCTCCTCCTTGGAAACTCATTTGGAAATTAAATCTCTTTTCCTTTTTTTTTTTATCATCAGAATTTGGAAGAACTGAGAAGAGATTCATTCATCTGATTTCGATATAACAATTCTACTGCTAGACAAGTCACCAAGAAAAGATTCATTAAGATATCCCAAGAATCATCCTCTTGGTAATTCTGATGTGGGTCAAACTCTAATAGAGCTATCTCTTTTTCAACAACCCGTCTTCCTCATAGATATGTGTGTAAGGATTCGTTTGCTTTGCAGTTGGAATCAAAGTCGGAATGGTCTGTTTCTATAAGAATGAGATTTCATTTTGAAGAGAGGGGGAGAGAATGTTCATTCTTTCAAATGGGGAAATGCCATTCCAACCAAACAATTGGAATCAGAATTGTTGTTGCCAAATATGAGGCCGAGGGCAACAAGGTATCACTAGTGTCCGAGGCCGACAGGTCCGATCTGTAAATAGGAGAAAAGCATACATCAGAGATCTCGGGTGTAATCCCAGGGGCAGGGAATTCGACGGTCAAGTTAGCCAAGTGCTTAAGAGGGGTTGGACCAAGCAAGAGACGAGAGCTCAGAGCTTAGTCCTTAATAGCTAAGGATGATTCTCTTGGGATTCTGGATATGCTTACATTGAGGTGAGTGCCCCTTTTTATAGCTAACCTTGCCTTAAGAGTGGTTGGTGATGTGCGACTAGGATTCGATTTGGCTGACGCAACATGGCACGATTTAAGGCTCGCCAAGTATCCTTACATCACTTGCCTCCCACTCTCGAGGTCGGATGGCGTGTTGTGTGGAGACCTTGGCTTCGGCCGAAGAGAGTACAATGGAGTTGTGTGGAGGCGTTAGCCTTGGTTGCAGAGGACTCTTCTTAGCGGCTATGTGGCAACTACTATTTTGTTCGCTCTCCGTTTCATTGGAGGATCGTTATGGGCCGAGAATGCGTGGCCGTGAGTGTGGGACGTCCGCGTTAGTCGGCCATGCCCCGTACGGCTGTCGACGTCATCCGGTGCAAGTCCGTACATGGGACGGGCGTTGGTGTTGACCGGTCGAGGCCATATGCAAAATGGTGTGGAGGGGCATCCGATTTGGGTTGTTCTTGGTCTGGAGCTAAAAGGCAAACCGACTCAATCCTTCGGCATCATTTTGTCTTCTTGAGGTTGATGCCACATGTAGCCTATTGATTCGGGATGTCAGATCAGTTTGTCCGTGGCCATTGGATAAAAGAGACATGAGCCATGCATTTTCCTTTAAATAGGGACGTTGGTTGAGCGAGTCTTCACCATTTGCTCAAAACCTTGAGTCTTCACCTGTGATTGCAGAGACCTTGGCTACCAACAACCGATTCACTAAGTCTTCTTTCTTCAAACAAACACTAGGTAAAGGACTCCTGTCTTCAACATGTCGGCCTCAAACTCTGGACCTGAGTGCTATGCCCTTCCTGACTGGAGTGGCCCTAGTAGTTCTCCTTCCACCTCGGCTAGTAGTGGGAGTTATAGTAGTGACTACAAAAGGACCGTCCCATGGGGTTCAAGTGCGACCAACGGTGTGTAGGCTCTCCCGATGAAAGTATTGGCTCCACGAGGCCAAGGGCCGACGCCACGGGGAATGCTCCCGAGCTTCCTGAAGTGGTGGAGCTGGAGGAGGTTGAGGAAGCTACACCCGAGGAGCAGGTCGAGGCGAGACATTGGTGCCTCACCCCCGCTCTGACTTCGATAGTGAGCTCGACAAAGAGCAAGTGAGGGCTTTGTCCGAGATGTACAATATCCCAGGGGGCTATTGGGTTAGAGTCCCTTGTGCTGGTGACCGGCCGTGGCATCCCACCAAGGGGGAGGTTTGTGTACACTAGCTCTACCTCCACTTCGCCCTTCGTTTTCCCTTACCTCCCCTCATCCTAGAAATCCTTGACGACTATAGTATTTCCTTCAGTCAGCTTTCTCCGAACACCATTAGGACCATAGTGGCCTTGTTGGTGATGGTCTACCTTCGAGATGTGTCTGTGACCCTGAAAATCTTTCGGTGTTTGTTCGCATTGAGGAAGCATCTTGACGGGGAAGGTCTGTGGTACTTCCAAGGCCGATGGGGTTGGGTAGTGGACAACTTGTCGTTCATCCATAACTGAAAGAAGAAGCTTTTCTTTATTAGCTGTGCATAAAAATGGTCCTTTCGGTCTGACTGGGGAATGCTAGACTCGTTGGCTGAGAGGATCAGGCCGTACAACAACGAGGAGGAGTCGGCCGCGATGAATTGAATTCGGCTGATTGTGATGATTCATTCCAGACCCTTAGTGGCAGAGGAGGCCTTGGTGTTGGCTGGCCTCAATCCTGCCCCCTTGGTATGGGCACTCTTAGTGTAGTCTAGTTGTGTGACTTGTTTAGTGTTCATTTATGTTCTTATAACATTGGTCATCTTTCTTGGTTGCGGAGATGGATGACGTCTTGAAGGAGAGACTACTACAACCTGCGATGGTGAATTCTAGGAAGGGCCTGACCGAGGGGCCTTCACGGAAGATGAGTGAGAGAGAACCGCCTTGGACAAAGGGGAATGCCGAGGCCTAGAAGATAAAGGTGGCCACACCCAAGCGACTAGCCTCAAGATCCAAGGGCGAAGAAGGTTGCGGTGAGGGACCGACGAGCCAAAGGCACTACTAGGGGGTCTCGGTAGTCGGGGCCTCACTCCTTGGACCTGCGGGATGACATTCTGTTGGCAACACGACAAGTGTTCCGCTCAAATTGGAGTGTCAGGGAGGGCAAGTCTCTATGTAACGCAGGCGTTGGCCGCGCATTGATCATTGGTATGCTTTCTATTGGGGATTGCCAGTCGTGGACCCAGGTCTCCCCTAAGCTGTCGACGACACACTGCTCAACAAGCTGGTCGAGGTAAGGCTGGTCCTTGCTTTATGATACTGCTTTCTACCTTAGATTTTTCTAACTAACATGAAATCCTTATATCTTCACAGACACCTTCTTGCATTGTTGACCTCTACAACAAGATGGAAGTAATGATATAGCAGTTGCAGACGTCGCAGGAAGAGATTGAATAGCTGATGCGCCAGATGGTCGAGGAGCGGGCTAGCTGAGAGGCCACTACCGAGATGGCTCACGGGGAATACAATGCCGTAAGAAGCTTGAGGCCAAAGTGGCAGCCAAGAGAGAGCAGTTGAGGGTCGCCAGGGCCTTACTAGACGAGATGAATCAAAAGCTTCAGGAGGCGTTCACCCGAGCTGTGTAGGAGTATAACTCCTCAGAGGCCCACATGGAAGAGTTGGTCGAGTTCGGCGTCTCTTCCTATCCGGAGGGGATCGAGGATACCTGGGCTCAATTGCTGGCGTTCTTCCCTGATTTTGATGTCAGCCAGCTGGGTCCTTGCCTTCTGAACCAATAGGTAGCTGAGGTGGCGGGCGTAGCTGAGGGCCAGGGTAGTGCTCAATCGCCCACACAATAGGGGGTGGCGCTGACGAGCATGTTAACATTGAGGCCAAGTGAGGATGCTTGCTTAGGGCCGACGTTTCCTTCTTCAACGACCTTTGGACATAATTTTTGGTTCTTTTTCTTATTTTTGATATACTTTTTGTAAGGGGCTCAACCGCCCCCCCCCCCCCCCCCCTTCAGAGGCTTCTTTTTGTAAAGAAAATTGAATGAATATACGATTTTTTTGCCACATCAAGTTTGTTGCAAAAATTTGTCGTTTCTTTTTCCTTTCATCTTTCTTTTTTCTTACGCAAGGGGCTGATGCCTCCCCCAAAGGGGCAGGTTTTGCAATGAAACTTGTAACTCCTGACTTAGCTACTAGCAAAGGCATTTCACCTTAAGGCTTTATGGTCGAGGTTGACTCTTGTTGTTGAGGTCTCGGGACACTCTTAGCGAAAAGGAAGGGAGACGATCGTCTTAGCCTGCCTGGCATGTTCTTCCTTAGGGACTTAGAGACCGGACTCATGTGTGGCCAAGGCCTAGCGAATGGTTAATGGCCGAGGTCGCAGAGTGCCTTTGCCTTGATGGAGTAACATTATTTGCTTAGTGTATTGTTCATCATATTTTAAGTAATGGGCTGATGTCGGCTCTTTGGCCTACACAAAGACTCGCTTCTTGTGAGGGTCTTTAAGGTTGAGGCCAGTGTCGTAGGCCGCTCATAGGCCCTTCCTAGTTAGGGCCAACCGTTCTGATGCCGGGTGCGGGAACCATAACTTTCCAAAGGATGAGGTCACATTCCTTGAAGTGACGTTCTCTAACCCGAGAATTGTAATATCTATCAATTGCTTGCTGCGCACGACCCTAATTTGAGTTTCCTCTCAGACGCCTTCTAACCGATCAAGGTTGTTCCTTAACTCTTCATCATTCTCATTTTCTTGGTACGCCTCGGTTTGAAGCGTCGGCTAGCTGATCTCTATTGGGATGACAACCTCTGTTCCATATGTCAAGTTGAAAAGAGTTTCACCTGTGGCAGCCTGAGGTATTGGCTAGTAGGCCCACAGAATGTTGTATAGCTCATTTGCCCAAAGTCTCTTGGCTTTGTCTAGTCTTGGCTTCAGCTCGTCCAGGATGGTTCTATTGGTGACCTCGGTTAGCTCTTTGGTTTGCGGGTAGTCAACCGAAGTGTACTGTTGTCTTATCCCTAGACTTCCACACCATTCTTTGAACCTCATGTCGTCAAATTATTAACTGTTGTTTATGACGAGCATGTGGGGATGCCAAAACGATAGATGCTATTCTTCTAGAAGAAATTATGGATCATCTTAGCCATGATGGTTGCCAAGGGCTCGGCTTTGACCCACTTGGTGAAGTAATCTACTGCATCGACAAGGTGTTTCCTATTCTCGGTGACTGGGGGGAATGGTCCGAGGAGGTCCATTCCCCATTTGGCAATGAGCTAGGGGCTGTTGAGAGCCGAGAGGTTCATCATAGGCCGGTGGAGGATGTTAGAATGCCTCTAGCATTGGTTAGACTTTTGTTCCAGCTTGATAGCATCCTTCTGAATGGTCAACCAAAAGTATCCTTGCTTGAGTGTCTTTTGTGCTAGAGCTTTGCCACCCAAGTGGTTGCCACAAATGCCTTCGTGGATTTCTCGGAGCACATAATCGCCCTCCTCTTGGTAAAGGCATCTGAGGTAAGGCAAAGTGAATGATCTTCTATATAGCTTGTCTTCAAGAAGGGCGTAGTGGGCAAACTGCCATCGGACCTTCCTTGCTTCATTCTTGTCGGATGACAGATGCTCACGTTATAGGTAGGCGAGGATGAGGTCCATCCAACAGAGCTCGGCTTGGATGGCTACACTTGCTTCTCTTCAATGTTGGGCCGTGCTAAGTTCTCAACGCGTACTGTGCGACCGAGGGCCAATCCCGAACAACTTGTAAGTTTGGACAAGGTGTTGGCTCTTGTGTTCTCGGCCCGTAGGACCTGGTGCAGGGCGAAGCGCTAGAAGTGGTTGATCAGATCTCGTACTTTCGCCAAGTACTTAGCCATATTTTTTTCCTTGGCTTCATATTCCCTGTTCACTTGGTTTACAACCACTTGTGAGTAAATGAAGACCTCAATGTGCCTGGTTCTGAGGTCTTTGGCGAGTTGTAGGCCAGCGAGAAGGGCCTCATACTCGGCTTCATTGTTGGAGCCAGGGAAGCTGAACCGTAATGCATACTCCAACTTCTTGTCATTTGGGGTGAGAAGTATGTGGCTGGCTCTGCTTCCTTTGGTGTTGGAGGATCCATCCATGAACAAAGTCTAGGTGGGCCATGGCCTCTCATCCTCTTCAGGTGCTTGGCCGAGGGCACGACTAGAAGTGCATTCGACCAAGAAGTCCGCCAGCACTTGTGCTTTTATTGCGGACCTCGGCTGGTATTGTAAGTCAAACTCCAACAACTCGATGACCCACTTGGTTAGCCAACCCAAGGTCTCTGGTTTGGAGAGTATTGACTTGAGGGGCTGGTTGGTCAGTACCATGATGTTGTGAGCTTGGAAGTAAGGCCTTAGTTTCCTAGCCGAGACTACCATCGCGAAGGCTATCTTCTCCACTTTTGGGTACTTGGTCTTTGCGTCACAGAGGACCTTGTTGACTTAATGGACTAGCCTCTGAATTCTTTCGTCTTCTCGTACTAGAACTGAGCTAACGGCCTCGTCCCCGGCCAAGAGGTATAAGAACAAGGTTTCTCCCAGGAGGGGTCGTGTGAGTAGAGGAGGCGATGCAAGGTAGGACTTGATTCCTTCAAAGGCTTTCTGGCACTCTTCAGTCCATTGGAAGTCCTTCAACTTCTTGATAGCTCGAAAGAAAGGCATGCAGCGGTCGACTGACTTCAATATGAATCGATTGAGGGCTGAAATTCGACCGGTGAGTCTCTGAGTTTCCTTGATGGACCGAGAAGGCTCCATGTCAAGTATGGCTTGTATTTTTTGGGATTGGCCTCTGCCTCTTTCAGTGACCACGAAGCCTAGAAACTTGCCCGAGGTGACACAAAAGGCACATTTTCTAGTGTTCAACTTCATGTTGTACTTCCTTAGCACCCCAAAGGTCTTGTAAGGTCCGAGGTGTACTGGCTTGCCTTTAGGCTTCTCACCACCATGTCGTCGATGTAGGCCTTGACATTCCTCCCCATCTGATTCTTGAATATATCTTGTTCACCAGTAGTTGGTAGGTGGCCTCGGCGTTCTTCAGTCCAAAAGGCATTACTTTCTATTAATAGGTGTTATGCTCAGTGATGAACAAGGTCTTCTCTTCATCGCTGGGGTTCATCTTGATATGGTTGTACCTAGATAAAGCATCCATAAAGCTTAACAACTTGTACCCTGTGGTGGCATCGACAAGGTGATCAATCCTCGGCAAAGGAAAGTTGTTTTTGGGGTAGGCCTTGTTGAGATATGTCAAGTAAATGCATATGCGTCATTTCCCATTAGCTTTCTTAACCATGACCACGTTAAACAACCCTTTAGGGTAGTGTACCTCTCGAATGGAGCCAACGTCGAGTAGCTTATCCACCTCCTTTTGATGACTTTCCAACGCTCCAACGCTCCAATGCAAAGTTCCTCTTCTTTTGCCGAATTGGCCTACAACTCAGGTCCATGCTTAGCTTGTGAGTAATGGCCGAGGGGGTCAATTGCTGGCATATCAACGGTAGACTAAGCAAAGACGTCGGCATTAGTTTTGAGGAAGTTTACTAGTTTGGAAAGTGTGTCTTGAGGGAGGCTTGACCCGACTCGTACTGTCTTCTCAGGCTCGGCCTCGTCTAGGGGAACCGAGATGAGGTCCTCGACCGACTAGCTTCGGTTCGCTGGTTCGTCCCTGAGGTCGAGCTCTTCTAGTGGTAAGGCTTCTTTGTTCTTGCCTTTTAGTGCTGCAACATAGCACTGTCTAGCAACTTGCTGGTTCCCCCTGACTACTCTCACGCCATGCTCGGTGGTGAACTTCATGGTGAGGTGTTAAGATGCGATGGCTGCCTTGAGTGCATGAAGGGTCGATATCCCATGACGGCATTATATGGAGAGCCTATTTTTACGACCAAGAACTCGGTCATCTGGGTGACTTGCTGAGGCTTGGTCCCAACTGTGATTGGTAGGGTTATCTTCCCTTCGGGCTTGATGACTGCTCTGGAGAACCCAACTAGAGGCACGTCCATGGGTTGCAACCGATCTAGCATCAACTGCATCTTCTCGAATGTGTCGTAGAAAAAGATGTTGATCGAGGAGTCGCTGTCTACGAGGATTCTGTTCACCATGTAGTTGGCAATAGTCAGACACCATCAACACATCATCATGGGGGAATGAGAACCTTTGCAGGTCGTCGTTAGAGAAGGAGTTGGTGTTTTCTGGCCTTGGCTTTTTAAGCACCAGGCTCTAGACGTTGTATTGCCTGGCGTATGCCTTCCGGGCCGAGGTGAATGCTCTACGGGAGGCCGAGCCTCTAGCGATGACTTTACTGACTCCATCTAGGAGGTGATAGGCTTGGGGTCCAGCCTATCACTGTTGCTGCGAGGATGAGGCGTCGGCGTTGCCCTTGACATACTCCTTCAGGTGCTTGTGGCAGATGAGGAACTCGTTCTCATTCTTGAGTTTGTAGCAGTCCTCGGTATCGTGGTCGGTGCCACGGTGGTACTTGCAGTACTTCTTTGGGTTACCTCTTTTAGGGTTCCTCTTCAGCTTGGCCGACCACTTCATGTATTCCTCCTTCCCTGTTTGCATTAGTATATGTGCTCAGGTGGAGTTCAGTGGTGTATATTTGTTGAAAGAAGGGGCCAACGTCTTTCTCACACTATCTTTGTTGGTGTGGCTGTGGCTGCAACCATCCCTTTCCTTCCAATTCTTGTCAGTGATCCCTCGGCTAGCCTCGGCCTCTAGTTCCTAGAGGCGCTTGTTGGCTTTGACTTCCTTGGCAATGGTGTACTTTTGGACTTTCTTCAAGAACTCGACCTTGTTCTTGGGTGAAGTCTTGGAGATGGACCAATTGAGGGGTCTGGGTCAAAGGCCGTGTGCGTGGAGACTGAGGGGTCAAGATCCCTTACTTCAAGCTCTTCCTAGTTGAATTGATCCATGTACGCCCGAAGGCTTTCCCTATGCTTTTGCTTGATGGACATTAGGGAAACGATAGTCTTTTGGCATTGTCGGCTATTGATGAAGTGAGAAAGGAAAAGATACATGAATTGGTCCCAAGAGTTGACGAACTTTAAGGGGAGTGTGGAAAACCATCTGTGCGCCACTCCCTTGAAGGTGGTTTGGAAGGCTCGACACATCAGGGCATCAGAGTATCCGTAGAGGAGCATGAGGGTTCTGAAGCTTTTCTGCTCACATCATAGGTCTCTAGGGTGCAAGACTTGAAGTCAGGTGGGAGAGGCTCCAAGGTGATGGAGTCGGTGAAGGCCTCCATCTTGGTAGATGAGGGGTTTTGACTTGTGGAGGCATCACCTTGGCCCTCCTTTACCTGTCAGATCTTATCTTGGATGGTGCCTATTTGCGCTTGAAGGTTACCAAGACGTTGGTCAATCGTGGCCTCGACCTTGTCCATGTTTTCTTCTGCGCGGGACGGGTTGGCTCTGTTCCTAGAGTGCTCGGATGCTGGTACATCTTGAGCCTTGCGAGCTCAGGGATTGTTGAGGAGATTGCAAAGGCCAGACACTGGTATAGGAGAGGCGTAGCATCGGCCTCTTGCCCTAGGAGGAGGACTTTAGTGGCTAGAGCTCCTGTTGTCATTCCGGTTGCTCTCCACGTGGCGATGGCAGTGATTGTGGTCCCTATGGTTGTCGTCGGACCCCATGGGTTCGCCTCTCTGAATGGGGAGCCAAGAGGTCTTTGATGGGGGCTTGTTAGTCCATCGGATGCTGTTGTTGGATGTTGAGGGTTTGGCTTTCCCCTGGCTGATCAGGTGTTGGGCCGGTGGTGCATGGGTGGATTGCACACTATATTTCCCCTAGCTTCCGACAGGGCGGCCACCCTGTTGGAAGCCCTACCTCATCCCACCGTTGGGTTAGGTTGTCTAACCTGTCTAAGACCAACTTGAATTGGTCCGTTGTGACTAGGTTCTGAGTGTTAGGAGTGTTGTCTTACTTATCAGCTATATTGGAAACTTGATGTATTAAGTTACGATATTTTTAGAGGGAAGTCTTGAAAACGTTCCCACATATGGCACTAATTGTTGCTGCCAAATATGAGGCCGAGGGAAATAAGGTGATTTCACTAGTGTCTGAGGCCGATATGTCCAATCTGTAAATAGGAGAAAAAACACACATTAGAGACCTCGGGTGTTATCCTAGGGGCGAAGACTCCGACATTCAAATTAGTCGAATGCTTAAGAAGAATCAAAGCAGACAAGAGACGAGAGCTCAGAGTTTAGTCCTTAATAACCAAAGATTATTCTCTTGGGATTTTGGATATGCTTAACTTGAGGTGAGTGCCCCCTTTTATATGTAACCTTACCTTAGGAGTGGTTGAAAGCAGTTGGTGATGTGCAGCCAAGATTCAATCTGGCCGATGCCACGTGGCACAATATGAGGTCCGCCAAGTATCCCTACATCAAGAATAACCCATTCTCATTTCGATTCCTGATCCCTAGTCATGCGAACCAAACGGGAGCCTTAAATTTTATTCTAGCTATCTAAGTTCTAAACAAACGTTGGCTTTTGCAGGAAATTAGTAGAGACCGAAAAATTCCTTTCATGGCGTGGACAACATCTGAGGTTGTTCTTTATTGAAGGTGGACACTGTTGGACAGGAACTCTTCAATTATGTGATTGATAGAAAAACCTTGATCATCTAAATAAATATACAGGGGTTAATGCTTCAGATCAGTTTCAGAGGTTTGAATTGCTACTGCTAATCCAACGGTAGAAGCAGGGAAACAACATATTCTCAAACAAGTAGCAACACAGGAGAAAGAGTTAATGCCATGCATTAATTTGAGATTAATGCATTACCATGAGATCACCATTAATATATTCCTTGGTTGGGTTTCTTTTATTATCTCATCTCCTTTGTGTTTGGATAGAAGAAATTAAGAAGCGAGAAGGGGATGAGGAGAAATGCATACAAGATGGGTCAATTCTTGCCTATCAGATCATCAGTCAGAGTACCCAACGAAGTAAATGAAGATCCACTGTCCATAACTGCTGCTCTGCTCTTCTCCCTCGTCCCACACCTCGCGATCACCGTCCTTCAAGGATCTAACACTCCTTTCCACCTCCTCCGCACTCACCAAATCATCACCATTCCTGTAATCCAGTGTGATCTCCATGGCCAAACCCAACTCCCTCACCATCTCGAAAGCGTTTATATGCTGCTCCGCATAGAGGGGCCACGTGGCCACCGGTACGCCGAACCAGAGGCTCTCCAATATCGAGTTCCACCCGCAGTGAGATATGAACCCTCCGATCGCTGGGTGGCCCTGCACTTCCACTTGTGGTACCCCCCTGATATCAAGCCTCTCCCCTCCGTCCGATCCAGGAACCCATCAGGCAAGATCTCCCCAAGCTCAAGGTTGGTGGTGTAGTCACGGGGTGGGCCCATCGGAAGCCCGGAACGTTGACGCAGGGACCACAAGAACCGAGCACCGCTCCCCTCGAGCCCAACTGCAATCTCCCTCACCTGGGGAGCACCAAAGCATCCAATGCTTCCGAAGCACAGGATCACCACCGACGAGGCCGGTTGGTCATCCAGCCATTTCATGATTTTATCTCGTTGGATGCGATTGGACGGCGAGTGGATGTGGATCCGAGACTCCAAGTCGATCAATGGTCCAACCGGATAAACAGGAGGGGTTCGACCATCTGAGAACGAGTTCATGGCGTGAGGTTCAAGCTCGGAAAACGAATTCACGATGGGCCCTTGGCTTCTCTGAAAGGACGACGACAGTGATAGAGATAGCGGACGTAGGCGTCCGTTTTCCTGATCCACATAGGCATAGGCAGGACTCGGGGGGTACCGGGTTAGCGTAACTCGGTATGATAAACTCAGCAGAGTCCTTGAAATGGGTAGTCGTCTGGCTATCGAGGGTTGGGAAGTAGAGCATGAGGCCGAGCATGGCAGCAGGAGAAGTGCAGAGCAAGTAGGGCGGGACGCCGAGTTCTTTCGCAACGTCGAAGATCGGAAAGCAGAAGAGATCGAGAACCAACCCAGCGATCGGAGAGTGGAGGACATGATGAGTTGGGTGGCAGCGTCCTTGACGTGGGGGTCTGTGGGCTTCGATGAAGCGAGAGAAAGAGCCGAACGGATCTTTGAAGCCATCTTCATCTTCATCTTCTGTTGGAAGTGGGTTGAGTTCCACAGACAGTGTAGCGGCAGGGAGGTCGATCCGGCGAATTAATCCAAGGGGTGGAGGAAGCTAGTGCGTCGATGTATCCAGCATTCAAGTTGGAGGGTGGCTTAATAGAGAGAACAGTTATGGAGAGGCGATCATCTCGATCAACGAGGCGCTTTGCAAGTTCGATCGTTGGGATGAGGTGACGAAAACCAGCTTTCTCTTCTCCATTGCCTCCCTCCGGCTCCGGTGCTTTAATTCATTTCATTTTTCTCCAATTCATCGTCATATATTTATGTCCACATTCTATTCGACCGAATGTACTATGGCCCTCGTTATCGAGTGGCAAGGACACACTATCATCAACATCCTCGTTGAAGAATTATTATTTATTTGAGAAAATAAAATGTTGTTTTATTATTATTATTGGGGGAGAAAATATCTCAACTACAGGGACATCTGTTTCATCTGATCCAAATGTTGTAAGAGGAGGAATAGCCAATAGGGTTATTTATTTCTCTTCTTTTGGAATACCCAACCTTCAAACGGGAGTCTCTATAAATAGAGCTCCAAACACCATGTTGTCCATTAATTGAGATGGAATTGTAGGAGTCGGAGAGGGAGACAGACGGAATCAGAGTCAGAGACAGAAACGAAGTCGGAGATGGAGACAGAATCAGAATCAGAGATAGAGACGAAGATTGAGATGGAGTGGAACCATAAAAGCCTATTGTGGGAATTTTAAAAAATATCACTCGCATGATGTCACATGTGAACGAGTGTGACGGAAGACTTAAGGGTATGTTTGATTCCTAAGAATAGAGACCCAGAATAGGAATCAGAATGGTCCGGCTGTTCGGTTGAGTGTAATCGAAATCGGATTCTCCCTCTGGACGGAATGGCATTCCCCCATTTGAGCGAATAGCCATTCCCGGCCTACCCCTCGGAATCGGATTCCCATTCCATGCCATTAAAACACGAAAAATGAAAATGACAAAATAAAACCGTCAAACCCCCAATTCCAAGTCCAACCTTCTTTCTCATCTCTCGTCACTCCCTCCTTCAAACCCTTCAACAGTTTGGCGGCCGAACTCTAAAGGTCCAACCTGAACTACTCCGGCCAAGTAAGTAATCATGGATCTCTCCCTCCCTCTCTCTCTCCTTCTCTTCTTCTGGGAAACGAAAAAGTAAAAACCGTATTATAGATGGGCGTTGCTTTCGTTTCTGTGTCTTGAACCCCATAGACGCGGGGAGAAGAGGGTGGCTGTCGAAGCTTGTCGATCCAGCTTTGAGGATTATCACGATAAGTGTGCAGTTATTATTCTCGTCTGTGTTGCACAAGGGTTTCAGTGATTTCATACTTATCGTTCGGGAGTGTTTAGAAGTGTAAATGGGGTCGTGCCGCCCGTGGCCGAGCACAACACGATGGCATGTAGATCGCCCGACACGATGGTATGTGCTGTGTTGGGTCTGGGGTTTTAGGTTCACAGGTCGGGCCATGCCACCTGCGGCCAGCGTGCTGGCATGGCCCAGTTCACGACCCAGCCTGGGTTAAGGCTTGGCCCATAGACTAGCTCGACCCGCGGCATAGCATGGCATGGCACGGGCTTGGGCCGTTGGCCTTGCTGGGCCGATCCCCCAAGTTATCCCAGGGGAGGGCGGCATGGCTCAAGATTGCCCACAGACCACCACGGAACGGCTTGCACTTTGCATGGACTGGCCTTGGGCAGTGATGTGCTGGCTTGGCCTGACCCGTTTTACACCTATAGGAATTTTTGGATTGGGTTAATTGGATCCAATCTGGTCCATTTAAATTTAAATGGATTGGTTTGGGTTTGGTTTGTACTAGGTTTGGATTTGGATTATAAATAGACACAAGTTGGATTGGATTGGACCAAACCCGGTTTAATTGAATCAAGCAGTATCAATCAGAATCCAATTTCTATTCCTGCCTGAATCAAGGTATGGGGAATAGACCATTCCGATTTCGATTCTAAAACATTCCCATTCTGATTTCGATTCCAATTTTAATCACGAACCAAACGGACCCTAAATCATAAGGGTAGAGTTAGATAATTAACTAAATCAAAAGGGAATAGTTCAAGAAATTTACCATTATTTAAATATCTGGTTGATAAGTGGTGGTTGGACTGTTCTAGACTTTAAAATGTGCATCACATCATTTGTGAATCCGAAATACCAATGACAGATGGACTTTTATGAAGTTGTAGTGGAGCAATGATCCATTCTTAAGAAAACAAGGGTAAATTAGAAAGACACCCTGTATTATGGCGTCAGTCACAAAGACACCCTTATACTTCAATTTGCGATAAATACTTCTTTGGTCGTTAATTCAGATGATGGAAAGTGTTAAATTATCAAAATGCCCCATTAAGGGAAAACACCATACTTTGATTTTCTGCCTTCATGTTGTTGATCTCTTCTCTCTTTCTGTAAGTAAATTATCACTCAATTTCTTAGGTAAGTGCTATTATTGGGAAAATCTATCATGTGGAAAAGATATGGTATGAAAAGAGTTCTGACCAATCAAAACCCACCCATGAATTTTGATAAATAACAATGTATTTGTTACCACATTTATGATTCCAATTTATTGGTCAGTTGTTTTTTGGATATCATATCTTTTCTATATCATAATCGAATCCACGACTATTACCCGAATAAGCATGTCTCAGGTAACCTTTGTCTAAATCACATTTACTCGGACTTGGTAATACTTGTTCTAGGGTAATACTAATACTTACCCAAGAATTTCTCGGGTAAGGTCATTTCGAATGCCATTTTTGAGTGAAAAAATTGCAGTTATTACTCTCTACTTAAGAAATTCATTTATTTATATACCCAAGTAGGAGAGTGATATCATGGGACTCACATTACCAAAAAATGAATGTGGGATTGTTGGGTTTGCTTCCATCTACTTAAAAACGAATTAATGGGCCTTGATGTGAATGTGATCACTCGGAATCTATTGCAGGCACAATTGTGCAGCTTGGCTTAGTGATCAATCTAGAAATTCATAGGAACCCCCACACATATCACGTATGGGCTCACTCCCATATGTACACATAGGGGCCCATTTTTTCTCCTGGGGAGGTCTTATGAACTGAGCAAAGAGTCGTCATACCTTGCAGAGGATATGCTTAAGTTAGTAAGTGCTATAGTGTGCATAGCTTTTCTGGGGTGGCTTATCTACTTATAGAGGAAACACTGTATTTGTTGAGAGATAGTTGCTAAGCCTAATCCAAGCTTTTTGGTGATTGTCCTTATTGGGACGTTCAAGTAAGTCCAGTTGGTGAGGTCGACGGCCGGGTTGGTCCGAGTCATTAACAAGCTTCTTGAGTGCTCTGTTCAGACTTCAGACACATCGTGGCTCAGGAGTGGGCCATGTAAATGGGCCTCATCATGCCTGTTATCATATCTTGTTTTCTAATAAAAAAGGAACAACTAAAAATGGTTGTAGATTGTTTTAATTAGCAACATATTTACAGTTTTATGAATTAAAAAACACCAAGTCTAGAAGAATCCTAGATACTATGAAGGAGTTGTGACATCTAACATAATCTGAGTCTAGATTATCCACCGAATCTAGATGTGTATTTGATTGGATCCATATCCAATCCAGTTCAATACAGTCCAAAACAAATCCAACCCTTTTTATCATGTAAATTGATCCATATCAATTATATCCAAAATATTATCTAGTTTACTGTTTCTCAATATTTTCAACCCATTATCAACCCAATAAGTATGGCAAGATGATTCGTTAATTAGCCAAGTTTGTAGGTGGAGATAGAGCCTGCAGTGAGAGAAGAGCTATAAAGGTTTGAAAAAGAAAATGAGGAGGCAAGAAAAGTGGAGTAGGCGAGAGAGGCTCCGGAGTTAGAGGAGGTGGAGTGCACTTCACTTGATGACGTGGAGCAGGAAGTTAAGAAGGTTAGTGGAGTTGTATGTTGATTGCTCATTTAAGGTGGATAAGGAATCTAGAGGAAGAAAATCCTCTAGTGGTAGTGGCAAGAGGGGATGCGGTGGAGCCAGATCAAGGTTAAGGATGACCTGGCTGAATCTGAATGAAATTGATCAAACACCCTCAATGGTTAAGAAATGCAGAGCATGGTTTTCAAAATTGGACCGGACTGGATGGTCAAACTGTTAAAACCGGGAACCAGTCAGATCCATTTTTCCCAAAAACTAGATTTCCCCCCAAAACCGTTGATTTTGGTCAGCGAATCGCTGAACCAGGTGGTTAACAGTTCGAACATTTTGAATGGTTTTGACTGTTTTTTATTTTTTTTGTTTTTCTGTCATAACAGGTCGAGCCTTTGGTTCGAACAATCGGACCGTTCGACCTGGTAACCGGACCCCGATCGGTTCGATCACTGGATCGGTTTTAAATACCATGACGTAGAGTCTTTTGCAGAGTTTTAAGGAAGTGGAATAGGGAGGAGTTCGGCAAAGTGCAAGAGTGGATAGGGAAAATAAAAAAGGATCTGGTAGAGGAACAAGAAAAAATGAGACCAAATTACAATAAAAAAATGGTTGAACAGTTAGAGAAAGATTTGGAGTTTTGGACATCTAGTTAAAAAGAGAAGAGATGCTCTGGGTTCAGAAATCAATGATTAATAGGATAAATTATGGGGATAGAAATACAAGATTCTTTCACAATGCCACTATTTGGAGGACGATAGAAAATAGAGTGATTAAAATTAAAGATGAGGAGGGTACTTGGGTAGAGGGGCAATAGTAGATAAAGAATATTTTTGTGAATTATTTCCAAAACTTCTACTCTTCTTCCTCTCCAACAGATATTGACTTAGCTTTGGATGGCATGACCCATACTATTAGTGAGATCCAAAATGAGGAGCTCCAGAAAGATATTTTTGAAGAGAAAATAAACGACTCCTTTTCAGATGGCCTCTAGAAAAGCTTCAGGTCCAAATGGATTACCAAACTTATTTTTCAAAAATATTGGGATGTGGTTAAGGATGATGTGATCCAAGAAATCTAAAAGTTCTTTAAGGATGGAGTTCTAAACAATGACTTAAACAATACTTATATAACTCTTATTCCCAAAGTAAAGAACCTTGAAGAGGTATCTCATTTTAGGCCAATAAGCTTATGCAATACAGGTTACAAAATAATAGCAAAGATTTGGCCAATAGGCTAAAACCTCTCCTAAATGGATTAATTTCTGAAAATCAAAGTGCTTTCATTCTGGGTAGAACTATCTCTAATAAGTGATAACATTCTTAAAGCTCATGAGGTAATGCACCACATGAAAACCTCTAAGGCCAAGGGAGGTCTCATGGCTATCAATCTTGACATGAGTAAAGCCTATGACACGGTTGAATGGGTTTTCTTGGAAAACAATATGAAAATGTTGGGTTTTGGTGAAAAATGGATCCGGTGGATAATGAAATGTGTCACTTCAGTGACCTACCAGATCCTTGTGAGTGGCTCTCCCTTAAAGAAAATCTATCCCCTTTAGGGTCTAAGGCAAGGAGACCCCCTCTCTCTCTCTATCTATTTTTTATTTGCTCAGATGTATTCTCTTCCATCTTAAATAAAAATGTAACAAAAAATGAGTTGACTGGGATTAAAATTTGTAGACAAGCTCCAACTATCTCCCATTTATTTTTTATCGATGATAGTTACATGTTCTCAAAAGTTGACTTTAGACAAACAAGTATTCTTCTGGAAGCCATTTCCCTTTATGAAAAGGCCTTAGGACAACAGGTGAACTATAGTAAATCCGAAGTCTTTTTTAGTCCGAAATTGCATCTTAGATTAAAGAAGATGATTTCTTGTTGTATCCATATTAAAAAAATGGAAAAACCTTCAATTTATCTAGGAGCTTACCCACTAATTGGCAAGAAGAAAAGCTAGGTGTTTGATTATCTTGCTGAGAGTGTGGAAAATAAGGCAAAAAGATTGACAAGATCTTTCCTCAATTCAGTTGGGAAGGAGGTCCTTCTAAAGTCAATCCTTATAGCCCTTCCAACCTATTGTATGTCAAACTTTCTAATTCCAAAAGAGCCTTGCAATTCTATCTCAAAATCCTAGAGGAAATTTTGGTGGCGAGATGGGGAAAGGAAAAAAGAATGTAAAGTGGACTCAGTTGACCCAAATTTGTAAAAACAAATCAAATGGGGGCTTTGGCTTCAAAGACCCTCACTCTTTCAATCTAACTCTATTGGAAAAATTAGCCTAGAGATTTTGTAAAGATTTAAGTGGTCTCTGGGCAAAGCTTCTAAAGGCAAAATACTTCCTAGATACCCATTTTTTGTAGGAAAACTTGAGAAGTAGACCCTCATGGGACTGGATAAGTGTTTTGAAAGGAACAAATATCCTTGAAAGAGGTATTATGTGGAAAGCTAGCAAAGAGGATAGGGTGAGAGTTTGGGAGGACCCTTGGATTCCCGGACTTGAAAGTTTCAGGTCAATGGGACGCATGACTGAAGGGGATCAGAACCTTATGGTTGAGGATTTCATTGACTAGGAAAATAGATGTTGGAATAGAAGGAAAATCTTGAATATTTTCACCTGACCTAAAGATAAAAAATTATGAAAATCGACCTCTCTCACTTTTTGTGGGAGGATAAACTAATTTGGGTAGGGAGCAAGAATGACAAGTTTACTACCAAGTTAGCCTATTTCATAGCCCTTCAAATTCAGAGAGGGGACCAACATATGCCCCCTCATATGCTATGGACAGAATTGTTTGAAAACAAATATGAGATCTACCTATAGAGCCAAAAAAAAACTTTTTCTTTGGAAATGTATGTTGAATGCAGTGCCAGCTAGAGAAAACCTGTTCTAGAGAAACACTGTATCCTCTAAAATCTGTGATAGATGAAAAAAAAAAAAGCCAAAATTCATTATGCACACCCTATTACTGTGTAATAAAGCCAGATGTGTGGTTTGGATTTGGTTTGGAAGTAAACCCAGAATCGGCAAGAAACCTTAGTGGCTTTGAGGAGTGGTTCAAAAGCAACATTACATTTCTTGAGAAAAATAACTTGGCCCAAATCGCAAACATTGCTATTGCTTTGAAAATATTGAAGTAAATCCCTATAGTATTTTATTTGCTATTCACATGTCAATAGTGGAGAAATCTCAATTCTAGCTTTAGAAATTGGGAAACTATTCAAAAGTTGAGAAGGTGACCCAATCTTTTTTGATCCCTCTAGGTCAAGGATGGATGAGGATAAACACTAATGGAGGTTTTTGCAACATGCAGAGGGCTTCTTTTGGTTTAGTGGTTCGAGATGCAGATGGATATGTTTGGGGATCTAGTTTTGGTCAGATTGCTGCATATTTTCCCCTTGCGTCTGAAGCAAAAGCTCTTTTGAAAGCAGTATTTTTTGTGATTGACAATGATCTAAATTCAGTAATCTTTGAATTTGACTATTCAACTTTAGTTGGTAGTCTTTTGGGTATCCTAAGTCCTATTCTTGTTGGGATTACTTTCATTTGCGAAGACATTAAAGTTGTGTCAGCTGGAAAAACTTTTAAATTCTGTAAGTTCCTTAGGGAAGAAAATGTGGTAGCTCATGTTGTGGCAAAATTTGGGCTAACTAATCACTTTAGGTGCTAGTTAGCAGTTCCTCAATGTTTCTCTTCTGTTTTATAGTCAGTCAAGGGTGATGCTTTGTTTTTTGTCTTTTTCTCAGTCTTTGTTTGTTTGTTCTAGTTTGTTTTCATGTTGTTTCCCTTTGTGATGTTTCTTTCTTTCTTGTTGTGGTTTTCTTGGCCGTTTTTAGACTTTTATTGAATTGTTATTGACAAAAAAAAGTCTCGTAGATGATAAAGTAAAGGTTATTGGTGTTGAGACTTTGTAATAGGGGTAGGAATTGTTACTTCTTTACCATCTCCGACCATCGGAAGATTGACCTTCCTAAACGGACACTTAAGGCCCAATGTCCAAAGAAAGCTAGATGGCGAACTAGAAAAACAAAGAGAATGGGAAATGATGAGGGCGGATTTGGTCCTCCAATGAAATTGTGACACCTGGCACCTCATGCAAGCCAAGTGCAGCCTCTTGACAACTGGGCAGCTCGGCATAGCTCGCCACAGGCAGTTCGGCAGAGCCTGCCGCAGCTCGCCCCAAGCAGCTCGACATAGCTCTCCCCGAGGTAGTTTGCTACTTAGGGGCAACTCGGCATAGCTCTCCCCTAGGCAGTTCGCCATCAGGGAGCTCAACATAGCTCTCCCCTAGGCAGTTCGCCATCAGGGAGCTCAACATAGCTCTCCCCCAGTCAGTTCGCCATCAGGGAGCTCGTTCACCATCAAGGAGCTCGGCATCGCTCTCCCCCAGGCAATTCGCCATCAGGGAGCTCAGCATAGCTCTCCCCAGACAGTTCACCACCAGGGAGTTCCACCATCCTCTCCTGGGAGCAGGTCAAATGACGAGGTACTTAGCAAAACATAAAAAAAATTGGTACGTGAGCAGAACCGGTTACATAAGGAAATAAGGCCCAATGTGCTCCTAGGGAATACCTGGGGTATGGTCCTGTGATGGCTGAGGCTTCTACTGAGGTCTGCTATGAATAAACTCTCGAAAGTCTAACCAGGAAACTGCTCCTGGTCATTGTTCAAAGAAAATGGATTCAATTAATGTTGATAAAAGTAGTAGATCTCATGTGATTTGTTGCTTTAAGGACGAATTCTTTAAGAAAATAAGTTCAATCCTGCAATAGCTATGGAAGCCAAGGATTTGCTCGATAAATTCCATGAGAAACTCTCCTAGAGTAAGAGGGACGCCCTCTTGAGATGTTTGAATGATGTTTTGGATGCTTCGGAAGACTTCATTAGGGAGATGGGTAGTCACCCCTACCCTTGATCTAACCTGCAGTACCCTTTGACTCTTGGCTTCGATGCGCAAGGGTTGTAAGCAGATTCCAATGATCATGATGATCTGGAAATTCTAGAAAAGTTGGAATGTCTCAAAAAACAATATATGGACAAAACCATGATGCTCACATTACTTGGAATATTAAAAGAAATTCCAACTCAAATATTCTTGGGAGCTACAATAACCTTTTGGGGTATGGGAGTAGTAGTTTTCTTCATAACCCTCTCGAAAGGTGTTATGAGAAACAACATATGATAATAATGAAGGATGAGTTGGTTTTAAGTTGTATAGCAGCTACATTATTAATTAAAACCGAGACCTCTCATATTCCTATGGATAGTGTGCTAACACCTAGCAAGAAACAAAACGTCCTTCAAACCATGCTTGAAAAGTAATGTACTTTAACAAAAAATATTAATTTGCCGGTGGAAAGTTATAAGGAGGCCCTCCTTGCTGGCAATAAAGCTTTTAGTAGCTCGAGAAAATATAAAGGTAGGAGTATGCTCTCCAATAATGAATTGGGTCATGTGCACGACTCCCCTTCCTATATAAATATGCAAAAGATGAGAGTTAAGTCCATCCAACTTATAAAACAATTGCTCATTTTCTATAGCTATGGAGGGAAAGATTAGGAGCCGTTGCGAGATTGCTGAAACGAGCAAGGCAATGAAGTCTCTGGATAGACTGCTTATGGAAGACATGGAAAACAGCCCTGGAAGCTCAAATGCTGGAGTCTTTATGAAGGAAGACTCCAATATTGCTTAACCAGTTAATTTGGACAAGTTTAGGAAGGAAAGGAACACTGAAGATAAGAAATAGGAGCTATCTTTAATTGCTAAAATCCTTGGAGAGCTGCGACCTCTCAAGATTATTGTGAAAAGAGCAATTAAGTGGGGTATTATAGGAAAAACTAGCATCTGCTTCACTGGTAATGGATTCCTCATTCTTTCTTTCACCAATGTTGAAGATTATAAACTAATTCTCAACGAGGGTCCATGGTTTGTTAATGGGAAGTATTTGGTTACCTTCCAATGGAGGATTGGCTTCAACCCACTCACTACAAAGGTCGAAGAAGCTGATATATGGATTCGACTTCTTGGTTTCCTCTTGACTGTTGGTCAAGAGGTGATTTGGAAATTATCCTCCAGGATATAGGTCTGGTGATAAAACTCGACTCCAACATGGAAGAATTTTAGAGAGATGTTTATCCTCGAGATTGTGTACGAGTCAAATTTACAAAGCTCTTCAAGCTTCAAATCCCCATTACCTCTGGAGGCTAAGAGCATAAGATCAAGATATATTATGAAAATGTTTTTTATTTATGTTTGTGTTGTGGATGGCGTGGACACAAAACCAACAAAAATCTTAAGTTCCAAAATAATATGGATGAAGAAGGTTGGGTAGTGGTCCAACATAAAAGAATTAGTAGGAAAAGAAAATTAAGTAGATTTTGGAAGAACGAAGAGGGCACTATTGTAAGTAGGTCATGGTATAAAAAGAATCATAATTGGCTCCAAGTCAAAAACCAAAGAAAGAATCACATGAAGAAGAATACTAGATCCACTTCATCAACCCATGCCACATGACCATCAAGCCATTGCACCCAATGAAGCTGAAAATTGTGTGCCCTCCAAAAGTTAATGCTATTAAAAAGAATAAGGACAAGATAGATTTTGGTGAGGGGAAGAGGTACTTTTATGATCTGTCCATCAAAGAGGTCGAGAAGTTGGAGGAAAATGGAGATGATAACTTCAATGATGGGGTATTAGAAGGAGAAGCGATATGGAGGAGGATTGGGAAGACCAAGAGTTTAATGAGGAAGGAAAAGAACTGTAATTTGATCACCTCAATGTTGACTTGGAAAGGGAGAATATGAACCTAATGGCTAAAGAGTTTAACAATTAAGATACTAATATGGAATATTAGAGGGTTGGGTAGACCTAGCCTAAGATGTCAAGTTTTTTGTCTCTCTAAATCTCATAATGTTGGTTTATGTTTTTTAATGGAAACTAGAGTAGGTCCAGAGAATGTAAAGAAAATATTAAGATCTCTTCCTTTTGATGATTGTGTTTTTGTTTAATTAGTTGGATTCTCTGGGGGATTATGGGTCTTGTGGAACAAAAACCAGTGTAACCTAAATGTCATATTCTCAAATGATAGAATTATTCCTGCATTAGTTGAGGATCTATTGCTAAACTAATCATGGCTATGCACATTTGTCTATGCTTCTCCAAACCATATAGAGAAAAAAGTTGTTTGGTCTTGGCTCAAGGAAATTTTTGATAATGTTGACCAATAAGTGGGGTGGTAGGCCTATATCTTATAGTAAAACAAAGGACTTTATTGAATTTATTAATACATGCAACTTAATTGAGATGGAAATGCAACGAATCCAATTTACTTGGAGAAACCGCAATTTCAAAGAGAGGCTTGATCGGGTTTTTGCAAATAATTTGTAGAGGATGAACCACCCGGAGTCTCCTTGTAAACCTTCAATTTCTTGATTCGGATCACTCTCCTCTCTTGTTCCAAATGGATGAAAAGTTGAATTTAGGCCCCAAGCCTTTCAAATTTGAGGTTATGTGGTGCCTTGACTCAAGTCTTGAGGATGTTATTCAAAATGCTTGGAGCATTCTTTCTGATGGATCAAAAGCCACTCAATTTATTAAGTGCCTGTTTGGCAAGTCTTTTGATTTCCAGAAGATCTGTTACAAGATCTAATAGTTAAAAGATAGGGTAAGCTTTTGCAAATAGATCTTGGAAGACCAAAGACTCTTTGGTTGAAATGTTTTTCATAGATCTCATGAAAGACCATAAAAGCTAGAGACCGTTTGGTAATGTGATGAAAATATGTGTTGTTTATATGAATGTCTTGTGTGTGGGCCAACGAACCTTTCATTTAACACATGGGACCCACATACATTTTCTAAGGTGGAACCCACATACCATTGGTTGATATGTATGTGGAACCCACATACATTTTTCAAGGTGGGCCCCACATACCATTGGGGGACATGCATGTGGGGTCCTTATGTGGACATGTATGTGGGGCCCACATACATTTTACAAGGTCGGCCCACATATCATTGGTGAACATGCATGTGGCGTCCGTTTGTGGACATGTATGTGGGGCTCACATACATTTTTCAAGGTGGGTGCAACATACCACTAGTGGACATGCATGTGGGGTCCATGTGTGGACATGTATGTGGGGTCCATGTGTGGATGTATGTGGGGCAATATACATTTTTCAATGTGGGTCCCACATAGTACCTAATGCGGGCCCCACATACATTTTCCAAGGTGTGCCCCACATACTATTGATAGGTCCCACTTACACATTCAAATAGTTTTTAGTGTGGAGCTTTTCCAATAGATCTTTCTATTGCCGAACAGGAAAAGCCCAGAATTAAGGCTTCTGAGCTTTTAAACAGCCCAAAGCCCGCACAGAAAGACTTGCCAAATGCGGCCTAAAAAATATCCTAGTCAAAGTTTTAAGGGACTGGAATAAACAAAAATTTGGTAATATATTCCACCTAAGAAAAGATTATGAAGCAACTAGGAGAAGTCTGAATGAAGTTATAGAATGATCAACATAATAATTCTCTATTGAATTTGGAAACTGCTCTCCAAAGACATCTCAACTCAATTCTAGCGAAAGAGGAAACATATTGGGCCCAAAAACCAAGACTTAATTGGATTAAATTGGGAGATAAAAATAACAGCTTTTTCAATTCTACAACCACTATATGGAAGAGCAAGAACAAGATTACAAGGATAAAAAAAAATGATGGAGAATGGATTTGCCATCAAAAGAGCATTGTTGATTTTCCTTGTGAAAATTTTGAGAATAGATTTAAAGTTGAAACTTCATAAAACATTGGGGAGTTTATTGAGGCGATTAACCCGTACATGTCCAATGATCAAAACTTGAACATTATTAGGGAAATGACAGATGAAGAAATAAAAGACACATTATTTTCTATGAAGGACCTCAAGGCTCCAAGGCCGAATGGCCTTAATGCTTTATTTAAAAAAATATTGGGCCATTATTGGAAATTCCATATGTATGGTGAAAGCCTTCTTCCATTATGGTAAGATGAACAAGATTATTAATAAAACTTTTAATACACTTATTCCAAAAAATCCCAATCCTCAAATAGCAAACAATTATAGACCCATTAGTTGTGCAATGTTATCTATAAAATTATCTAAAAAATTTTGGTCAATCCAATTAAACCATTTCTGAATGATATTGTCTCCCCTTTTCAGAGTGCATTAATTCCGACAAGACAAATCACAAATAATGTTCTTATTGCCCATGAGATTGTGCACACTATAACGAATAGGAAGGGTAAAGAGGGAATTATGGCCTGTAAAGTTTAGAAAAAGCTTATGATAGACTTGATTGGAATTTCATTGAGAAGGTCCTTCGAAAGTTTGGATTTCACAGTATTTGGATAAATTGGGTCATGGTGTTCCTGCAAGAGAAATCACCCCTTCTAGGGGGATCTGGCAAGGGTACCCATTGTCTCCATACATTTTTGTCCTATCCATTGATGCCCTCTCTTTAAACCTTTAGAGGGAAGTAGCTATTCCTAGGATCCATATTGGTTATTGAATTTCTAAACAAGGTCCGACCATTACAATTATGTAGTTTGCATGCAATTGTATCATCTTTGCAAAAGTGGATATTTAAGCTTGCCTCACTGTTAAAAATGTTTTGACCAGATTTGCAAAAGCCTCAGGTTAGGCTCTAGACTTTGCAAAGTCATCCGTAAATTTTTCAAAAAAATATTTATCTAAGATTAAAGAAAGTCATGGCTAAAATTCTATGGATTCTTCTATAGACAAAAAATGAGAATTACTTGAGTGTCTAGTTTTTAAGAACAAATATAACAAGGGCACCTTTAAATTTCTAAGTGAGAAAATGGATAATAAGCTAGCTGGATGGAAAAGAAATTCTCTCTCCTTGCCTCTCCTTGGCAGGAAAAATTATGCTCATTAAGGCTTCAAGTATTATGATTCCTCAATATATTATGAAATCTTTCAAAGTCGTAAAAATGGTCATTCAAGACCTAAGAAAAGTGAAGAAATTTCTTATGTACCAACAATAAAGAGAGGAAACCCCTCCACCTTGTCAATTGGGATAGGGTGTGCACCTCAAAACATTGGGGGTCGGGGGGTTTGGCCTAAAGAACTTGGGATGGATGAACGAAGCATGTATAGTGAAGTTAGGTTGGAAATTACTGAATGGAAAAGATAATTTATGGGTTCAAATTGTTAAAAATAAATATTTGAAGAGAGAAAAATTTTGGGACACTAAACAAAAAAAAAAAAAAAATCATTCATGGGCCTGAAAGGGCATCCTAACTTCTCGAGAATAGATTAAGAGAGGTTTAGGCTGGATTATTGGCAACAGTAATAACACAAAAATATGGACTGATAGGTGGTCAGATGAGGAACCATTAATCAAATTGGTTGATAATGCAGAATCGATTAATTTGGATCTCAGAGTGAGTGAAGTCATCAACCAAGGTAGCAGAACTTGGAGGGAGGACTTAATTAAAAATTTAGTGCCTTGGAGAAAATAAAAACCATGTTTTATCTCTCTAGGGATTACGAGGATAAACTCATATGGAGGCTTAACTCGAATGTAGTTTATCTACCGAGTTTGCCTATAATGTGGCTTGTCTGATGCATGGAAACCCTACTAGGGCATCAAAGGAAATCAATAAATGTGTAGAAATTGAAAATTGCTCTGAAATTTAAAATCTTCTTATATCTTTTACTAAACAACAAACTTCCGTCCAAAATGACCCTTCAGAATAGAGGATTTGATATTGACGGCAATTGTAGTTATTGTAGAGAAGAGGTGGATGATGCTCATATCTTCATAAAGTGCCATTTTACTAGACAAATTTGGCTCATAACAGGAGATTCTATACTGACTCCTCCGGAGAACAACAATTCCGTTCTCGATTGGTGGATTTATTTGGAGAGCAACAGTAGAAATACAAAGGATCCATTGAGGAGGATGTTGCGGGTCTTGATAATGATCCAAAGAATGAATCTTGCTGAAACAACCCATGTTCTATTGCTTGTGTGGCCAAAAATAACTTGGGCCAGATTTTAGACTTCAAAGCATATGAAATTGGATATACGATTATTAATCTTGCTGAAGCATGGGCTGCTTGGGAAGCCCATAATCTTGCCCTCAACCTCACAATTGAAGAAGATTCTAAATTAGTTATTGATAGCATGAAGAAGCAAGTGGATCCCCATAGAGACTGCAGAATTTTGGTTCAGGTACACCAATTTCCAATCCTTGTTTGCTAAGACCTGATCAATTTTCCCATAATATTATTTAATTTCCATGTATATTTTCCTTCCTCCTCCTTCTCATCACTGCTTCTTAGAGCATTAAAATTGCCCAAAATACACCATGGGCCCAGAGTGTCCTAAACAATTTTTTCTAGTGCAGCCCATTGTATGCACTAATCTATCATTCCAACATATTACATTAATAGGGTAAAAAATTGTTTCTAACAACATAGTAATAATTCTACTGGTTAGAAGGACAAACCCGAGTTTCCATGAAAAAAAAATAAGTCTATATTGAGAGATTTGGAGCACTCTCTCACTTGTCTTCTATCCTAAACGAGTAACAACACAAGAGAAGAAGAGTAGTAATTGTTGTAGGAAAAAAAGATTAAAACAAAAAGTGAAAATTAAAGGGCAGCAGCAGAAATTAATGCAAGATGGGTCAATTCTTTGCCATCAGATCATCAATCAGAAAACCCAAGGAAGAAAATGAAGATCCACCGTCCACAACTGTTGCTCTGCTCTTCTCCCTCATGTCCCACACCCTTCTCCTCACCTCGCTATCACCGTCCATCAAAGATCTAACACTTCGTTCCACCTCCTCCGCACTCACCAAATCATCACCATTCCTGTAATCCAGTCTGATCTCCAGGGCCAATCCCAAGTCCCTCACCATCTCAAACGCGTTTAAATGCTGCTCAGCATAGAGGGGCCACGTGGCCACCGGCACGCCGAACCAGAGGCTCTCCAATATCGAGTTCCACCCGCAGTGAGATATGAACCCTCCGATCGCTGGGTGGCCCAGCACTTCCACTTGTGGGATCCACCCACATATCAAGCCTCTCCCCTCCGTCCGATCAAGGAACCCATTGGGCAAGATCTCCCCAAGCTCAACGCTGGTGTAGTCACGGGGTGGGCCCATCATAACCTCGGAAGGTTGACGCAAGGACCACAAGAACCGAACATCGCTCCTCTCGAGCCCAACCGCTATCTCTTTCACCTGGGGAGCACCAAAGCCTCCCATGCTTCCGAAGCACAGCAGAACCACCGACGACGGCGGTTGGTCGTCCAGCCATTTCACGATCTTATCTCGTCGGATGCGGTTGGACGGCGAGTGGATCCGAGACTCCAAGTCGATCAATGGTCCAACCGGATAAACCGGCGGGGTTCGACCATCTGAGAATGAGTTAATAGCGTGAGATTCAAGCTCGGAAAATGAATTTACGATGATGCCCTTGGCTTCTCTGAAAGGACGACAGTGATAGAGCCACCGAATGTAGGCGTCCTCTTTCCTGATCCATAGAGACACAGGCAAGAATCGGGGGGATACCGGGTTGACATAACTCGGTATTATCAACTCAACTGAGTCCTTTAAATCGGTGGTCGTCTGACTATTGAGGGTTGGGAAGTGGAGCATGAGACCGAGCATGGCTGCTGGGGAGGTGAAGAACATGTAGGACGGAATGCCGAGTTCTGCCGCTACGTCGATCAAGGGAGAGCAGAAGAGATCGAGGACCAACCCAGCGATTCGAGACTGGCGCTGAGAAGCCATGAGTTGGGTGACAGCTTGTTTTACGTGGGGTCTGTGGCCTTCAATGAAGCGAGAGATAAAGCTGAACGGTAGCTTGCAAGTCTCCGGTGAAGGAGGGTCTACCGAGGGGAGCTCGATCCAGCGAATCCAAGGGGCGGAAGAAGCTAGTGAATCAATGTATCCGGCATTCAAGATAGAGGGTGGCTTTATACAGAGAACAGTGATTGAAAGGCGATCATGTCGATCAATGAGGCGCTTTGCAAGCTCAATGGTTGATACCAGGTGACCGGCTCCCGGTGAGGGGACGAAAACCAACTCTTCTTTCTCCATTGCCTCCTGTTCTTCATTCTTCTCCTCTGGAGAGTATTTAAAGCTACATTCCAGTTAATTAATTAACTAGTTAAAGCTCGTAATTTACGCTTAATTAATTACCAATTTGATTCCAGTCAATTATATACTCTCATACTGGTTGGCATGATCCTGCTAATTAATTAAGGTAAGGTCAATGTTTACCTTGATTTATGCGCAGGCCACAAGACTTAAATCAGCCTATCATGTGATATAAGTTAAGGGAAAATTTATGATACTTAATTTTTTTTGGGAAAAGTACGAGAAACACACGATGCAGAATTCTGAATTCCAGCCCCCTACAACTGTTGTAGCCCTTTTTCCCCTATAAACCACATCCTTCTGTTCATGAATTTGTTATCAATTCACGGTCAGGATGCATTCCCTTTATTTTGGGCCTAGTAAATTCTAATCTGCGCTGATTGGTTGTTCTCCTTAATTCTTCTTTTTGTTCGGTGCATAGCACGTTCTATCTATATCTATATTAATCTCTCTATATTAATAATAAAATTAGTATAGAAGTAGGAACGAGGTCTAGATTCTAGGGTTTTTAGGCCATAAGGGTAATTTTTCATCCTTAGGCAACATTTTGAAAGAAATATCACATAGGGGCACTAATACACGAGGTGTATTGTATCCACCATATGAAATACACATTATATTTATATGTTATAGGACAAAATTACTCTCTCCCTTAAAAAGCCCTCTCGACTGTTAACTTGTTTAGAAGATTTACCGATTCGTTAGCATCTCCGCATTTAGAACTATAGTGGCAACATATTGTACAGAATTACTAAGAGAAAATACAAAGAAGAAGTTGCAGCTCTAGAGGACGAAGCCAGAAAGATATATGCTACTGATGACAAATTCAATGTAGTCCCCAAGGGAGGAAAGTTTGTGGATATAAAGGTGAAGCAAGGCTGCTTCATATTGCGAGTGGGCTTGTGCTCCTTGGGTGGTTTAGCATCGTTGGTTAACCCTGAGGATAGAAATCTGGGCGAACATTGGGACAAGGAAATGTTCAATAACTGGGTCTCGTCCATGTTTTCCATCAGTAATCAATTTCCCCCTCTTGATCCTCCAGAAGCTGATGGAGCAAAGCTTCTTTCAAGCGGTGTTGAGTAGGGGAAAATGGAAGGGACCCCATGACTTGGCGAGGATGGTGTTGTATGACAGTCTGATGAAGCCCATGCTTGATCTCCATGGAAGAAGAGCAACTACATCATTTCTTAAGAAGCGCCAACCCTTCTCCATGCTCTTTGCCTTACTCTCACTGGGCCTGACTTGAGTGATGGTGATGTCAAAGAAGATGACAGTGTGTGATCCACCTTCCGCAGCACGACGGAGTTGCGAGAAGCTGGAATTAGCTTCAGAAACAAAAAGGGATGGGGATTAGAGGGATAAAATTCCAGACAAAATGGTTGAAATTTGATGCTTATCTCTACCTCCGTTCACCTCCACTGGACCCAATACAAAGATGCTGCTTGAGAGCTTGATTGATTTCAAAGGGGAGTTGTATTAAGACAGAAGCGGTGGTGAGTTTTGTTCATATTTGAAGTTCATGAGTGAGCTGCTGGTTCGTAGTCATGAAGATGCCAAGGTCCTTACTATACATGGGATCATTGATGTCGATACTGCAAGTGTGGAAAGTTTGCACAATACCTTGGTGCATTTACGCCTGCCGGAGGTAGTAAACGACCAGTCTTGAGATTCGTAGTTATGTGAAACGCAGCAAATGGGACAGGATTGTGAATCTCATCATTATCACTCTTCTTCTCACATTGGTGCAGACCATCTATACTACCGTTGGCTATCATCACCCAAAGAATTAATCGAAATTGGCTGTAGAGCATTCGGCATTTACTTGCTTCAATTCTCTTTTTTTTCCTTGTTGTTTGATATCTTGGTGTTGTTTGTAGCGATTCTAGTATAAAGAGGTAACTTTTTGATCTCTATTAGCAACAAAAAGATGAACATGGTTCTAGATGAAGAACAAGGTATTTAAGGTATTAATTTTCATTCTCTATTATTAAATATTATATTTATAATATATTAAATAAATGAGTTCTGTAGACTTTTTCTTGGATAAAATGCCCAAACATTTAAATTTGCTACCTAATTGGCCACGAGAGAAAAAAACATAATTTGAATTTTCACTTTTCACTTCATTCAATTTCCTCTCCAAGTCGTATATTAAAGATGTCAATTCCCATTCTCTCATTAAATCCTATGTTTGAGGTATTTTTGTTTTTTGTTAATAAATTCTACCTAATTAAATGTACTCATCAATTGTAACATTACAAAACCAATGAGTTCAAAACCAATATGAAAATGAAGCCATTGTTCCCTTCAAGTGGATAGTAAGTAGTTCAATCATATGGGTCAATCCATGATGTCATAAAAAAATATAAAAATTACTGAAAATACAAAGATTTTGTGAAAATTTGTATGCATGTCTAATATTATGTATTCATTATATTTAATAAAAATGAGTATAGTAAATTAAAAGTACTTTTATTAATGATGGAAATGAAATAAAAAAAAATTATAACTCAACATAGAAATGAAATCACTTTTCTATGTGTCAGGTCAATGGATTGACCTTTTAAGCTAAATTAATCACACCATGATGTCATAATTAAATAATAAAATTTTAAAAGGATAAAAATGTAAAAAATAATATTAAAAATAAAATAATTTTTTTAGAAAACATTTGTGTACATTATCTAGTATTATGCATTCATTATATTAACAAAAAGGGAAAATTCTTGATTAGTATCCGAACTTTGGGGTTAATTTAAAGTTAGTACCTGATGATGCACAATCCGGCCGATCTTAGCTGTCAACGATCTTGCCTCTAAACTGAGTGGCAGGGGACCTGAAACGGAGGGGGTGAAGAAGCTCCGGGGAGAACCCGGCGTAAGGGCTCCGAATCTCAAGTTAGAGTCTTTCAAAGGCAAGATAAGCCAGATAGCGCAAAAGTTAGCATACCTTGTTCTTGGGGGGTAGGGAGCCTTTTATAACCACCTCGCGCACTCATTTCCAGGCTTCTGTCAGATCGGGCATGATTATCT